>OX459055.1:9793783-9862471 GCA_949775005.1 Orthosia gothica
CGGCTTCATCATCAGATCAGTTCGATGGTACCATTTTCATCATCAACTTCATCAAAGTCGGGTTAACTATTCAAGATATCTTATACCCGTAACATACTTATCATTAAGGAGTTCCAGTAGCCAACTGTGGTCTTCTTCATCAGTTCCACTTCACCAAATGTTACTTACTGAGAGCAAATGATTGCATTGTTGATGAAAATACCAAAATCGCTATATGTATACCTATAATATTTGAGGACTTCCCTCGATTGCCATGGGATCCCGTCATCAGATCCTGACCTGATGACTATGGGACCACCTAGAAAGTACCTATACCTTTTCAAACAACAGACGAATTCTCTAAATCGGTCCAGGCATCTTTGAGTAATCGAGGAACATACATTTTCATTTTTTTTCATTACCCTCCTTCGGCAGTCGGGTAAAAACAAAGATGCCGACGAATTGAGAACCACCTTCTTTTTTTGAAGTCGGTTAATGATTATATCTTCATGAAGGTAATACATTCCTGTATGTGTTGTTTACAGTTTTACGCTGACTAGTAAAAAAAAAGAACGTGAGAATTATTTTCGAGTTGTAAAAATATCAATTTGAGAAAATTCCCTGACTTATCTTGTAATAACATCCTGTTGCTGAATTGAAAGGAACAATGGATTGACGACGACCATTTGATACAGGTCGAAGTCGCATATCTATAGGTACTAATATAATACAATAATAATATTATAAAGAGGAAAAATTTGTATTTTTCTATGTAACGAATAAACTAAATATTACTATTACAAATTCTTGCACAAACTAATTCAGAACACGACGCCGAGTTATACTAGATATTATTCTGAAGGTGCAAGGTTAGGACTATACGTTGGATGCATTAACACCTCCCAGCCAAACTCTCTTAATTTTTGCAGAGGTAGATGTGTGAGGTCTAGCGTTATCATGATGAAAAACCACACACCTTCTGTTGATTAATTCCGGCCGCTTTCTCTCAACTTCTTGCTTTAATCTCATCAGTTGTTCGCAGTAGAGTTCAGAATCCGTGGTCGTGCCTGGTGGTAATAGCTCATAATGAATAATGCCCTTCCAATCCCACCACACACACAGCATCACCTTGTTGCGAGTTAACCCGGGTTTCACCACAGTCTGTGAAGCCTGACCGGCCTTTGACCACGACCTTTTTCGCACATTCTTGTCGTACGTGATCCACTTTTCATCACCAGCTATCAGCTTCTTCAAAAATGGTTTGGTTTCATTACGTCGTAATAAAGAATCACAAATGAGTGCACGGTTCATTAGGTTTCTTTCAGTGAGCTCGTGAGGTACCCAAATATCGAGCTTTTTTGTGTACCCAGTTTTTTTTAAATGCGCCAAAACTGTTTTGT
Organism: Orthosia gothica; assembly: GCA_949775005.1. Taxonomy (NCBI): domain Eukaryota; kingdom Metazoa; phylum Arthropoda; class Insecta; order Lepidoptera; family Noctuidae; genus Orthosia; species Orthosia gothica. Next base: position 9,795,163 of record OX459055.1, read on the forward strand.
GGTCAATTCCCAGTTCTTCAGCTACGTCGTAACTACTGATATGCCGATCTTGCTCCACTTTTTCAAAAATGGCATCCATTTTATCCGTAATAGGGCGACCAGTGCGACGTGCATCTTTGACATAAAAATTTCCGGATTGAAAACGCTTAAACCCAAATTTGTGCTACTCTCACAGACACTGCACTAGGTCCATAAACATCGCAAATTTTTTTCGCGGCTGGCGTTGCATTTTTACTTTTTTTGTAGTAAAATTTTAAAATGTACCTATCGAATTTCTTCATTAGATTCACTTATCTTGACGGTACGAAAAACAAATGAAAATCAAAAATTTTCTTAATTTGAATTTGGAATTATGTTCTTTAAAATTTTAACTTTCAATGATACCAAAACCAGCCAGATACAAATAGTATAGCCAAAGAGATTTTATTACAAGTTCATACATGCTATAATGCAAAAAGACTTTTTCCCCAACCAATTATGTGAGAACGATGTAAAAAGACGTGCACGTAAAAGCGTAGAGTAACAAATAATTAACAACTAACGGACGCTTCGCGGTTTCACCCGCATAGTGCCCGTTCCCGTGGGAATACAGAGAAAAAAAGTTGCCTATGTCACCCGGGGATGAAGTAGCTTCCCGACGGTGAACGAATTTTTGAAATCGGTCCAGTATTTTTTAAGTTTATTCGTTACATACAAAAATACAAATCTTTCCTCTTTATAATATTAGTATATAGATAGATAATAAAAGATTTATAAAATTAGTATAGATAGATAACAGGCCGAGGCAGCTAAGTTTTGACCAATCCCAAATGATGGCGCCCGTTCACCAATATGTCGCATGGATCCGGATCCATGCGACATATGCCGCAGTGGTGCCGGCACCACTCAGCTCAACCATAATGAAGGTCGTAGTAACGGCTAAGTTAAAAGATTTGAAAAAATTATATGTTTATTATTGAAATTATTTGTGCAACGTGGTTTTTTCGTATAACTGATAGTTATGCTTAAAAAAAATATAACAGCACGATATTTTTTCGCTACTTTTGGATACTCCCCCAAAACGACTTGGATGTTTAAAAACATTTATACATAAAAAATTTGATGGCTAGAATTTCTTCATAACTGAAATAGCAAATCAAAGAATATTTTGCAAACAAAACTGCCCAAAAAGAGGTTCAATATTGATATTCTGGCCCAGCCGGCGATGGAGTCTGGTGGCCAGTACTGCGCACGCAGTACCTGGCCTTAAAGTGGTTCGCGAAGTTTGACAATTCCTCATGCTAAAGTAAAGTTTGATAAGATCTCTACTTCAAATTCTCAATTCAGAAACCAAGGCTTAATGGTAAGCAAAGTCTTTTTTTCATTTAACCTGAGTAAGCAAACCAAATTATTAATTATTTCACCACTGCTCTTAAAACGGTGAAGGAAGGAAAACATCGTGAGGAAACCGGCATGCCCTAGAACCAAAAATTCGAAGACATGTGACATTCACCAACCCGCACTGGGCCCGCGTGGTGGATTAAGGCGTATTACCTCTCACAGAGAGGATGCCTGTGTCCCAGCAGTGGGAACATTATAAGGCTGATGATGATGAAAAAGCAAACAGTAGTATTTATCTGTGTATCTATTATAATGCAGTATTTTCACAATGTTAATGTCACACCAATGACAACCCCACTTCAAGTCCAGACAATTACTGTCCATACCAGGTTGCCTGGCAGAGATCGCGGAACGCGATAAGGCCGCCCATTGTATTTGTATTAATTTTAAGTTTATTTTTATAATGTTATTTTAAGGTGTACAATAAAGCATATAATAAATAATCACTTGTTTCTAAAATCTTGCCTTTTATTGGCAGTTGTTGATATGGTTCAGGTCCACCAATCATATAAATATGCACTGACCAGATTTGTCAACTTTAAGAATATAACTATATAATATGGTCGATAAACCAAGAAAAATGTGAATTTGAAAAATGCTCAATATGAGTAGGCAATATGATAAAAAGTATTGATACAAAAAGTTAATTAAAATAATCAAAAACCCGACTACTTAAGGCGGTACCCCGAGCAAAACGCCGCGCAAGCCGTTTTTCGTGCTGTTTTTAGGAGTTATCTACTCGTTATTTAAAAAGAAATATCAATTAATAAAAATACATTAAATTTCTACATAATATTGATTCTAAAATGGTAGATTTAGTTTTTTTTTAATGTTGTATATATATTATTTTTTGTACTAACACTAATGGATAGACAATTTAATAACGAACATTTTTGTAGTAAAATATTTTTCAAAAGACCAAAATTCGATTTTTTTAAGATTTTACTCTAAAATCTGGGCGTATTCACTACTGTAATTCATGCGCCACCAGTGCCGCTAGACCAATAGGAATGCTCATATCTCATGCCGATTTTTTGGTCAGGGTACCGTCTTAGAAGCGAACTAAAAAGACGCAAAGAAGAACATCATGTTGTGCAGTCGGATGATACATATTCACGAGCTGGCTGACCAAAACCAGATGTAGGTATCCTCCGACTGCACAGCATGATTTTCATCGATTGATGTAAGAATGATCAAAATCGGCCAACGCGTTTGGTTTCTAGAACGCCACATAGGAACAAACATTTTAACAGTTATTTTAATGTTGGCATTGGTTTAAAGTGATATTGTACGCCCCAATGTTAACGTAGTACTGGCCGTACGCCCGCTCGATGCCAAAATATCAATATAGAACCTCCTTTTGAACAGTTTTGTTTGCAAAATATTATTTGATTTACATAATTATGCTATTTCAGTTACGAAGAAATTCCGGCCATCAATTTTTATGTGTAAAAATATTTTTTAACATCCAAATCGTTTTGGAGGAGTATCCAAAAATTGCGAAAAAATATCGTGTTGTTAATTATTTTTTAAAGCAGTACTATTAGTTACACGAAAAAACCTTGTAAAAAAAATAGACATGAATCAATTTTTTTTTTATTTTTTTTTACCTTTTAACCTAGCCTATACTAAGGAGGATGCTTTAGAAAGTAACCGTTTTACAGCAACAAAGAGGTGGCAGAGCCTTAATATAGAAGAAGTAAGTACGATTACTATTTAAGCAACAAAGTCATCAGAGCTCCGTTGCTCGCTCACTTCAGCTCCCGTCATCTCCTTCGAACCTAACGTATCCATGTCAGAATGCCTTAAGCTACCGAGCTCGCTCCGCTCGCTCTTGGACAAATTCATTGACCATAATTATCGAATTGCCCAACCGTTACGTAGCATGAGCTAGCAATATATTTAAATCAGTATCATTGCCCGATTTGACTTGACTAGATTCATAATGTCCTGATTAATCACTTGGTCCTTGAGAAAACGAATCCTGCAAATCAACGCTGTAATGATTTTGTGTCAATCAGTCTCAGAACAAACTCGTTTATCGCCAGGCGAGAATCTTTCCCCATATAAACCGGCCCTCGCGATATCGCTCCAGTTTTTCGTTTTTATTTTGTTGATTGTTGTTAATGGCGAAATATTTGGAGCGCATAAGGTCAGTCATATGAGAAACCTGTTTACCCGACTGCGAACGTAAGAACCGTCATGAGTTTTCGGTTTTTTCACTATCACTTCGTGAAGTGGTTTGATCGCGTCATTGTGACCTTTAATTTTTTTTTATTTCTTTCCAGGGGTTGTCGTGTTACCCAGTGACTGGGCTATGAAGGTCAGATAAGCAGTCACTCCGTGTGAAATACTGGTCTTCAGTTGTATCCGGTTACGCTGGAAACTGACCCCAACATAGTTATTTATATATCTCGGTTTTTTTTATTTCGTAGACAAATCTGACATTTGCGGGGTTGCCACATTATCGTTACAAAAAATAGTTTCGTATTCTGAGTGTTCGAAGGTTGTTCGAAAATCGAAACGAGATCAAAAATGGAACCTAGCCTTTCTGAAACTAGCGGCCAACGGGGGCAGAGAGCGCCGACTGAATTCTTCTGGCTCTCGTCTATTTTCTCCTCCAATATTGAACCAATTTAAAAGATATTCCATAAACTGAAAATTAAAGATATACAGGGTGTTTGGAAGGGAGCTGTACATACGCCTAGGGTAGAAACTAGGGATAGTCTGCTACCTACCCCCGCCCATTATATTGACCTTGGCCTCAAGGTTTTTTTTTAATTAATTTTTATTTTTTATTTGACTTTTTTGTGATTTTTTGACTAAAACTACCTGTAGCTCAAAATCTATCCATGGGACCGGTCGGCTAATGGTCTTGTTTTAATCGTTAGAGTCTTAGGGTCCATTTGCCATCCTTTTACGATCGAACACATTTAATTTTCATTAGTTGAAATTTTTGCTTGAAGTGCCCTAGTTGCGGAAATTAATTAATAACTTTAAAACTAAAAGTGATAATTACACTTTTAGCATATCGTTAGAAAGGGCATGGACTGAGGATGTTTTAAAAAAATCAGAAGAACTCCAACCCTGTTAGTTTTTTTTTAAACCCCATAGAAAGTTGCCCTTAAAATTATTTCTTTACCTTACTACGGTACTTCAGGCCCCATAACTTTTCTTCTCCACAATTTTCTGGTGTAAAATAATTTTTTGCAGGACCCTAAGACTCTAACGATTAAAACAAGACCATTAGCCGACCGGTCCCATGGATAGATTTTGAGCTACAGGTAGTTTTAGTCAAAAAATCATAAAAAAGTCAAATAAAAAATAATAATAAATTAAAAAAAAACCTTGAGGCCAAGGTCAATATAATGGGCGGGGGTAGGTAGCAGACTATCCCTAGTTTCTACCCTAGGCGTATGTACAGCTCCCTTCCAAACACCCTGTATTCTGTGTTGCTATGTTTTCCTTTTTGATGATACATTATGTTTAGAAGCACTAGAACCCTCAAAAAATGCTCAAAATTGCGCTGTCAACAGAGGCTTAGTGTACAAATTTGACAAATATAAATGAAAAAAATAAAACATAGGGACATAGTATATATCTTACTTTACCAGTTTATGGAATATCTTTTAAATTGGTCCAATATTGGAGGAGGAAATAGACGAGAGCCAAACGTCGAATTATGACTTTTTACTTAGGAAATTCAGTCGGCGCTCTCTGCGCATATTTCCTCTTAATTTCGGGAAATTTTAATCGGGTGAAAAATATACTGAGTGAGCGATATACTAAGTGAGTGGAGTCTTAGTAATAGGGTCCCGTTTTTACCCTTTGGGTACGGAACCCTAAAAATCACAATAAAGTTAAACGCTAAGCAGATGAATCATTATTCAACCAGTAATTTTCCAACTTCTTAGAATACAAATAGTCTGTAGTCCTTTTTAAAATATTTAACTATATGTTTCCAATCGAAAAAAATATACCTACATAGTTTGCATACAGTCGACTGTATGTATTTTTTTCGATTGAAATACATAGCACCTCTTCCTTTTTGGAAAGTCGTTTAAAAAACATTTTTTTTTTTGTTTTTTAATATATTACAAAAAAAAAAAACTGTTAAAACACAATTTTTTTGTAATATATTTTTTGACAAACAACCAAATAATATTTTTGAAATATTAAAAAAAAACTGATGCATAAAAACAATCTTACAAAATAAATAAAGTAAAGTAATTCATCTCATAATTTGGAGAAAGTAGGCAGTCCATACCTACTTAATTACAGGTAAGAAATGATTTCCGTTGAGCTTTCCATAGATCAGTGGTGGCCCAGTGAGTTCGAACCCCGGCAGGCGCTTTACTTTGTGTAAATTATTTCATCACTCTCTCAAAACAGTGAAGGAAAACATCGTGAGGAAACCGGCATGTCCTAGAACTAAAAAAAATTAAGACATGTGACGTCCACCAACCCAAACTGGGCGCGCCACGATTACGGCCCATTCCCTCTCACAGAGAGGAGGCATGTATCCCAGGCTCCCAACAGTGGGAACAATAAAAGGCCGATGATGATGATGAGCTTTCCTGAAGCCTACGGCTGTCTAAAGAGCTGTCAGATCCTACGACGATTTTATTGGACAGTTTCATTTGAGCACAGATTAAAAAGGAATATACCATTTATTATATCCAGCCATAGAGAACTGTCAAATATTTTCAAATGACAGTTATGACCACAGGGGGATAATCTGTGGCGGGAACCAAAGGGCAACGGGTTTCGGTATGGTAAACCATCCACGCACCGACCTCGGTAAAAGATGAACCTTGAAGATCAACACGTGCGGCTGTTCAGTATTAGTTAGGTACCCACAAGCCCCTCATATTAACTATCTATACTAATTTTATAAAGCTGAAGAGTTTGTTTGTTTGTTTGAACGCGCTAATCTCAGGAACTACTGGTTGGATTTGAAAAATTCTTTTTGTGTTGGATAGCCCATTCATCGAGGAAGATTATAGGCTATATAACATCACGCTACGACCAATAGGAGCGGAGCGTGAATGAAAAATGTAGCAAAAACGGGCAAAAATATTCCTTTTTGAGAGCTTCCGTTGCGTGCGCTGCGTAAACGGTTTAAGTTACGCAACTAACATGTATGTAGGGTAGGTAGGGTAGGGTTAATGGGCAGGTAGGTGGCCAGTTAACGGGAGCGAAGCCGCGTGGGACAGCTAGTATTAAAATAAAGACGCCCTATTCATATTCCACAAATAGCTTCTGCTACGATTTTATCACATGTAAAAATGATTTATTAGTGCACATTGCTCATGGCTAGATGCTCACAATTGAGATCTTTATGCAGAACACAATTTATCTGTATCTCCATTCTTCGACGCACACAGACATAAATCTAACTAGATAACGCAAGTCCCTCCATCCGTATGAAAACCAAGCGTGCTACTTTTCCACACACAATTTAAGAACAATACTTGAATGAAGGAAAATGTTTCCATTGTCTGGGCATATTGTTTTGTAGAGTGTTTACAGCTCAATACCGCATAATCCGGCATTTTCCTAGATTCCTCCGGTGCCGATAACGCTACATGAAACAGAGGCCTTAGTGCGAGTTTTTACTCCCGCTCAATCGCGTTATCGTGAACTTCAATTTGTATTGAAGTTGGATAAGCGCCGTCTGGGGACGGTAAGGAGAAACCTCTTTTTTTGTTTACATTTTGACATAAGACATCGTTTACGTTATCACGAGTGAGTACGTTAAAAAACTCGCACTAAGGCCTCAACTCAAAGTAAGAGCGTTGCTCTCACTTTTACTCCCTTTTTTAACTGACTTACCAAAAAGGAGGATGTTCTCAATTTGGATGTTTCTATTTTATGTATATTCGGGCATAACTCCTCATCATATAATTGTAATATTTTTTTTTTTTGTTTGAAAGGGTATACTCTCGAGGTGGTCCCAATACAATGATATTCAAATAAACAGATACGTTATACACTCACAAAACAATTGAAAAAAGTGTTCCGCGCAGCAGCGGCAGCACACATACACACTTTTCATTCATCTGACATTTCACTACAAGTCGAAAGGGATGGCTTGATAAAACCAACAAGAAAAACCGGCCAAGTGCGAGTCGGACTCGCGCACGAAGGGTTCCGTTCTTGGTAAATTGCGGTTTACGATTTATGACGTATTAAAAAAAAACTACTTACTAGATCTCGTTCAAACCAATTTTCGCTGGTAGTTTACATAGTAATGTACATCATATTTTTTTTTTAGTTTTATCATTCTCTTATTTTAGAAGTTACAGGGGGGGGGACACACATTTTACCACTTTGGCAGAGTCTCTCGCGCAAACTATTCAGTTTAGAAAAAAATGATATTAGAAACCTCAATATCATTTTTGAAGACCTATCCATAGATACCCCACACGTATGGGTCTGATGAAAAAAAATATTTTTAGTTTTAGTTTCAAGTATGGGAACCCCCAAATTTTTTTGTTTTAATTTTATTTTTGTATGAAAATCCTAATGCGGTTCACAGAATACATCTACTTACCAAGTTTCAACAGCATAGTTCTTATAGTTTCGGAATAAAGTGGCTGTGACATACGGACGGACAGACAGACAGACAGACAGACAGACAGACAGACAGACATGACGAATCTATAAGGGTTCCGTTTTTTGCCATTTGGCTACGGAACCCTAAAAAAGAACAGCTAGTGTTTGTCACTTGCGTGTGAATGTAAACAAACATTATTCTGACCACCAATGTATTTTTCTTTTTCTAACCTCCAAATATCAGAATATAGGAAAACAAATTGAAATAAATTAGTAAATTGAGGTATATTGCGTATTTACATATGGTATGAGATCCCTTCTGTTTTATGTAATTTGGTATTATAATTGGTACACTTTCTAAATACACACGATGGCATTTCTTTAATTTTATTTTTGTTTCAACAAAGCGTATCGCTCTTCGCCATGCGTGACATAAACTAAAGACTAAAGTATACAATTGTCTCCTATTCGAGTCTTCACAATGCGCGCGCTTATAACATATCTGTTTATTTGAATATCATTGTCCCAATACCACCAAATCAGACCATTACAAAGCGAAAAATAACGTTGTTTTCCGAAGTCGGTGTCTTTGGTACCTATTGTTTTTCGTTTTTCGACACCGACTTCGGAAAACAAAGTTATTTTTCGCTTTGTAGTGTTAGGTATGCTCTAGCAGTCGGTTTTTTTTTTGTTAAAACATTTTTTGACACGCGATGTACATACATTTGCGTCATCTAGTTAGATCTAATTAGATGTATGATGTGATGACGCCTTTGTAAACAATGTATGCACTTGTGTTCATTTATTTCATTCCTCTCTGTCAATTTATTCCTCAGTATAACCCCAAAATCCAATTTAATTATCTACATTTTGATCTTCGGCTTTTTTTTTAAAAGCTATAGAATAATAAGTAAAGTGCAAAAAACTACAAAATTTTGTCGCGCGGGTGTGAAACGAGTGCGCGTTTTGCACCCTCAAGGTCGTTGGCGTTATTTGACCTTTTTATTTGTTAACATAATCCGACTTTAATGTTCTCTCTGCAGACGTCCTGTCTGGGAGAGGGCCGTAATCCTCCATGTGGGCACAGTGCTGGTTGGTGGATGTCACAGGCATGTATTCATTGATTTTGCTAGTTTCCTTACGATGTTTAACTCACCGTTTTGGGAGCAGTGGTGGTGAAATAAATTACAAAAAGTAAACCGCCTGCTTGGGTACTACGACCTATTTGTAAGACAACTGGGCCGCCACTGCTCTAAATTAGTTTATTGACAATTCACTGCTCACATCACAAATAAATTGTAGTTCTAAAAACTAAAAAACCGGCCAAGTGCGAGTCGGACTCGCGCACGAAGGGTTCCGTACTTGGTAAATTGCGGTTTAAGATTTATGACGTATTAAAAAAAAACTACTTACTAGATATTGTTCAAACCAATTTTCGGTGGTAGTTTACATGGTAATGTACATCATATATTTTTTTTAGTTTTATCATTCTCTTTTTTTAGAAGTTACAGGGGGGGGGACACATTTTACCACTTTGGAAGTGTCTCTCGCGCAAACTATTCAGTTTAGAAAAAAAATATATTAGAAACCTCAATATAATTTTTGAAGACCTATCCATAGATACCCCACACGTATGGGTTTGATGGAAAAAAAAATTAGTTTCAGTTTCAAGTATGGGGACCCCCAAATTTATTGTTTTTTTTTTTCTATTTTTGAGTGAAAATCTTAATGCGGTTCACATAATACATCTACTTACCAAGTTTCAACAGCATAAATCTTATAGTTTCGAAAAAAAGTGGCTGTGACATACGGACGGACCGACAGACAGACAGACAGACAGACATGACGAATCTATAAGGGTTCCGTTTTTTGCCATTTGGCTTCGGAACCCTAAGAACACGCTTTAATGGTAAATTGAACCAAAAAGTCGCTAATCATAAAGATCCTGGTAAGGATAATGAGACAAACTATTTATTATTGCATTGTCATTGGTCCTTGATAAGTGTGCAAAGTTTCAAATCAATCCGACATTTTTCAGTGGGTGAAAATCACGTTAAGATTCCGTTACATTGATACATATATATACCAAGCTAATAAAATAGTGTTAAAAACAAAACAATTATTTATATCGAACCTCCAGAGACAATCGCGTTTACTTTTGATTCTAATCACAATAAGATCTTACAAAGATTGTCTTTAAATGAGCGGTCATCGCACCTCATAGTAATAATTATAACCGTTCTATTGTCAACCTGTCACATCCTTGTGTCAACCTTGGCTTTAATTTTGGAATCATACGTGAAACAAAACAAGGGATCTGTATAAATTGTATTTTTTTAAATCGTCTTGTTTAAAAAAAGAATCACAACCATTTCAAAATTCAGAAAAATAAATTGATATTGTAAATATAATGCAAGGAAAAGAAAGAAAATTGTTGAACGACTGTAAATACGCAGGTAGGTACCTACTATGGATTATTTTTTATGATAAAGTCTTTTATTTCACAAAACAAACAAATATATTATCTCACCAGTATTCTCCGATGCGTTAGGAAGAGGTCTACCTATAATAATTACTCCCAAACACCAGTAGATAACATACGGGACGAGTCTACTTTAATCCAACTTAAAATATTATATTATTGATGCAAAATCTCTTGATTAACTCACCGTTTTTGTTGATGAATATGCATTATAAAGTAAAATATCAACAATGTAGTAATAAATACACGTAAAATTCTTGACAAGATGAAATGATAATAACTCAACAACTGACGTTAGAAGGACATGGGTTCAACTTGTTTGAAACTTTGATGCAATAATGTGTGTGCCTTGCTTTTTCCTTTTTGAAGCATAACTTAGTAGCACTCGACGACAGTAATTACTAAAATGGTTAAAGTAACCTAATACTAAGCCTCACTCAAAAAAAATATTTTATACATTTAATAAACAAAAAAAACACAGAGGTGGTAAATAAACTCAAAAAAGTAAAACTATTTATTTTATGTAAATTATTTTTTATATTTAATTTACACAGTCAAAAGCAAAATATGTAATTATACACTTGCCAGTAACATCGATACAATATTTAATTCACATTAAAAAAATTGTTACAAGGTAGGTCAACAAAATTACATCCTCAATTTTAACAGTGTTAACAAGTAAATAAAAAAAACAATACCATAAAGACGTGTATTATTTTTTTTTCAGCCCTTCGAAATTCAAATTCACCGAAGAATAATACTAAGTAGCGATTCGTGGATTAAAATTTAAACTGAGGCCGTATGACAGATGAATGGTGCTGAGCTAAGGTTAAACGCGGCATTTCGCAATAGACCACGGCAAGGCAGGCCGGGCGCGCGCGCGGATTCGAAATTTAAATACTTTAATCGAGAATACGATTTTATTTTTTTGTGCTTCGAATTTTGATTTTTTTGTTTTGTTTTGTGCATGGACTTTTTTGTTATTATGACTGTTTTGTGAGTTTGTTTGTTTTTTGTTGGTGGTTCTTTTTTTGAAAAGGTTAGTTTTTCTTTTTCTATTTATTTTTTAATTTATTTCTTAACTACTTATTTTTTCATAAAACTTTTTTTTGTACACCAGAAATATTGTAGGTGGCGAAAATATTTTTTATTTTCCAATTAAAACAAAGATAAATCAATAATTCGAATTCGTAATCTGCAAAACTCATTTATTAAAGTAATGAATGAGATGAAAACACGACTAATTACATTATTTTACTGCGTTTTGAAATAATAATTACACAGCTTTCTGCTTAAAATATCATGTAAAGATTCTAAAAGTTGATAAGTAAACATAGAAATGTAATACATTAACAACTTGATAGTACACATTAATTTTTGGGAGTACTTTAGTAAACAAACTGTAAGCCGAACATGGCTGGGAAAAGTCAGGCAAATAGATTGATTTTTAATACCTACCCCCAAAACTAAAGAATGGTAACCCACATACGTGTTTAAAAACAAACAAAATTATCATTAAGTTTAACACACTTATCGGCACAAACAGTTCTTTAAGTAATGAATGTTTTCATAGCAAATTAGAAACAATTAAAATACAAAGAGCTAGTTGGACTCACCCACTGAAGGTTCCGTAACTTTGTAGAAATATTATTTTGCTATTTTCAAACTAAAATTTCATATTTTACGATTGTAAATAAAACTTAGTGCGTTGTAAAGAGTTATTTTTTTATAAAATACAGTGCTAGATAAAGATATCGTTTTATTTTTCCTGTAAATTTTACATCAACTAGATTTATTTAGGGTTGTTTGCTTTGAAAACTTCGGCAATAAGGGGAATAATAATTTAAACGAAAATTTTTCATCATAAATTTAAAACCATGGGGTATAAATTATTATTATTTTTAATATATTAATATTATTTATACCTACCCATAGTAAAATTATATTGTGTAATAATAATGCAAAACAATGTCAAACCTAATTTCGCCTCCGTTCATAGCAATAAAAACAAAAATATTTTTACTCTGGCCAAGATGAAGGTACAATATTAAAAAAAAAAAAGCACAGAGCTCAATCAGCTGACAGCGGGGTGAACATTTTAGGTCTGCTCTTATCTAATCTTCTAGTCCTTGGACCTTGAATATTTAATGTTCTCAAACTATCTTTCATCTGTACTAACTCAGTTAAATCGATGTATGCAACAGATACAACATTCTATAATTATCAAATTCGTTTTATTTTTACCCAGCTGCAAGGAACGGGTTATGTTTTTTTTTATCTTGTGTATTCTTTATTACCTCGTACCTTTTAAACCACTTGACGGATTTTTACAATTAAGACATCGTTAGATATGTCTTGGCCGCCATAGTGTTCTTAGATAAGTGCCGTTAAAAAAAGGTACATGGCGGATTTTGGGTGTCATATTGTAGGGGTTGCAATTTTTTTTTCTTCAAATCCCGTCGAGTGGGGTATCAAAATGAAGGGTTTTAAGAGGTGGTTGCAATAAACTACTTATATGTTTAAAGATCATTCGAAGTTGTAAATAAAAAGAGTTAATAAAATCAAAAAACCCAACTGCAAAGATGTAAACAAGAAGAAAATTATGCTGTGCAGTCGGAGGATATTTATAGTTTTGTTCAGCCAACTCGCGAATATGTATCCTCCGACTGCACAGCATGTTTTTCTTCTTGTTTACATCTTTGCATTCGGATTTTTAACCGACTTCGCAAAAAGGAGGAGGTTATCAATTTGAATGCATTTTTTTTATGTGTGTAGTTACCTCAGAACTTTTTATTGGGTGAACCAATTTTGGTGATTCTTTTTTTATTTGAACGCTGGTGCTTGTCATGTGGTACCATTTACGGTACGCTCTCTTTTTACAAAAATTACAACCGACTTTCAAAAAAGTTTTTTTGATTTTATTATTGTGGTTGTGTTGAGGATAGAACCAAAAAAATGTTGTTTACTTTGTTAGTTAACATTGTATATTCAAAATGGCTGGAGTTTAGTTATAATTTTCTCACTTGCTAACTAAGTGCACTATTGTGATTCACCAAACCAAAGTGACCATTCCAAAATTCAAGTCAATAGCATTATATATTTCTTATAAGATACAGCAATGATAGATACACATACGATATCGCACCTTGAGGATTCTTCCTGATGGCGCGACGCAATTTATATTGCGTCAATAGGCAAAATATATATCACGCACGTGTTTTTAAACGACTTACCAAAAAATGGCAAAAAAATCACGTTTGTTGCATGGGAGCCCCACTTAAATATTTGTTTTATTCTGTTTATTGTATTTGTTGGTAAAGCGGCAAGAGAAATACATCATCTGTGAAAATTTCAATTGTCTAGCTATCACGGTTCATGAGATACAGCCTAGTGACAGACAGACAGACGGACCGCAGAGTCTTAGTAATAGGGTCCCGTTTTTACCCTTTGGGTACGGAACCCTAAAAAATGAGGTTCTATGTTTGACTTTATTATAACTGTATGTTCACTGATTTTTAAAACCCGATAATTATAAACTGATTTTTAAAATCCGTTTTTTTGATAGGGTACACTCTTGAAGTGGTCCCATTATTACCACGTTAGTGAGGGGATCCCACGGAAATCGAGGGATTTCCTCAAATTTTATAGGCATACATATAGCGAATTTGGAATTTAATCAACATGGCAAGCATTTGCATTCAGAAAGTATCATTTGGTAAAGATGAAAAAGACCACAGATAGCCACTGGTACTTCTCAGTGTTATGTATGTTTAGGGTATATGAAGTAAATTTAAATAAATGGTTCTAATGAAGATGGTACCATCGAACTGGGTGGTGAAGCTGGAAGGTAGGCACCAGAACTCCGTAATAAACCAATGTATCCCAGTCGTTTTTAGGCTTGTTGGAATTGTTATGAGAAGCCCTCTGGCTACAAATGATTTTCATGGTAATATTGGTACCAAAACTAAAAAGATAAAAACAAAATCTTTTTAACAAAAATACTAAACCGACTTCCAAAATAAAACACTACAAAGAGAAAAATAGCAAGTAGGTACATACGTTCATATGTATTTGCACTTGAAATTTACTTCGATAAAAACTTGTTTAACAAAAACTAAACCGACTTCCAAAACAAAACACGACAAAGCGAAAAATAACTATCTTTTCGGAAGTCGTCGCCAAAACCGAAAAAAATTGGCGCTAAAGACACCGACTTCCGAAAAGAAAGTTTTTATACGCTTTGTATATGTTTTTTTTTGGAAGTCGGTTTAGTTTTTTTTGTTAAAAGTTTTTTATCGAAGAAAATTTCAAGTGCACATATGGACGTATGTACTTGCAATTTCGCTTAGTATAAATCGCTCATCGGTCTGGTATAAATCAAATTGCGTCGAGCCGCCAGTACTGTTGATAAGGGTTCGGTTTTATCGATATGGTAAGGTACCCTAAAACTCTAAACAATACGAAACCTTATCACACTAAAACAAGAAAGGTATATTTACCTACTACGTTGGAATTGTAAGGTTGGCATGTTTTGTAGGTAGGTACTATTAAAAAAAACGTAAGTAAGTGCTCATGTTTCATAGCTGTACTAAAATGTTATGTACAAATTGTACAATACATGGATTTATTACCGTATCGTTATATCGTTCAATAATAAGTTTTGTCATCAAAAGTTATCGATATAATAAAGTTATTCAAAAGAAACTAACGAATTGACTAAAAATTGCGTACTTCATCGTCGACCACATCATCGCTTACCATCAGGTGAGATAGTGGTCAAGGGCAGGCCCATTATTAATAATAAAAAACTATTTACAAAGTTTACAAAAAAAAATAATAGAAAAAAGTTTTTTTTTCTTAAAAAGCCTCCCCACCTTACTTAAAATAAGCCAGTAAGTATAACAAAAAATAACATCACGACCACACACAATTTGCCAGTTTTGATGATTCGAAGTTTGTACCTACTAAATATATATTCAAATAGATTAGGTAAGTATTTGTAGCAAAAATAATTCAATATTTTTTATCATGTGCCAGATCATTATAAATAATATACACGTAAAAACCCGACTGCTTCAAAAGCGAACTAAAAAGTCGTAAACAAGGAAAAAATCATGCTGTGCAGTCGGAGGATACATATTCGCGGGCTGGCTGACCAAAATCTGGTGTATCCTCCGCCTGCACAGCATGATTTTTTCCTTGTTTACGACTTTTTAGTTCGCTTTTGAAGCAGTCGGGTTTTTTGATTTTTTGAATTAAGTTTTTTTATTTATAACTTTTTAGTTAGTTTTTTTCGAATTAGATACATTTAAACATATAAGTGTTATATATTTTTGAAATCACATCTTAAAACCCTTTATTTTGATACCCCACACGAAGGGTTTAGAAGAAAAAAAAAAATTGGGCGCCCACAATATGGCACACAAAAGCCGCCATTTTTCTATTATCCAATTTTAATGTAGCCTATGACACTCGCAGGGTTAAGACGCATCGATTGACGTATGAATCATCAAAATCGGCCAACGCGTTTGGTCTCTGGAACGCCATATAGGAACAAACATACATACATACATACATACTTACATACATACATACATACATAGACTGATAAACACATTACCCTCCTTCGGCAGTCGGGTAAAAATATGCTAAAATAAGGACTAATTATTAAAAAGAATTGATTTTTACAAACCTTTGCAGCAGAATTCATTTTCTTCACTGGCATATTTTACCAATTTGCCAATTTTGATGATTCGTGATAAGTTTGTACTAAATAAACACTCCAGTAGATTAGGTAAGTGTATTTGTAGCAAAAATGGTTCAATATATTTTATAATGTGCTAGATCATTATTAATAATATTCTAAATAAAAACAATAATAAAAATAAAAAATACAAACTTTTGTAGCAGAATTCATTGGTTAACTGGTATAGTCAAATAAAACAAAGTGTCAATTAAAAAAAAAAGTATATAAAAAATACAAGTTAAGATTAAATATTACTCGTAACATAAGTATTTTAGAATCGACAGCAATAAATACCATAGACTGCCAAAACTTATCTATACCAATATTATAAAAAAGAGAAAAGATTTTTTTGTTTGTTTGGACCGAATAGGCTCCGAAACTACTGGACCGATTTAAAAAAATCTTTCGCCAATTGATAGCTACATTATTCCTGAGTGACATAAGCTATTTTTTTATCCCGAAAACGGGTCCTGTGGGGTAGCCCACGCGAGCGAAGCCGCG
Organism: Orthosia gothica; assembly: GCA_949775005.1. NCBI lineage: Eukaryota > Metazoa > Arthropoda > Insecta > Lepidoptera > Noctuidae > Orthosia > Orthosia gothica. The sequence continues at coordinate 9,811,830 of OX459055.1, forward strand.
AGCAACAGCTAGTTATTCATCATCATCATCATCACATCAGCCGAAAGACGTCCACTGCTGGACATAGGCCTCCCCCAAGCGTCGCCACATTGACCGGTCCCGAGCATCTCGTAACCAGCGGATCCCCGCAACCTTCACCAGGTCATCGGTCCACCTGGTGGGAGGCCTTCCAACGCAACGTCTTCCGGTTCGCGGTCGCCACTCCAGAACCTTTCTGCCCCATCGGCCATCCGTTCTGCGAGCAATGTGCCCTGCCCACTGCCACTTAAGTTTGGCAATTGATCGAATCAGAAACGTAGAGATCCGCAAGAGAACCAGGGTTACCGACATAGCCCGTATGTCGGTAACCCTGGTTCTCTTGCGGATCTCTACGTTTCTGATTCGATCACGCAAGGAAACTCCGAGCATAGCCCTCTCCATTGCCCTTTGAGGTAAACCGTCGAATCCGACTCGGCTGGGCAGCGTTTGGGAAGTTGCGCGGTATCTTCTCGTCCAACTTACCGCAGTGTCTCAAGACGAAAGTCTATGACCAGTGTGTGTTGCCAGTGATGACATATGGCTCTGAGACGTGGTCGCTTACAATGGGCCTTATCAGAAAGCTTACAGTCAGCTAGTTATTAATATGGCAAAAAGAAACTGTTGGTATGTGGAATGAATTTCAGAACAGCTGTTTTGCTTTCCTGCTAAGGTGTTAGTCGTGGATTAAGACGACGACTAACGCCAACGACCTTGAGGGAACAAAACGCGCACCCATTTCACACCCGCGCGACCCAAAGTTTAGTAGTTTTTTGTACTTTCCTTAATAATCTATGACATTAAAAAAAAAGCTTCAGATCAAAATGTAGATAATTAAATTGTCTTTTAGATGGTGTCGATTTCATTAAAATACGCCCAGCGGTTTTGGTGCGATTGTCGTGTTTTTGTCCGTTTTAGTCATAACTTTACAAATTAATTACACTATGTTATACGAATAAAACTCAAATTCTGCTTTGATAAAATTGTTATGAAAATGGTCTAATATAACATATATTTTTTCCAAAACATTACGACTAGACGTGATTCTCATTTTAAAATCAGCTACTCAAGGGAATCGGCGCCTCCATTCCACATTTGAATTTCTCCTTGAATCCACCAAGCATCCTGTCTGCTTGACCCGGTAAGGCTGTCTGTAGGGCATACAAATATTGGTTTCTCAAAGTGTAGAAAGCCAGTCACACAGCGTGGTGCGAAGCCATTTGTTGATTAAGAAGTTGTTACTAACATTAAAAACCAGCCAAGTGCGAGTCGGACTCGCGCACGAAGGTTTCCGTACCATTCTCGCAAAAAAAACGGCAAAAATATCACGTTTGTTTTATAGGAGCCCGAATTAAATATTTATTTTATTCTTTTTTTAGTATTTGCTGTTATAGCGGCAACAGAAGTCCATCATCTGTAAAAATTTCAACTGTCTAGCTATCACACAGACAGACAAACGGATCGTGGAGTCTTAGTAATAGGGTCCCGTTTTTGCCCTTTGGGTACGGAACCCTAAAAACGAATACCTACCTATATCTTCTTATAATATAAAAATGAATCGCAAAATGTGTTGGTAAGCGCATAACTCAACAACGCCTGGACCAATTTGGCCAATTCTTTTTTTTAAATGTTCGTTGAAGTTCAAAGATGGTTTTTACGGGGAGAAAAATTCTAAAAATTAGCGGAAAATAAAATAAAAACAGTTAACAAACACTTACTCTTTTGAAAATAAGGCTTTTACAATATATTAATATGACAATGTAAATCTTTATTTCTATACTAATATTATAAAAAGGAATGATTTGTATTTTTATTTTTTTTGTTTGTAACGAATAAACTTAAAAACTACTGGACTGATTTCGAAAATTCTTTCACCGTTAGGAAGCTACACTATCCCCGGGTGACATAGGCTACTTTATCCCTGTATTCCCTCGGAAACTACGTACGAAACTACGCGGGTGAAACCGCGAGGCGTCCTTTAGTACTAAATATATATGAGAGAGCACTGTAAGTAAAAAAATCTCCTGTAAAATATCATTGTCAACAATCACCTGCATTCGTACTTGATTTGATACTTTTAAATAACTATAAAACGTTTGCAAACAAACTTACTTGACTTAAGATCCTATGGCCCCTAGCTGGGGCAGAGGGCTTCCACAGTAGTCCTCAATCGAGACCGGTCTTGAGCTTCGCGCTTCACCTCGCTCCACGCCATTCCAATGCTTGTCGCTTCAGCCAATACGGTGCGTCGCCAGGTTTGACGGGGACGGCCTCGCTTCCTTTTTCCTTGAAGATTCCACTCCAAGGCCTGTTTAGGAATGTGATCGGAACCTACTTCTTGTTGATGTCGGTTGAAAAGGTCCAAAATTGATTGACTAAGCGACATTTCACAAGCGCATGTCAATCCCATTTGACATTTTTGCAAATTGTTTCAATGCCCAGATTTTTTCTTTACAATATGCAATCATCTGTGTGCAATATTAACTTTGTTTTTGAATTCAGGGTTAAAAATAAAGAAAAACCAGTCGTAAACCTTTGAACTACTAAATACCACGTTGTTTTAACATGTTATAACAATATTGCTGAATAAATAACAAAGTTAAAAAAAATAGATAAGACCATGCCTATTTTACCCAATTATTGTAAGTAGGTACATTAATATTTTTTTTTATAAATCATATAGTTTGTTATCATTGCACCAATTAAATATTTAAACTATGACATCAGGAAATTCTGAACATGTGTAAGCCGTTGGTTCCGGCTGACATTGTAAATCTTTGACAGTTGTTAAGGATAGCCAGAAGCCTGAAAAGGATTTTTTTATTATAATTCACAACACTGACGTGCAATGACACGAGTAAAACATATTTTTTACAAAAAAATATCCGACTTCCAAAACAAACTTTATTTTCGGAAGTCGGTGTCAATAACGAAAAAAATGGACCAAAGACACAGACATTCGAAAAAAAAGTTATTTTTCTCTTTTTAGTGTTAGAACTCGGTTTTTTTTTTTGTTCATATGTTTTTATTACCCGACTGCCGAAGGGGGGTAATGTGTTTATCAGTCTATGTATGTATGTTTCTTAAGAAGTGATTTTGTTTGTGACAAAAATATAGAACATATCACAATATTAAATGTATAAATGCACCGAATTCAAAAAATAAATGATAACTGAAAAGTTATAAATAAAAAGAAATTTAATTCGTAAAATCAAAAAACCCGACAGCAAAGCAGACGTAAACAAGAAGAAAATCATGTTGTGCAGTCAGAGGATACATCTGGTTTTGGTCAGTCAGCTGGCGAATATGTATCCTTCAACTGCACAGCATGATTTTCTTCTTGTTTACGTCTAATTAGTTCGCTTCTTAAGCAGTCGGCTTTTTTTTTTTTTTTCTATTTTTCCTTTGTTACCTTATATTACCATGAAAATATGCATTATTAAGGATAACTTAAAAACCAATAGTCAGATCTTGATCAAATTTAAATGGAACTACATGAGAAGTACTAGCTTTCAAATAAAAAAATAATCATCAAAATCAGTTCATAATTGGCGGAGTAATCACGTTACAAACATACAAAAACACCAATGAAGTAGCATGTTTCCTTGCAAGGAAAAGAAGTAGTTTAAAAAATGCACTTTTACGGAATTTGATCTGGTGTGGAAATGTTGACGTAATTGTTGCTGCATTGTATACTCGTGTTATCTTCGAAATAATCATCACGGTTTGGACACAGTTTCAGAAACTGTCAGTTTAACGAAATGTGGTAATTCATTTGTAATAAAAAAAAAATGTTTATTGCAGAGAAAATATTTGAAAATTTACATGTTTTAGTTTAGACTGCCTTAAAATCAATCTGCCTAGCCTTTTCCCAACTATGTTGGGGTCGGCTTCCAGTCTAACCGGATTCAGCTGAGTACCAGTGTTTTACAAGGAGCGACTGCCTATCTGACCTCCACAACCCAGTAACTGGGTAACACGATACACCTTGACAAGACTGGTGTCAGATCTCAAGCTTCTGACCACTCGTAACGACTGTCAAAGATCTTCAAATGACAGCCGGGACCAACGGCATAACGTGCTTTCCGAGGCACGGAGGAAACACGGTATGTTGAAATGGTTACCCATCCACGGACCGACCTCGGCAAGCGTTGCTTAGCCTTGATGATCGACCTGTGCGGCTGTTATTTGTTATATATAACTCATTTTATTTTATTAATGACTAACGAGGCGCCGATTCCCTTGAGTAGCTGATTTTAAAATAGAAACACGTCTAAACGGCTGGTCGTAATTTATTGAAAAAAATATATGTTATATTAGACCATTTTTTTAATAATTTTATTTAAGCAAATTTTGAGTTTTATTCGTATAACATAGTGTAATTAATTTGTAAAGTTATGTCTAAAACGGACAAAAACACGACAATCACAACAAAACCGCTGGGCGTATTTTAATGAAATCGACACCATATCAAAGACAATTTAATTATCTACGTTTTGATCTGAAGCTTTTTTTTTTAAAGTCAAAGAATAATAAGAAAAGTACAAAAAACTACTATATTTCGGGTCGCGCGGGTGAGAAACGAGGGCGCGTTTTGTTCCCTCAATAACCTTACTATATGAGCTTTTTCATCCCACAGGAATCTGCGCAAAAATATGGTTTGGACCCTTTTAAAACACAACAGAAGTACCTATGCCATTAGCGCCATATCTACGTATAGTTAGGTACCAACTGGCAATCGTAACCGCATTCTTAAAGGGAAAATAAATGCCTTCCATATTATGAAAAATGTATAACCCTACTTTTCACCGCGCTCGCAATCGGATAATACTTAATAAGGCACCAAAAATTATGGATCCAGCCACAGATCACGGAATTACTAGAGACGTCATTGCTCATTCATTATATTCATGCCTGTTCATTTACGCTAAGCCCACGTAATCAGGTATGGCCATAATCAAAATGGTCTTGAGCAGTCAATTATCGCTAAAAACGGCAAAAAAAAAACACATTTGTTGTATGGGAGCCCCACTTAAATATTTATTTTATTCTGTTTTTAGTATTTGTTGTTATAGCGGCAACATAAATACATTATTTGTGAAATTTCAACTGCCTAGCTATCACGGTTCATGAGATACAGCCTGGTGGCAGACAGACAGATGGACCGCGGAGTCTTAGTAATAAGATCACGTTTTTACCCTTTGGGTGCGGAACCCTAAAAAGTTGGTTTATAAATAAAGCTATGCTAATGCCGTCTCTACCAGTGGCCGCCGAGTTGCCTCAGTGCTCTGTGCGCCCAGCCCACTACAGGTTTCTTTTACTTTCGGAACAAAACCCGTTTTGAAAAGCGAAGTTGTTCCACTATATTAAGTACAAATTTTAGTCAATGGTCAATCAATGGATACGCCTTGCAATTTTTTTGTTTACACATCCACGTGAAACTATACGATTTCATATTTTTGCGCGCTTTTACTTATATGTAAAGGCATTTTGAAAAGAACGGAATGTTTGTATATTTTATTTCTCATAATTGCTCGGGTCACTTAAACTTGAAGACAATCTGGAGCGAGGAATATATAATTTTAAGCTGTTAACGAGCTTTGTACTGAAGCATTTTTAGGGTTCCGTACCCAAAGTCTGTCTGTCTGTCTGTCACCAGGCTGTATCTCATGAACCGTGATAGCTAGATAGTTGAAATTTTCACAGGTGATTTATATCTGTTGCCGCTACAACAACAAATACTAAAAACAAAATAAAATAAATATTGAAGGGGGCTCCCATACAACAAACGTGATTTTTTTGCCGTTTTTTACGAAAATGGTACGGAACCCTTCGTGCGCGAGTCCGACTCGCACTTGACCGGTTTTTTAACAAAGCTTTTTTACCCGACTGCGCGACACAAAGGAGGGTAATGTGTTTATCAGTTTATGTATGTATGTATTTATTCAAATATATTTATTCAACTAGGCCAATAAACGGCACTTTTGAACGTCACATAAATTTAAATTTGAATTTACAAGTAATAAAAAATGATTCTACCGTGCATTCGGAAAGTAGATTGTTATGGAGAAGAACGCACAAGAAACTCCATGATTACTCTTTAAAAAAATAAAAATAGGTGATTTACAATATTTACTTAAGTACATACATTAATATATGTGAGGACGATGCACCCAGAATAGCTCTACACACTATACTACGTACAGGTTTAAAGTATTAAAAAGCATTAACAGGAAAATTTATTAATTTGATAAGTAGGAACATGGTTCTCACATACTTACAAATATTACAAACATAGGTAAAATACCTAATACAACAACAACGGTGTGAGTAAATTTCATACATACATTGTCCAAACGCGTGTCCAAAACGGGTGTTTCAAATTTAACTTCCAAGCTTTGATTACATACACACAGACACCGTGACTGGTCAAATAAAATATATGTTTTAGGCATTGATGTAGGGTTTTTTATATATCAATGGTTTTAGGTAGGTACAGTCAACATCAAAAATATGTAACTACTTTAAGGCGGTACCCCGAGCAAAACGCCGCGCAAGCCGTTTTTTGTGCTGTTTTTAGGAGCTATCTACTCGTTATTTAAAAAGAAATATCAATTAATAAAAATACATTAAAATTCAACATAATATTGATTCTAAAATGGTAGATTTAGTTTTTTTTAAATGTTGTTTAAATTTCACTAATCTCCTTCAAAAAAAACATGAAAATGAGGAATAATTATTTATATTAAGCATCTCTTCGTAAAGTGTTCATTTATTATTTTTTGTACTAGCACTAATGGATAGACAATTTAATAACGAACATTTTTGTAGATTTTTTTTTTCAAAAGACCAAAATTCGATTTTATAAAGATTTTATTCTAAAATCTGGGCGTATTCACTACTGTAACTCGTGCGCCACCAGTGCCGCTAGACCAATAGGAATGCTCATATCTCATGCCGATTTTTTGGTCAGGGTACCGTCTTATATGGGCCAAACTAGACGAAAGGGTTTTTAATTAATTTAGAAATCAAATAATTGCATATAAAATGTATTAGTTTTCAGAATGTATTGTTTCTATTTCCATTTCAATTAAAACATTGTCAATTTACACATCTACACAATGTAAGATGTAACAAACAAGAGACACTGCGAATGTTTGTATTCATAATTTTAATAAACGAAATGAGACCGGTTCTGACGCAAATTCATTCACCCTTGAATTTCAATGTTAATGTAGAGAGTTGTGCTTTTGATATTTGTTTATATCGCGAGTCTCTCTTTCACTTTCTATAATATTTTGAACGCCTTTTGAGATCATCATCATCATATCAGCCGAAAGACGTCCACTGCTGGACATAGGCCTCCCCAAAGCGTCGCCACATTGACCGGTCCCGTGAATCTCGCAACCAGCGGATCCCCGCAACCTTCACCAGGTCATCGGTCCACCTGGTGGGAGGCCTTCCAACGCAATTTCTTCCGGTTCGCGGTTGTCACTCCAGAACTTTTCTGCCCCATCGGCTATCCGTTCTGCGAGCAATTCTTCGGGCTATATCGGTAACGCTGGTTCTCTTGCGGATCTTTACATTTCTGATTCGATCACGCAAGAAACTCCGAGCATAGCCCTCTCCATTGCCCTTTGAGTGATTGTGTGCTTTTGAGATACCCTATTGTAATTTAAATGTAAAAATTTCTGTATGATCCAGTCCAAATCCATGAAGTTTTTTGCATATTAATCTCCATAGTGATTACCTACGCTTTGGAATGTGCAACCAATTGTGCAAGAATAAATTCATCTTTTTCACTGACCGACTCTTTGACAATGCAAAAGTAATTTTTGAGTTTACCAAATTGCATTTATACCTAATTAGAACACACGCATAGTCTATTTACGAGTTTCGTGAATACATAGAAATAGGCAAATGATGATGATTTTAACAAGCTTTTATTAGCTTGATATGTATGTTTCTATATAACGGAGTTTTTGAACGTGATTTTCACCCCCTTCAAAGCGTCGGATTAATTTGAAACTTTATTTTTATTTGTTTTATGGCTCGTTTTTGACCACTATCTCGCCTGATGTTGAGTGATGATTTGGTCGACGGTGTAGCACACTTGCATAGAAGTAACCTATTCACTCTTGACTTAAACCTTACCGGGATCATCAGGATTAACTAAAAAGCCAAAAATAGTTAAAAAAACACACGCTTTAATAGAAAATCAAACTACAAAGTAGAACATAATTTTAAATAAATTTAAATTAAGAATAGTGTGATTAACACAAAAAAGTTTTTTTTGTAAAAAAGAGTGGGATGTTTGATGTTATAATATTTTATTGACAGATATTGGTAAAAGTGGAGTCATTTTAAAAAATCTTAAAAAGGACCCACGCTTTTTTACAATACCTATTGTTTTTTTGTTAAGGCGGTACCCCGAGCAAAACGCCGCGCAAGCCGGTTTTCGTGCTGTTTTAGGAGCTATCTACTCGTTATTTAAAAAGAAATATCAATTAATAAAAAAATACATTAAATTTTTACATAATATTGATTCTAAAATGGTAGATTTCGTTTTTTTTTAATGTTGTATATATATTTCACTAATCTCCTTCCAAAAAAAATAAAAAAATGAGAAATAATTATTGATATAACATGCATCTCCTCGTACAGTATTCATTAATTATTTTTTGTACTAACACTTATAATGGATAGACAATCTAATAACGAACATTTTTGTAGTTTTTTTTTTCAAATGACCAAAATTCGATTTTATAAAGATTTTATTCTAAAATCTGGGCGCATCCACTACTGTAATTCATGCGCCACCAGTGCCGCTAGACCAATAGGAATGCTCATATCTCATGCCGATTTTTTGGTCAGGGTACCGTCTTAATTTAAATTTATTGAATTTTTTTTTTACTTTTAGTTTCGTTTTCTATTAACGCGTGCTTTTTAGTTGTTTTAAAAACTATTAATTTTTATTTTTTGAAGATCGCAAAAATACGCTCAATATTTTAATTAGTGTGTACACAAATATGGATTGTAATGTCTGAAATAAACTATTTTGTTTGATTTATTTAAAAGTGTTTTTAGAAAATCTAAATATTATTTATAGGTTCGATTAAAAACATGCCATAGCGTAACACATTCGGTATAAAAACACTATTACGTTGTTTAATATTGTAACACTATCTCATTTGTCACAATATTTTTGATTGTGATATTATTATGCTTGTATTATTGTATTACGTAAACCAATTACGTGCTGATTTATTGAGAATCTGTATTAGATATTTCCACATTTGAACTTAACCTTATCAACCAGAAATGACGTAGTTACATACTTATGTGCATATCTGTAATCTATCAGAACAGTAGTTACTATTCATTCCAGATTCATTCATTCATTCATTAGCCATAGACAACAAGACTTTACTCTGGAGATAAACCATCAGGTCTTTTCACTGTAAGTTTCTTTCAACTAAAAGACGTGATTTTGATTTTTTTTAATAATTTTACAATGCATGTCCTCGAAAAGAGCGGTTTTCCAAGCAGCCAAACTGTGCGGAAAGTGTCACTTTTTTTCACTAGTGCTTTTTACTTTCCTGTATTTTTTTAATTTTTAACTCCAACGTCAGCCCGACACATAGTTTTTATTATTTGAGAAAAGTTTTAAAAATTAGTTATGTACAGATTATCATTCATATAAAAGGTAAAATAAAACGAATACTTTATTTTAGGCGTTTTTAATTACTCTAGATTTAGATTTTGATCAATAAATTAATTTTAAATATTCATTAAATATGTTTGGCAGAACGTATATTTTGCTCGTGCCTTATTGCGTTACGATGTGACAGCGGTGTCTTTTTTACCCATTGTTTTCCGTTTTTCGACACCGACTTCGGAAAAGAATTTTATTTTTTTGCTTTTTAGTTTTTTGTTCTGGAAGTCGGTTTGATTTTTTTGTTAAAAAGTTTTTTATTTTTCTGTTTTTAGTTTTGGTAGGTACCTCCAATTAACATGATTATCATTTATTGCCAAAGTACATCTCATGGCGATTCCAATAAGCCCAAACACGACTCGGATACTTTGTTTTATTTGAGAGTTCTAGTGCCTACCTTCATCATCAGATCAGTTCGATGGTGACATTTTCATTAGTACCATTTATTTATAAGTATTTGTATCATTATAGTCGAGATATCTTATGCCCGTCACATACTTAGCATTTAAGAGTTCCAGTGGCCATCTGTGGTCTTCTTCATCAGTTCCACTTCACCAAATGATACTTTTCGAGTGCAAATGATTGCATTGTTAATGAAAATACCAAAATCGCTATATGTTTGCCTATAATATTATGCCATGCTATCTCTTCACCGCCCTTGGTTGACTGGTAGAGAATGCCTCAGGCATTAAGTCCGCCTATGTACTTTTATGTTGCATGAAGTTTTAATAAATAAATAAATATTCGTGGAGTTCCCTCGATTTCTCTAGGATTCCATCATCAGATCCTGACCTGATGACTATGGGACCAACTAGGAAGTATACCCTTTCAAACAAAAGAAGAATTTTTGAAATCGGTCCAGGCTTCTTTGAGTAATCGGGGAACATACATAAAAAAAAATTGAGAACCTCCTCCTTTTTTGAAGTCGGTTAAAAAGTAAATCAAATAGTTTGTAGGTACAGTCAACAACAAAAATTGCTGTACATTTTAAGATTTTGAAGATTTATTGTTGCTATTTTTTTACTTTATAGAACTTAAAGGGTATAAAGTTGGACCTTAGTACTCACTAACAATATTATATGTAGGTAAAATATTTAAATCAATGACCAAAAATCAATTGAAAATTATAAAGATAGAATGCATCACTAATTCAGTGAAATCAGTATTTGGATGTATGCGGAACAGGGTGTAAAATCCCACAAACCTCCATAGAAAATGGAGGATCCTCTGACCAGAATGGTGTTGTGTCTTACGGGCCCGTCCTGAAGTACTCCGGCACTTCGGAGTGAACCCTACTCCGTAATGATTAAATTTTTCTCACTTCGGGAGTAGGTAGGTACACTGAAGGGTCAAAAGTGCAGACTTACTCTCCCAAAACTCAAATGCTAGTTTTTTTAGAAGAAGTTAAATTATCGACAACTGATTAAATATGTTGTATAGAAATTAAAGTAAAGATTATACCTACTAACCGTGACAACTTAAAATTCTTCTGCATAAAAAAAAAATGCTGCTGCTGTTTTGGTAGAGTGTAACTGCACTTTTGTCCCTTCACTGTACAAATGTCAAATTGTGTTGTCATAATGAATGACAACACAATTTGAGCCCAGAAAGAATCATGCGTCCAAGTGGTACAGAGTAGGAAACGCCCATAACGAAGGTGGAAACTACGGATTTCGTGCATAGGGAGTAGACCCCCTGGTCCGGCCAACGGCCGAACCAGAAACGCGCCGAAAACTTTGCTTGCTCGATGCAGGATTTGTGTGACGTCATGATAAATGATTTTATTTCTGTAAGTTGGTTTGTACAAACACTTTTACATGTCGATTATATTTTTTTAAGCTAGATGAGGTTGGCGTTTCCTATCTGACTACTCTGAGAAGAAAGGCCATCTATAAAATAGCCTCCCACCGGCAGATTAATTGTCCAAACTCTTCCAACCTTGCTACTCCGGACTGTGTGACTTCCTGGCGCCCGAATTTTATTATATGTTTCATATTTAACCATTTTTTTGTTATTTGGGAGATCACACATAAACATACCAACTAACACATTTTATTATTACATTTGGCCAAATGTAATAATAAAAAAAAAAAAAAAAAAAAACTTGGGTTGAGTGTACCAGAATGGTAACTAAATGTGTTAGTTGGTATGTTTATGTGTGATCTCCCAAATAACAAAAAAATGGTTAAATATGAAACATATAATAAAATTCGGGCGCCAGGAAGTCACACAGTCCGGAGTAGCAAGGTTGGAAGAGTTTGGACAATTAATCTGCCGGTGGGAGGCTATTTTATAGATGGCCTTTTATATATATAGAAACAAACTCAGAGGTGAGTCTCTAAAAATTTTGGTTAGACCATGTGAAGACCATGTAGACTGATGTCTGAAATGGTCTTTTGAGGAAAGAACCAGCCAGATTGAGTGGACCTGTCCAGTCAGTGCACGCATTTGTCAATAACCGAGCAGCTCAACTCAGAATTTAAGGAGCTCAACGATTCGACGAACAATACCAAAGAAAGGAGATTCGGGTAGGCCGCATAAATTACTCAAACTGCCAGACCATGATTAAACATTAACTGAGAAAACTTAAAAACTAAAAAAAAACACTTTCACAATAATCCATACTAATATTATAAATGTGAAAGTAACTCTGTCTGTCTGTCTGTCTGTCTGTTACCTTTTCACGCTTAAACCGCTGCACCGATTTAGATGAAAGTTGGTATGAAGATAGTTTGAGACCTGGGAAAGGACATAGGCTATATAGGTAGGGTAGGGTAGGGTAGGGTAGGGTAGGGTAGGGTATGGTAGTGTAGGGTAGAGTATTGTAGGGTAGTGTAGGGTCGGGTAGGTTAGGGTAGGGTAGGGTAGGGTAGGGTAGGGTAGTGTAGGGTAAGGGTAGTGTAGGGTAGGGTAGTGTAGGGTAGGGTAGGGTAGGGTAGGGTAGGGTAGGGTAGGTTAGGGTAGGGTAGGGTAGGGTAGGGTAGATAAATGTTTGGTCTTTTTATGGCAAAACAAAGTTTGCCGGGTCAGCTAGTAAAAATATAATACTTTAAAAAGTTCGTACGCGGCGTAGATGCTGGTACATCACTACCCTCCGGAGACTGGAGGTCGATAGCAAGTTGACATCGTATGATGCGTACCAGGGCAGTTTAAGGTTGGTTCCCGAGTCGGAACCGGAAGTTTTAGAGTTCGCGTTGAGTCGTAAATGTATGCGGCGATGCTCCAGTGAGTGGGGGTGATGATATCCCAGTAAGTCGGGATAGTGCTGCAGGCTCCAGTTTGTGAAGTAAATAAATAAATAGATTGTGTAAGTGTGTGGGTAGATAGTGTAGGTACCCTACAAGTATACATCTTGTTAACCTGACAATTTTAGGGTTCCATACCCAAAGGGTAAAAATGGGACCCTATTACTAAGACTCCGCGATCACTAGGCTGTATCTCATGAACCGTGATAGCTAAAAAGTTGAAATTTGCACAGATGATTTATTTCCGTTGCCGCTATAACAAAAACAGAATAAAATAAATATTTAAGTGGGGCTCCCATACAACAAACGTGATTTTTTTGCCGTTTTTTTTTCGATAATGGTACGGGACCCTTCGTGCGCGAATCCGACTCGCACTTGGCCGGTTTTTTATTATTAACTAGCTTCTGCTTAAGTGTTTTATCATTGCAGGGGAATATGAACTATCCTTTGTCCTTTCCAGGTTCTCAAACAATCTCCATGCCAAATTTGATCTAAATCGGTTCTGTAGATTCCGAGATTACCCACCTACAACCTCACAAACTTTACCTCTGTATAATATTATTATTACTATAGATAAGTATTTAAATACTAACTGCATACCAATTCTGAGAAAACAACTTTCAGTTTTCCATTTTTTCTAAAAATATAAATACTTGAAGTGGTTTAATTCCGTCAATATTACAAAAATAGGTAAGTTGGCTATTGTTTTTTTTTTATTGATCACCTTGATACCTAGATATGAAGGGTCTGACATAAGTTCAGATTCTGTTACTGTTGAATCGACCTGTCAATAAATAAAATCGATTTGCCAATACAAGATTTACACGTCATATTTTATGTGCTTAAAAAAAAACTTGGCGTCCTAGTTTTCCATTTTTTTCTAAAAATAGCATAACTAGAACATTACCGAAAGTGGTTTAGTATGTCAGTATTACAAAAAAAAAATAGGTTGCTTGGCTTGGCTTGTTTATTAATTACCCAATGAAGGATCTATACTTCATAAAAGATAGCTTGATATCTGCGACATATGTCAAAACTGACTATACGTCAGTTTGACATATGTCGCAGTAGCCTATCAAGCGCTATTGTTACTGTATTGATACTGACAGCTGTAGCAGAGATCAAGATATCTTACGAAGTATAGTAAAAATTAAGGAGGAAACATAATTACGTGTCGTAGCGTGGGTATGTGTGGCGCCTTATGACGCATTTGATTGGCTACAAGATTCGTTGTGGAATGACGTAGACTTGAACAGATTCGTACAATGATATTCAAATAAACAGATACGTTATACACTCACAAAACAATTGAAAAAGTGTTCCGCGCAGCAGCGGCAGCACACATACACACTTTTTCATTCATCTGATATTTCACTACAAGTCGAAAGGGATGGCTTGATAAAACCAACAAGAAAAAAAGAGACAGCTAGTGTTTGTCACTTGCGTGTGAATGTAAACACACATTATTCTGACCGCCAATGTATTTTTCTTTTTCTAACCTCCAAATATCAGAATATTAGGAAAACAAATTGAAATAAATTAGTAAATTGAGGTATATTGCGTATTTACATATGGTATGAGATCCCTTCTGTTTTATGTAATTTGGTATTATAATTGGTACACTTTCTAAATACACACTATGGCATTTTTTAAATTTTATTTTTGTTTCAACAAAGCGTATCGCTCTTCGCCATGCGTGACATAAACTAAAGACTGAAGTATACAATTGTCTCCTATTCGAGTCTTCACAATGCGCGCGCTTATAACATATCTGTTTATTTGAATATCATTGGATTCGTATGATTGGTGTATCCCGCGCCACGCCACGACAAATTTATGTGTAGGCAGCTTTAACATCCTGTTGTAAGTGAATGTACTTTACCTGCCAATATTGCTATAAAAAGATTTATTTAAACGTCGTTCTGTGTCCTTAAAAAGTTGTTTCCGGATGTCAATGTTACTGAAAGAACTGAACTTATACCTCAATCATGTTGACAATGTCAAGATGGTGCCACTTATTTGTAAACTAGCTTCTTTCAGCGGCTTCGCCCGCGTTAAAGTCCCGAGGGCACATATTTCTGGGATGAAAAGTATCTAGGATATAGATAAAAAGAAGCCTGTGACATGTAGCGATCTTTTTTTTCATCAAGCACGCGTTTGATCACTATCTCACCTGATGGCAACAAGCTACAGTAGGTAGTTCATAAAAAAAACAAAAAAATTCCTAAATTTCAATAAATGTTATTCTCTTATCTCATAACTTTATAAATAAATAAAGAACAACAATTTTTGTTTTCTTTTCAAAATCGTAACTGATGGCTATCATCATTTATTTTCCATAAAGACTGTACCAGCATAGCAATATTCTTCTGTATCCCTGATTTCAGAAAGAAATCCCTAGTTTGGAAAGTTAAAAAAAAAAAATACGTTTAGCAATTTTTTTTTATTTGGCTCGCGTTTGACCACTATCTCACATTTTGACCACAAGCTACTCTTCATTTATCAAAGAAAATATAATTAATTTTTTTTTTTTCTCAATTATCCAATAAATGTTATTATTTCTTTCAATTTATAATAACTCTATAAATAAAATAAAATAAACTATCTTTATTTTCTTTGCAAAAATCGTAACTACTTGCAATGATCATTTATTTTTCATAAAGACTGTACCAACATAGCAATATTGTTCTGTCCCCCCCCTCCCCCCCTCCCCCCCGATTTCCGAATTTTGCATTTGAATTTGAGTATTTATCAAAGAAATACCTAGTGTGGGGCAAAGTTTAAAAAAAAAACTTTGACCTTTAGAGATCTTTTTTTTTATCTGTCTCGCGTTTGACCACTATCTCACATGCTGAAAACAAGCTACTCATCATCGCTTTGCTTTCTATCATGAATAATATAAAATATAATTAATATTTTTTTCTCAATTTGCCAATAAATGTTATTATTTCTTTCAATTTATAATAACACTAAATATAAATTTTAAAAACAATATTTTTGTTTTCTTTTCTAAAAATCGTAACTTCTTGCAATGATCATTCAATTTTAATAAATACTGTACCAATACCAACATAGCAATATTCTTCTGAATCCCTGATTTCCGAATTAGGAATTTGAAGTTAAGTAGATATTTATCAAAGAAATTCCTGGAGTGGAGCAAAGTGAAAAAAAAAAGCTTATTTAGCCAAAAACCTATAAAGCAAAGTTTGACACGTTCTTATCTCCAAATTCTCAATTCAGACACCGGCCATAAGACTCACTTATCTTGCTGAAGCGCGCCTCTATGCTTAGATACTCACGCTGAAGTCTTAGTAAAAGATCGTATCTCTATCAACACAAAATACCTATTAAAATAAATAAGATTTCGCATAACTTGAGTGACAATGACCGCGATAGTACAACAATGAAAGATTATAAGGTAAAACGACTTAATAGACTGACTCTACTATAATGACACGAAATTCTTTGCATAAATAACATAATGACACGAACTCACGACTGTATTTTTAAAAATTAATAGGCAGTAGTGCAAAATTTGTAGAGAGCCTGGAATTTGATCCTGTGCGTCGGCGGATGGCAGACAACGCCCTCTTCTACCCCCTTGGTGGGAGATCCGAGGTGGCGGCGCGTGGTGTTCCACGCGCGTCCCTCTTAGACGTCGCGGGGAGATCAAACACCAATAGCCGGGGGGTGCGGAAGTATTGTATGTTCCTGCGACCTCCGTCGTAGGTGTGGAACACCCGGGTGGTTTTTAGTCAGTAGGAATCTGACAGACCTTGGATGTCCTCCACCCTGGGGGGGCAGAGCCCCCAGGGTGGAGGACATCCAATGACGATTTTCCACCACGGCAAAGGTTTCTTTGTATGGAAAAGGCATCTGTATGCTATTAATATTATTATCTATGGTTGTAGTCAGCCAGCTCGCGAATATGTATCCTACGACTGCATAGCATGATTTTCTTCTTGTTTACTTCTTTGCGATCAGTTTTTTTTTAATTTTATTAACTTTTTTGTTTTACTTACTACTTTTTAGTTACCTACACTTTTTTTTCGAATAACTTTCAAACATATAAGTGGTATATATGTTTGTAATCACCTCTAAACTGATACCCCTCTCGATAGGTTTGAAAGAAAAAAAATGCAAATCCACAATATGGCGCCCAAAATCCGCCATGTTCCTTTTTTTAACGTAACTTATCTAAGAAGACTTGATCGGTCAAGACCTATTTATCGAAGTCTTAATTATAAAAATCCATCAATGGGTTTGAAAGATAAGTATGAGGTAATATAAAGAATATTACAAACATACAAGATACGCGCGAAAATCATAAGCCTTTCCTTACAGCTGAGTAATTAGGTGAACCTCTGTATCCTTCGAGGAATACCGAATACAGTCGTGGTATTATGTAAGAAGGGCTGCGACCTTCAACTCTAAGGGTCACAGAGGTTACTGGGTTCGGTAGAACAACCACACTGCTCGTCAAATACTCGAGGTCAACCACTCTGAGCCGTAGATTGTAAAGATACTCACGATGAACGGTTCATATGTTATTAACGTTAAAATATGATGTTTGCTTACGTACTCATTTTGTGTATTAAAACTTCAATGAAGGTTAATTGTCAATGTCACAAAATATCAGCTGTTCCATTTATGAAAAATTTGTCAGAAGGTATCTGACCCCTGATTTTGGAATGAAGAATTTGAATTTGAGTATCTGTCAAAGCGACAAACATTGACATTGTGGTTTAAGAGTTTGCTACGTGCTAACTCCCAAATTCTCAATTTAGAAACTGATCTTAAATATATAATATAAAATAAAAATTTCCTAACTAATAGACAAGGCACAGCCTAAACTGATGGACCCATAAACACGCTTTCGATGATAGAATGTCACTTGTCTATAGCGTAAGGTCTACTTGTCTATGTGTAGACTGACAATCACTGTCATCACTAATAAAACCAAAGTCCCCCGCCGCGTCTGTTCGCGGTAAACTCAAAAACTACTGAACGGATTTTCATGCGGTTTTCAATAATATAGACAGAGTGAGAAACGAGGAAGGTTTTTTAAATAATTTGTCACGGGGCAAGCCCGGGGCGGGTCCAGTATAAGCCCCGGTATGTTCAATTTCAATTCAAGGCCTCCAAAACCTAAAAATAGCAATTAAACTTTTTAATTAACTGTAATTGTTATCAAACAAAAACTCACAAAAAACAGAACGAACAAAAAAGACGTCAACAAGAAGAAAATCATGCTGTGCATTCGGAAGATACTTAATCGCGCTGACCAAAACCGGATGTATGTGTGTTGACACTCGCAAGGTTAAGACGAATCGATTGACTTAAAAAACATCAAAATCGGTCAACGCATTTGGTCTCTAGAACGCCACATAGGAACAAACATACATACATAGACTGATAAACACATTACTTAACTTTCTAAGTATGTTAGCGGGCAGGTGGGACTCTCCGCTGCTACGCCACTGGATGAGCTTGCACACTGCCTTGTGAGCAGTGGACAGTTCCTCCGCGTCAAATAAAAAAAAAATGTGCTGCCCCTGGTTATTGTTTGTATATTTTTAAGTGTTGTAACTGTTTTCTTCGATGTATTTTGTGTTGTTTATTTTGTTTTGTTTATTGTCTGTATTGTTTTTGTATATCTCATTCTATGTTTTTGTACCTATGGACAGAAAGTCTGAAATAAACGTTAATTTAATTTAATTTAATTTATTACCCTCCTTCGGCAGTCGGGTAAATAGCAGTGGTGGCCCAGTTGTAACGGCCCCGACTTATGTGTCGTAGGTCGTGGACTCGAAACCAGGCAAGCGTTTTATTTGTGTGTAATTTATTTCATTACCACTGCTCTCTTAACGGTGAAGGAAAACATTGTGAGGAAACTTGCATGTTCTAGAATTGAAAATTTGAAGACATGTGACGTCCACCAACCCGCACTGGACCCGCGGGGTGAAACAAGGTCCATTCCCTCTTACAGAGACGAGGCCTGTGTCCCAGTAGTGAGAACATGAAAAGGCTGATTATGTATGTACCTATGCAGCCAAAAGTGGTACACGGTTAATTTCTCCGACTTTACTTGCAGAGTTCAATATTACATACATACATAAATTCACGCCTTGTTCCCATGGGGGTAGGCAGAAACTACATAACGCCACCGGCTACGATCCTTACATACTTCTTTTGCTTCACTCACATTCATACATCTAGTCATACACACGCCGGTTATGGGTACTGCGCACCTGGCCTTTCTGAAGAACATCACCAACAAGGTCTCTTTATGTATATTTTTAGGGCGTCTCCTCCCGGCGTTTCCATTCACGTCTGCCTTGTTAGTCGCCTTTCATTCATCCTCTCAACATGGCCAACCCATCTTAACATACTCTTTTCAATTTCAGTCACTACATCTTCTTTAAACCACAACGTTGTCTTATTACATAATTCCTCAATCTATCATTTAAAGTTACACCACACATCTTTCTAATACCGGTCTACAACACTCCAACAAATTCCTAGGCTCTACGTTCAAAGCCCGGGAATGCATTTGGAATGTGAGCAGGGGGCAAATCCGCTACCTGTTTGGAGCCTTTACTGGGCACTTTGGAACCAACGACATGCCCATGAAGATGGGTCTAACCGCGACACCCATGTGCAGGTTGTGTGGGGAACATAAGGAACGCATGGAGCACTTTCTGTGCACATGCGATGCACTGGCTGGTAAGCGAATGAGTCTACTAGGGGTTGGATATCCAAAACCAGAAGACTATAGGCTCATATCTCCTAGTCTCGTTGTAGAACTCATGAAAAGAGTTTTCAACGGGATTGGGGAGGAGTAAGTTATCTAGGGGACCACAATAGATCGCAATGGGTCGAAGTGTCCGAGTTATTTCTCGGCCTTTCCACAAGATAAGATAGACACACAACACATACTTGGCAAGGAACGCATTTCTACTGCATTAATCCTACTTGCATGTCTTTTTTGCCATGCCCAACCTTCACTTCCGTATATAAGTGTAGGCACCAACACGCTGTTGATTATTTTATTGGTTAACTTTAAACGTACGAAAGTCTTAGTCCCGTCGGTTCATCGCACTACCCATTGAAATAACTGTAAACCGGACTTTTGGAAACAACTTTATACTTACTTGCTCCAGATATCGTTTTCACCTTCACTGAAAAGTAGGGTTGTCAACATTGGTTGGGTTGTAATTTTTATTGATTCTCCCTTCCTTCGTTTTTGACACTGACTTTTGAAATGTTCCTGGATAAGTTGGGCACAGGAGCGAGTGGATTAGCCCCAGAAAAAACTCCCTGTTGTCTCCTATGTCTAGTGGTGGGGTTAATGGAGCTGTGGATGATAATAAAGATGTGGTCAACTCAGCAAGAGGAAAAGTGTGCTTTTCAACCTTTAATTCGACCATATTATTCTACCTGAAATTTAAACTTTGTCAAGTTTGACAACCCTAACCAAAACTGAATCAGACGTTCTGACGTAAAAAACAAAGAATTAAGTTATAAGGTATCAAGTCTCTTATTTCAGGTTACCGTTGCATGCATTATGACGCATTTTCTCAACTATCTGACGATGAATTAAAGATATATGGACGATTGGTGCGCTCTGTCGTTTGTCTACGGTTTCGACAAATGATCATTGAGCCGTCGGGATTTCGTGTTTTATTAATATTTTTGTGTTATACGTTATACAAATACATACTGTGACTCACCTTCTGTGTTTATACTATTTTGTTATATTTATCTTATTCTATTTTATTCCTTAAATAGTGTGTGTTCCTTTTCCGTGAATATGTCCGTGGCATCAACAGTGGGCCCTATCAGAATATGAGCGCAGCGTTATTTTCTTTTTAATATCTCTGCACATGTTGAGATATGAGCCTTTTTGGTCTCGCAGGGGGTTATTTATTTTTGTTTTTGTTTGTATTTTGCCTATCTCGTGTCTCCTGTGCGGGTCACAAATAAATATTTTTCTTTCATTCTTTTATTTATTTCTTTCATTATTTTCGTTCTGTTCTTTCTTTTTCTTTTCTTTCTTTCTTCATATAAATACGTCATAATATGACCCGTAGACGTCCATTGATGTAGATCTTTGACAGTCGTTGAGGTAGTCAGAAACCATATAATCTGACACAGCAGTCTTGCCAAGGGGTATTGTGTTACCCAGTTACTGGGTTGTAGAGGTCAGACAAGCATTCATTTCATGATAAATACTGGAACTCAGCGGAATCCGGATACACCCCAACATATTATATATATATATATTTTTATTCATAAGGCACTCAACAAAAGTATACAGACTAACTTAGCGTTTATTAAAGTAAAACAAGTAGGTGACCCAACGTAGCATTCGCCGAGCGAGTTTTCTGATTTTACCGAAGATGAGAACTAAGTTTGGCAAAAAAAATATAAACTTTTGAAGGAGCCCAATTATATAATAACAAAATACTAATCTATAAAACCGGCCAAGTGCGAGTCGGACTCGCGCATGAAGGGTTCCGTACTTGATAAATTGCGGTTTACGATTTATGACGTATTAAAAAAAAAATTACTTACAGATATCGTTCAAACCAATTTTCGGTGGAAGTTTACATGGTAATGTACATCATATATTTTTTTTAGTTTTATCATTCTCTTATTTTAGAAGTTACAGAGGGGGGACACCCATTTTACAACTTTGAAAGTGTCTCTAACGCAAACTATTCAGTTTAGAAAATAAAATTTATTAGAAACCTCAATATCATTTTTGAAGACCTATCCATAGATACCCCCGTATGGGTTTGATGAAAAAAAAATTTTTTTTTCAGTTTCATGTATGGGAACCCCCAAAATTTATTGTTTTTTTTCTATTTTTGTATGAAAATCTTAATGCGGTTCACAGAATACATCTACTTACCAAGTTTCATCAGCATAGTTCTTATAGTTTCGGAAAAAAGTGGCTGTGACATACGGATGGACAGACAGACAGACATGACGAATCTATAAGGGTTCCGCTTTTTGCCATTTGGCTACGGAACCCTAAAAAGGTTGTACTCTTTCAATGCATTGAATACTCAATTCGCTGCATATTTAATTACAAATAACACCCTTCCTTAAATCTGAATGCATTGGATGGGTGCATCTTAATTGGTTTGTTGAACCAATTTTTTTTTTTGTAATAAATGGATAGATCATATATAAGTTTTCATACAAATTTATTTTTAGTTTTTTTTTTCGCTGTAGTTACAAAGTAATATCAAATTGAAAAGATTTTGTTGAATCCAGTACCGAAAACACCTCAACAGTTCCCGAACAAACCCGAACCCGTGTGACACAGTGACATAGCTGATACAGTGTTTTGACTTTTAACCGAAAGTGCGCATAACCCATTCTATCTTGTTATTATCGTCAATATATTGATGAAAATCAAATACATTGATCAAAAATATTAAACCATAAAAGTAATCGTTCTTGCTGCGTATAACCATTATGTACGAATATTTAAAAAAAATCGCCTTTATATGTGCATCGCGCAATAGCCACGTACATAGCAATCTGTACTAAAGTTTTGAGAAATGTTGTAAGTCTTACCAGATTCCAATTAGAATGAGTATTTAATAGTACATTACAGCAGAATCCAGTAAGTAAGCCTTCCTGGCCGAGTATGAGTTAACCGGACCGAACCGCAGGTGAGGTCCGGTTATATACGAGGCCAGGATGGCTTTCTTACTGGTTGAGGTTTGTATAATGCTTTTCTCAAAAATGAAAGAAAGTTTAACAACAAATTCGTTTAATTAATATTGAAGGTTACATTCATATTAGGGCAATTACTGATAGATATTGTGATCGATTTACCGGGAGCATTTATATTTGTTTGTTGTACATCTTGATTAACGGACTCTTTAATCCAACATGATTTATAAACTGAAATGACTAAATACAAACATAAAATCCCACACTATACTTCTACAACATTACTAAGTACAAAACGCAACGTGCATACTTTTTCTGCGTCGCGTTATGTGTCACAGACCCATAAAAAAAAAAAAAAAAAAAAGTGTCACAGACAATAAAATGGATGTTTAAGGCTCCAAAATATATTATGTATCTCATAAAATGTCATACCAAAAAGAGATAGATATATATTTGGAGCCTCCCTCTAACCATGTTATAATGGCTAAACTCTAATCTGTGTCTGGTACTATGTTTTTTTTTTCTAAGCAGATCTAAAGAGGATGACCTAAACCGTGCGAAGCCATAAAAAAAAAAAGGGATGAAGGATGACCAAGTGTCCAGTAAGTAAATTACATACTTACTTACTGGACAGTAGGAGATTCCAAATTTAAAATCTCGCTTCTTACCGGACAGTTGTGAATAGTCTCCGGTAGAGTTCACTTTCTGGATACTTTTTAGAGATGTTATGTCAACATTACATACCATTTTTGAGAAAAAGTATTTTTCCTATAGGAACTTTCGTGCAAAGTTGACATTGTTGTATAATTACGTAACTTGAAAACATGTTTTTTTGTTTATATACAGATATAGGCGTAAAACTAATATTTATGTTTGAATTGTGATAATCGGTCGATGCATTTAAGAGATATTCACTGAAGAATTAGTGTAAGAAAAATCTACCAAATCACGTTTTTGTTCTACAAAGATTTTTATTGTTTGTGAATATATAATATAGATATTAGTGTTTAATATTTAAGGGATATATGTAAATAATGGAAATGACCGAACATTTTTAGGATTTTGTGCAAAAAATAAATAAAATAAAGGCACCACAGGTTTCGGGTTGTATTGTTATATTTAGTGGTATCTAATAAAGTTTTTTGATATCCAAAGTCGAAGTTTCGCTCCAATCGTGTTCGTTTACTTTTTATTTTACGCCAATATCACTTACCCATATGTGAAAATGATTACGTTATGATATTATGTTTCTATATGTGCCTGGTAAACAACAATAACAAACACCGGTACTACTATTTTATTTCATAAAATACTAAATCATAGATATAATAAACATTTCTATGTACTAATTACTACTATTTATGCTAAAAATTTTCCAAATCGTCCATCAGGTTGGTATATTATCGAAATTAGCCTTTTTGAATCCATTATAACACATGACTAAATAACATTTGCTGTTATAAATAATGTTTTTGCACAAATTTTCGGATATTTTTAGTCAATTCACGTGTAGTTGACACTGTATCGTGAAATTCCTTGAACGCTATGACGTCACTAACGTGGCGACCAATCGTGGCCCGTTTGTAGTCACTTGGTTCCCTCTTAAATTTTATCGATTTTCAATTGCTTATAATAAATTGAATAAAATATTTAAGAGTTTTTTGAAACGACAATATTATTTATGTTAAGTAAAGTTTCGAAATACATAAAAAAAAACGTTTTTTTTATTTTATTTCTACAGCCCAATTGCTGTCGTGACGTACGTCTGTGACGAACTTTATATATATATATTTTATTTTATATAGGCTCGCGCTTGACCACTATCACACCTGATGGTAAGCGATGATGTGGTCGACGGTGAAACACTCTTGCCTATAAATAACCTATTCACTCTTGACTTAAAGACTCCTAGATTGTAGCTATCGGGAAACACAGACTCCGACAGGGAATATTTACTTTAAGCATTGTTCTCACGTAAGTGACTTTGTGTCTTTTTTGAGAACAAATATCTTTAAACCTAAACCTAACATAGTCGTGTAACTCCTAGGCCGATTAATTGACTTAACTCTAGGTATATGAAATTGAAGATAACATCACAATCTTCAATCTCATTTCAATCATGTTTGTGATGACAGTAATACTTCGATTATTCACAGTCGAACTGAGCTTGACTAAAGTAGATTACAACAATAATCACGACTGTCATCACTAGAGACAACTAGACTATACTATACTAACAATTTTTTTTTTTATTACACTTTGCTTTTGAGATATGCTCATGCATATTGCACTACCATGGAGAGATAGTGCAGTTATGCGGGACTCCAACCCTCTAAAACCCTACGGTGTCCTCCTGCGCCGGGCACGCTTTAGCACTCACCGCGAATCCGCCGCGGCTGTCCGTCACCAGAATCTCCCCTGGGGAGTACCCCCCCCGTTTATGGCACCTTGGTCCCCCTGTGACGGGTCACGGTCAATGGCCCCGCCACCTACCATTTTTCGGCTGCAGGGGATAGGGAGAGCGGCAAACGCTATACCGACACTCCTCCTCCCCTGCGGTCCCACCGCTTCCGCCATCAGACGGTGGCGACCCCTTCCAGCCCGCGGAAGGTAAGGAGAGCGGCGCACTGCAATACCGGTACTCCTCTCCCGCTTGGGAGAACCCACCGTGGGTGACCAAGCCACGGCTACTGAGCCCCCCGCGTCGAAAATGCGGGAACCCAACGGGTGGGACATTTAGAATATCTACCTACCTGATTGTTTACGTTCACAAAAATGTTAAATATTTTTTTGTTTTAGAACGAGTACATTACTATCATCTTTATACAAAGTTGTTACATTTTGGTATTGATAATTTATAATTCACTAATTGTATGCTGAATTAAAAAAAAATGGTTATATTTAAGATAAGAATGCTTGGAAACATGCTGCTGGTCCTGTACTGCTCCATATGGCAATCTTTAGTGTAGGCAAGATCAAACTGGTTGATTTATATTTTCATAATAATAGTATAGTTTTTTTTATTTTCTTTTTGTTTAAGGAATTAGGTAATTTACCTATGTTTGCAATATTTGTAAGTATGTGAGAACCATGTTCCTATTTATCAAACGAATGAATTTACCTGCTAGTGCTTGTAATACTTTATACCTATACGTAGTATAGTAGTGTTAGTCTGGGTGCATCGTTTTCATGTATACTTTTTTTTTAAAGGTTAAATATGTAGTTTTTCGTCCGTTCTTTTCCAAATGGACGGTAGACTCAATTATTATTACGTTTCAATTTAATTTAAAAGTTGCAGCTTAATTACCTAATTGAAATAAAGAACGTTAACTTTGACTTCACTCAAAAATAAACCTTATATGCTTCCGCGACACACCTAATAGACGAAATAGCACCCAATCATTATTAGCGATCATAAGGTTTCTATTACAAAACAACCATGGGAACATATTAATTTTAAATAGTGCCAATTTAGTTGCATATCTATCATCGATACTTATTAGAGTGACCCCAATAGGAAATTGGCCCAAATTTTATATGCAACAACCAATTCAGGCAATCAATTTTCGATCTGTTTGTATTATGTCACTTGATGCAATGTCATTTGTTTTTCAATAGCGATTTGTCTTTGGTTCCGGTCTTCTTTTTTGTCAATACTTTATGAAATTATTTAATTTGTTGCGGAGGTCACACGAGCAGTGGAAATTTTGTTTTTTCATACTATTCCGCTGTTTTTTAGGGTTAAGTACCCAAAGGGTTAAAATGGGACCTTATTACTTAGACTCACGATCCGTCTGTCTGTCTGTCCGTCTGAAATGAAATTGATTGATTGATTGATTGATTGTTGTCGCTATAACAGCAAATACTAAAAACCGAATAAAATAAATATTTAAGTGAGGCTCCCGTGAACAAATGTGATTTTTTTGCCGTTTATTTTTCGATAATGGTACGGAACCATTCGTGCACGAGTCCGACTCGCACTTGGCCAGCTTTTTAAAACTATTTCTGATTAATTTCGTTGCGGGATCCAAGACACTTGAATCAGTTCGCAGAGACTCGACGAGCGTCATTGCCTCGGCGCATTTTCTGATGGTCACCACTGCTGATTCTCTTACGCCAACGACCTTGAGGGAATAAAACGCGCACTTGTTTCACACCCGCGTGACCCAAAATTTAGTAGTTTTTTGTACTTTCCTTATTATTCTATGACTTTTAAATAAAAAGCTTCAGATCAAAATGTATATAATTAAATTGTCTTTGATATGGTGTCAATTTCATTAAAATACGCTCAGCGGTTTTGGTGTGATTGTCGTGTTTTTGTCCGTTTTAGACATAACTTTACAAATTAATTACACTATGTTATACGAATAAAACTCAAAATTTGCTCAGATGAAATTATTAAGAAAATGGTCTAATAAAACATATATTTTTTCCAAAAAAATACGACTAGCCGTTTAGACGTGATTCTCATTTAAAAATCAGCTACTCAAGGTAATCGGCGCCGGCGGGTGAAATAGTAGAAACACCCTAGGAATCTAAGTAGGTGGTCGATTCGAGAATTTATGATAATTTAATCAAGAATGTTCTTTCTAACAATCATTAAACTTAAGTACCTAGTTAAAATCATTCCACTAGGTCATGATAAGGTCGAAGACAGTTCATCGCGCTCTAACATACATACGCTATCTCCATCACATAACCCCTTATTAGATGAAAGTAAGTAAACATCTAATAATAACATACAATGTTGTTATTATGCGCTATTTATCTAACCTTTTTGACGTTAACCAACGTCAATTAGATCAACGGCGTAGGCGGAAACTCAGTAAATAAATCACTAAGTAGATACCGGGTATGTATATGCTTATAGTTTATAGTGAATATGCGTGTATCGAGCACAGTTTTGTGAAAAGCGAGCAAAGCGAGCACAACCGACAAAAATTAAGGGATGAGTGAGCGAAGCGAGCCCTCTAAACGACGAGCGATTGAAGCAAATGCACTCTTAAACCTCGTGGAATAGGTAACGAAACCTAAACAGCGGGAACAATCTAATTATGAAATCCTTGGAATTTCCCACGTATTTGTCTTACGTACAACTGTCAATAACTTGTACATACTTTATAATAATAAATAAAACAGTTTCATAATGAAAATGCTGATAAAATAAAGCATTTACGCACCTACTACCACTTATTGTAAATAATTACGTTGAGCACGTACCAAACAAGAATTGTTTTGACATTTATGTAAGACTATTATATTAAGAGCAGTGGTGGCCCAGTGGTATCGGCTGCCACTTACAAGTTGCAGGTCGTGGGTTCGAGCCCAGGCAGGCGCTTTACTTTGTGTAAATTATTTCTTCACCACTGCTCTCAAAACGGTGAAGGAAAACATCCACCAATCCACCATAATGTGACATCCACCAACCCGCACTAGGCCCGCGTGGTGGATTACGGCCCATTCCCTCTCACAGAGAGGAGGCCTGTGTCCCAGCAGTGGGAACATTAATAGGCTGATGATGTGTGTGTGTGTGATGTGATTATAATAATGTACTATTATTTTATTTTTACGCAAAATACGCGCTTAGACGTGGAGTTGCGGACACCAGCCCGTCTTAATTTATACAAGACTAGTTTCTGACAGCGACTTCGCTCGCGTGAGGGTCTAATTTTTTCCATGGGAACGTAGTATTGGAATAACCGGCCAAGTGCGAGTCGGACTTGGCCGGGTAAAAACGGGACCCTATTACTAAGACTCCGCTGTCCGTCTGTCTGTCTGTCTGTCCTTCGGTCACCAGGCTGTATCTCATGCTTTTTGCCGTTTTTTTGCGACAATGGTACGGAACCCTTCCTGCGTCAATCCGACTTGCACTTGGCCGGTATTTTTTATTATTTTTCAAAAACTTATATCTACCTACACGTCACCCTCATATACACTGCCTATGCAGCTTCATACAGAATTTGGTGGTAATTAGGAACCCAAAAAATATTATGAAAATAATAATGACCCAACAGCGCAAAAACTTATCAAATATCGTTAATCTAACTGTTAACAAAATGCATTTAAAAATGATTAATGAATATATTAAAGCTAGTATTAAGTCACAGTTGCGCTTGCAATGTTGTTTTTACTTGATCCGATGTGAACGGACTGGTCAATAACGTTCGCTTTGTTATATAAGTTAGAAGCAGAAGTATAAGTTATTGCAGTCCCTGAATGAAATACTGCCTCGTTCGACTCGCCATAATAAACCCGATGGTCACCATTAGCACAGTAAAAAAATACAAACAGTATGGAAACTACCTACAAACGCCCGAAACGGTACACTAACAGCAACATACGTCACCACTCGTCGTGTCGCGGCGTTTAGTACTGACATTACCTCTAAAGTGCCCGAGCGGTCTCGTCGGTGCGTACGTTTGTGTGCCGTTTCGAGCGTTTGTAGGTAGTTTCCATACTGTTTGTATATTTTTGCTGTGCCATCAGTACATTGAGGGAGTCAAAGTCAGTGGTCACAAGACTATTGAACGTACGTTCATGTTGGACCCAAAGTATGATAGGGATCGTAACGTAGAAATTCCTAGGTCTCAGATGAAATTTTGCAGTAACATTCGGAAGTCTGAATTAGAGCCCAGTATAGATGTTTCCTGGATAAAAAATGATAATTCTATTAAGTCTATCAGTGAGATTATCAAATAATATTGGACACGTATTTTTTTCCTTTATCAAATAAATAAAAATTTACAATGTTATAGCGTATCAAAGTTCAGGAGTGGTGTCTTGTGACGTCACTATGTCAGTATAAAGTGTACTCACTGCGTAACACGCGATATTTTAACGTATTATATCGTCGTCACTTTATGTTTAAGTGTCAAGAAAAATACGTGTCCAATAATTTTTATTAATCTGTTTACAACCCTGTCGATAGCAATAGGAACATCGTCATCGTTATTATTTTTTTATTTTTTTTAAACTTTGCCCCACACACATCCAGACACAGACACCCAGATCCAGAGCTACCATCTGTAGGTCATACAAATATATGTTCTGTGCGGGCATCGAACCCGCGACACGCAGAGCAGCAGCTGATCGCTCAACCACTACTCCAACCGTGTCGTCATTGCTTAACTAAGACATTGGTGTCTCATCCCCTACAAATAAATCGACGTACTGTACTGATTATACTGATTATTTTTTGTCCATCGATCGCGTTCGGTTCCGTTCCACGGATATAGATGGTGATCTATCGCCGTGGGACGGAACCGGAAGCGATTGATAAAAAAAAAATATCGATATAATCAGATGAAATACGCTAGTTACGTCGGCACGTTTTGATCATCTTTGATCATTTTGATATGAGGCATCTGTATTATAAGTTGTAGTCTAGTATTATATTATCTGTGACTAAGAGAATTCCATGTCACTTAATAATAAAGATCGTCCGCCGCATCCTAGGGTTTTGGGGAGTCATCCTCGCCACCGAAGCTGACAGGCAGGCTAATCTTATCTGTAGACACGCCAGATTTAGTACATATAGCGAAACCAAAAACCTTGCCAGAAGCTCACGAAAGGTTGCGAAAAAAATACACGTTTCATTTGACCTGTAGGTCAATTGACACCTGCAGTTACGGGGTCATTGTTTTAGGAGATATAATAGCTAAATACAAGAGACGTTCGTGGACAAATAAATAATAACGGCCACACGAGTCGATCTTCAGGACTAAACAATGCTTACTGAGGTCCGTCCGTAGATGGGTGATCATTCATTCATTACGTACCTATACTCTATTTGAGATAACATTAGACATTCAAATGATCCCTTTTTACAGCCCGTTCAACCAATTTTGACTTCTATTGCGTTAGTGTTACGACAAATGGTGTATTAAACAGTTAGTTTTGATAACAGGTTTATGCTTTTTATGTCATCCTTATATTTACGGGATAGAACTCAAAGTTGGTTGAACGGACTGTAAAAAGGGGTTGTAAACATTTCTAATGTTATTTCAAATGGAGTACAGAGTTATAGACCTAGAGAATACGACCATCCCGAGATTCGGGATCTCGGGATCCCGACCGGGCCGGTACTTGACGGTCGGGACCTATCTGGCCCCGAAAATCCCGGGACAGTACTTGGCTAATCTCGAGATTTTCGGTATTGCCACGAACAAGTTTAATTTGTATTCCGTAGTCCGTTGCGCCTTGACAATAATCTTACCTAGATTATATTAATAGCATTTTTTAAATAATGACAAAAAACAACCCTTAGATACGCCGTCGTACGATACGTACCTACTATAGACCCCTTAGTGACTCGAAAACCACGTTAAACTTTTTGGTCATAACTGTCATTTGTAGGTTTTTGACAGTCGTTACGGGTAGTCAGAAACCCGAAAGTCTGCCAACTAGTTTTGCCAAGAGATGTAGGTATCGTATTGTGCAATTACTGGGTTGTAAAGATTAAATAAAGCAAGAAAGAAAAAATATTCATTCAATAGGCAATCGTTCGATGCATAAAAAAAATAAAAAAACCTCCGACAGAAAAGCCTCTAAAAAGCAATAAATAAACCTCGTACTCACATCGGGGAAACGCCAACATTTACAGCATCTTATTTTATTTACGGTTCCCAGAGCGAGTACGAGGCTTATTTTTTGCTTTTCAGAGGTTTTTGTGTCCGGGGTATATTTAATATATTTTTCATTACATGCTTTTAAACTACTTATAATATACTTAGTATGTAGATATGCTTGGATTGACCATCTATTCACGCTTAATTATGACACGAAATCTTGCGAAAATACTCGTCTGCAAAGAGTAAAATTCAAACATAGCTAAAAACACTTTCGATCAAGTCACCTTTCAAAAAAGCAAAAAACTAAATCAAAATCGCTTTATGCGTTTAGGAGCTACGATGCCACAGACAGACCATGTCCACTTCACCTATCATCATCTGCCTAGCCTTTTCCCCAATTATTGTTGGGGTCGGCTGCCAGTCTTAGCGGATTCAGCTGAGTACCAGTGTTCTGTCTATCTGACCTTCACAACCCTGTAAATGGGTAACACGATACCTCTTGGCAAGACTGGTGTCAGATCTCAGGCTTCTGACTACCCGTAACGACTGTCAAAGATCTTCAAATGACAGCCGGGACCAACGGCTTAGCGTGCTTTCCGAGGCACGGTGGAATCTCGGTATGTTGAAATGGTCACCCATCCAAGGACCGACCTCGTCAAGCATTGCTTTACCTGGACGATCGATCCGTGCGGCTGTTATTATTTAGCCACGATCTCCTCCGCCACTTCACCTATCACAGTATTTTTTTTACAGAATAGCGCTACAGTTGAACTTCTGCTATCTTCCTGTTTAGTTGTTACTCACATACCCGTTACAAGGCCAACTCAAAGTTTCGATAGAGTATTGCAAAACCAGTATATATATATATGTAATGTGTCGATATTATAAGTTTATTTTAGAACAGCTTTATCCCGCGGCTAACCGGGACTTTTAACTTTTAGAGGTTATGTATGGTGACGAAAAAACCGGGATCCCGGGATTTTCAAAAATATATGACGAAATATTTTATTTGATTTGTTTCTGTTCTGGCCAGTGGGCCAAATAAAATAAAATATTGCACTGGCAGGGCAAATGCCTCCCTTTCTTTCTTCTTTTCCACCGGATTTAGTGCAATTGTGGACCAATATTGTCGATAGGCGTCAAGCTCGTCCCGCCATGTTTTTTTTAGGGTTCCGTAGCCAAATGGCAAAAAACGGAACCCTTATAGATTCGTCATGTCTGTCTGTCTGTCTGTCCGTTCGTATGTGACAGCCACTTTTTTTACGAAACTATAAGAACTATGCTGTTGTATCTTGGTAAGTAGATATATTCTGTAAACCGTATTAAGATTTTCACTCAAAAATAGAAAAAAAACAATTAATTTTGGGGGTCCCCACTTGAAACTGAAACTATTTTTTTTTTTTATCAAACCCATACGTGTGGGGTATCTATGGATAGGTCTTCACAAATGATATTGAGGTTTCTCATATATTTTTTTTTCAAAACTGAATAGTTTGCGCGAGAGACACTTCCAAAGTGGTAAAATGTGTGCCCCCCCCTGTAACTTCTAAAATAAGAGAATGATAAAACTAAAAAAAATATATGATGTACATTACCATGTAAACTACCACCGAAAATTGGTTTGAACGAGATCTAGTAAGTAGTTTTTTTTAATACGTCATAAATCGTAAACCGCAATTTACCAAGTACGGAAACCTTCGTGCGCGAGACCGACTCGCACTTGCCCGGTTTTTTTTTAATATTTATGATGGGTTTGCTCTTGACTCTAGTCTAGGTCAGAGGTGACAGAGACAGAGTCTACGATGGAGTGAGCTTACCCAGAAGAAGCCTGTTCACTCTATCTTCGCCTGAGTATGCTGACATTTTTTCGGGACCCACGTGAAACTTTGTTTTGCCATAAAAAGACCATACATTTATCTACCCTACCCTACCCTACCCTACACTACCCTACCCTACCCTAACCTACCCTACCCTACCCTACCCCACCCTACCCTTCACTACACTACACTACCCTACCCTACCCTACCTATATAGCCTATGTCCTTTCCCAGGTCTCAAACTATCTTCATACCAACTTTCATCTAAATCGGTGCAGCGGTTTAAGCGTGAAAAGGTAACAGACAGACAGACAGACAGAGTTACTTTCACATTTATAATATTAAGTATGGATTAATTATGTCATAATTAAAGTTTTCCACAATTATGAATACCTTCAGCTTTCAGACTTTCAGTTATTTCAATTAAACCTTGTTTGTTGCCAGGATTTTGTAATAACTTGATTTAGACGAGTGTCCAAGTCCTTGGAGTTTCTTGCACGCTTACTTGCACGTTCTTCTGGTTGGTAGTAGAGTTAACACCTATAAGGTGTGGTAGATTATTATCTTATACAACTACATTTGGGGTCTGCGGGTATGTCTTCATCATCATCACATCAGCCGAAAGACGTCCACTGCTGGTCATAGGCCTCCCCCAAGCATCGCCACATTGACCGGTCCCGTGCGTCCCGCAACCTAGATCATCGTTCCACCTGGTAGGACGCCTTCCAACGTAACGTCTTCTGGTCCCCAGTCGCCTCTCCAGAACTTTTCTGCTTCATCGGCCATCCGTTCTGCGAGCAATGTGCTCTGCCCATTGCCACTTAAGTTTGGCAATTCTTCGGACTATGTCGGTAACCCTGGTTCTCTTGCGGATCTCTACATTTCTGATTTGATCACGCAAGGAAACTCCCAGCATAGCCCTCTCCATTGCCCTTTGAGTGACTCTTTCTGATGAAGCCCATTGTGAGCGACCACGTCTCAGAGCCATAGGTGATCACTGACAACACACACTGGTCATAGACTTTCGTCTTGAGACACGATGGTAAGTTGGACGAGAAGATACTGTATGTCTTATTTTTCAATATATCTCTTTTTTGCCGTTCCCCGGAAGTAATTAAATATGATGTAGTTGCTTTTATACTTAGTAATATCAATAACCACAAATTGTATAATGCCAAAATAAATCTTCAAAATATATGTAATTAATTATCTTTTGATGCATTTCCTCATGTTTCGATCATTATTTTTTTGTATAAAGTGCAAACCGCAAGTTCTTAATTTTAATCACATCAAACCACTATCCGGAAGACAAAAAAGCACAAGATGGATAGCCAAAAAATCTCTTAAAAACTCTGACTTCCTGGTATTAAAAATATGAATGCTGAAGGTTGGACGACCATTTATTTGCTTGCCGATACTCCTTCGTGCCGCGGAAAGCATTTTAAAGGATGAATTATGATAGACCGTAGCGGGCGGCAAGCCGAGCCCCGTGCGAGGCGCGGATTCACAACTTCACGAACATTTTATATTTATTTAGTACAAAGAACAACAACACATTACATGGCATATGGAAACAGTGGGTTGTACTGCCAAGTTTAAAATTATTGTCAGCTTTCCGGGCCCCTCCTAAACTAGGTACGCAGACCTGTATATGATGTGGTTTATGTTTATATATGCGGTATATATCTATACCGTGCGCTCGAATGCCTCCATGTAAATACTTTTGGGTTGCGGGTGTCAGAAAGGCCGTCGCTCCATGTAAAATACTGGATGTTCAGCTGCATCCGGTTAGATTGCAGCCAACCGAAACAGGGGGCAGATTGATTGCTCGTAGAGGGTTCTTTTTCTTGTCTTTTTAGGGTTCCGTATACCCAAAGGTAACAACCGATTTCCAAAATGAACACTACAAAGTGAAAAATAACTTCAATTTCGGAAGTCGGTGTTCCTGTTTTCGTTTCTTTGTTTTTTGACACCGCCTTCCGAAATTAAAGTTATTTTTCACTTTGTAGTGCTTTTTTTTTGGAAGTCGGTTATATTTTTTTGTAAAATGTTGTTTATTTTCACTTTTTTGTGGTTAGTTAAGTTATATATTAGCAGTGGAATGAAAGTGTACCAAAGTGAACAGCTGTACAAATCTGCGTACCCGTTTAGAGCATTCTGGCGTGATGTTATGTTATGAAATGGTGTAAACAATAAACAGACATGCGACTGCAGCAATAACAAGAGATTTGCCGTCATTTATTGAAGTGAAGTTCTGTTTATATCTCCGAAGTTCTTCATCAGACATTTACTAAATTTAAATGGGATCATTTATTTTTTATTTTTTTTATTTATCTATAGGCTCGCGTTTGACCACTATCTCGCCTGATGGTAAGTGAACTTCATTTCGGAGTGAACTTCTTTCGAAAATATATATATTTATAAACATCCGAATTGAGAACCTCCTTCTTTTTGGGAAGTCGGTTAAAAACGGTACCCTATAAATAAGACTCCACTGTCCGTCTGTCTGTCTGTCACCAGGCTGTATCTCATGAACCGTGATAGCTAGACACTTGATATTTCTCATTTCTTTATCTCACAGATGATGTACAACTCCCAACAGGCTCCCATACAACAAACGTGGTTTTTTTTGTCGTTATTTGCGATAATGGTACGGAACCTGCGTGCGCAAGTCCGATTCGCACTTGGCCGGTTTTTGTTTTCTAATGTTTTGGGTCGATAGATGGATAGCTTTTGGCTTCCAACTAAAAATTCAATATTATTTTTGTGTAGTATTTTGTATTTTGGGACCACAAGAAAAAAGTTGTTAAAAAAAGTCGTAAACAAGGAAAAAATCATGCTGTGCAGTCGGAGGATACATATTCGCGGGCTGGCTGACCAAAATCTGGTGTATCCTCCGCCTGCACAGCATGATTTTTTCCTTGTTTACGACTTTTTAGTTCGCTTTTGAAGCAGTCGGGTTTTTTGATTTTTTGAATTAAATTTAAGTTTTTATTTATAACTTTTTAGTTAGTTTTTTTTTCGAATTAGATACATTTAAACATATAAGTGTTATATATTTTTGGAATCACCTCTTAAGACCCTTTATTTTGATACCCCACACGATGGGTTTAAAGGAAAAAATAAATTTGGGCCCCCACAATATGGCACACAAAATCCGCCATTTTTCTATTGTCCAATTTGAATGTAGCCTATGACACTCGCAGGGTTAAGACGCATCGATTGACGAATTGATATGAATCATCAAAATCGGACAACGTGTTTGGTCTCTGGAACGCCATATAGGAACAAACATACATACATAGACTGATAAACACATTACCCTCCTTCGGCAGTCAGGTAAAAAAGTAAGTGGTCCCTGCAATGGTGGCTTGTGACAAATAAATGTGTTTTCTTTATTTTTTTCTTTGCTATGATTAACTACATTTCATAATGATATTAATTACTGATTGATAAACGAGCTGCATCGTGTGAGTTTATCACAAAAACAATATTTTATGTAATTTTGTGCCTGTATTTTAATGCTCATTGGTATGCTAAAATTTGCTAGGAATAATTGATTTTTCATATTTTAATACGTAATTAAAATTGCGAAGTAAAATGATAAAAGTGAGATTATAGGCAGGATTTTGAAATGATTAATTATTTGAAGTTAAGTTAACTCATACTCTAATCAAATCATACTTTAGTGTCAAAGTTTGACAGGTTTCCAGATTTATGTAGAGTAGGTATGACAAATACATAACCACAATGATATTCAAATAAAAAGATATGTTATAAGCAGGCGCATTGTGAAGACTCGAATAGGAGGCAATTGTAGCCTTTAGTCTTTAGTTTATGTCACGCATGGCGAAGAGCGATACGCTTTGTTGAAACAAAAACAAAATTAAAAAAATGCCATCGTGTGTATTTAGAAAGTGTACCAATTATAATACCAAATTACATAAAACAGAAGGGATCTCATACCATATGTAAGTACGCAATACACCTCAATTTACTAATTTATTTTAATTTGTTTTCCTAATATTCTGATATTTGGAGGTTAGAAAAAGAAAATACATTGGTAGTCAGAATAATGTTTGTTTACATTCACACGCAAGTGAAAAACACTAGCTGTCTCTTTTTTTGTTGTTGGTTTTATCATGCCATCCCTTTCGACTTGTAGTGAAATGTCAGATGAATGAAAAGTGTGTATGTGTGCTGCCGCTGCTGCGCGGAACACTTTTTCAATTGTTTTGTGAGTGTATAACGTATCTGTTTATTTGAATATCATTGCATAACCACAAATTCTTCATTCAATATGTATATCGGTGCAAATTATAGCTTTCTAGTACCTCTGAGCTAAGCTGTGGACGAACAGACGGACATGCGAAACTCTAACGCCTAGTTTCTCACCTCCAAATTATCTCAGAATGAATTTGACAAATTGTCAAGCACGCGTTATCTGCTGTGATAGGCTATTGAAAATTCATTCAACCAAACAATGGCGGATTTTGGGCGCCGTATTGTGGAGACCCATTTTTTCTTACAAAACCATCGTGTGGGGTATCAAAATAAAGGGTTTTAAGAAGAGATTTAAAAAATATATAAATAAATTGTACCTAATGCGAAAAAAAATGTTAACTAAAAAATTATACATAAATAAAAAAAGGTTAATTAAAAAAATCCAAAAACCCGACTGCTTAAGAAGCGAACTAAAAAGACGTAAACAAAAAGAAAATCATGCTGTGCAGTCGGAGGATACATCTGGTTTTTGGTCAGCCAGCTCGCAAATATATACCTATCCTCCGACTGCAACGCATGATTTTCTTGTTTTTATTTCGCTTCTTAATCAGTCGGGTTTTTGATTTTTTAATTACTGATAAATATCATTTTGGAAATTATCTTGCCTCAAAAACATAAGATTTCACGGAACTAGATCATGACCCATGCTTCCAAACAACGCGGGCTCTGGAACGTAGCCAAGAAAGCTATGGAACTGCAAAAAGGAGGTTAAATCAATAAGGTTCATAGCAGTTCAGTTCTGGACATCAACAGTATAGTGCCTGTAAAGTTGACCGCACACCTCATAAGCGAACTCATTTGTTTTTAAAAGTAAATTATCGCGGGCTCACAACGAGACACCGTTCGAATTTGGAACTTTTCAAAATTCAATTGCGCCAAATCCATCTGCGTTGTCAAAACTACTTTTAATAGCCACCCGTTAAAATTTTTTAAATGTAGGTATGTAGGTATTTCGACATTTGAGGGGTGAGCGAGCGAGAATCGAGGGCTAGAACATCTATAGAGCCCTAAAATAGACAAAGTCGCTTTAGAATGTCACTTATGGCCCTTCATATCACACAGCCAAAAACAAGCGCTACGTATTCCCCGCCAATATCGTATTTTTTTTGTAAAGCATGTCTCTAACTCCATGTATTTTCTTCTTTATAGAAACCAAAGCATTCAAGATGTCTTCGGAAAAGATACTTCACGAGGACAACGGATCTTCTTCAGGATCCCTAAGATCTGAAGACAGTGATTCAAGGCCAGGGAGTGCCACAGACTCTCTAAATAGTTTATACAAGACCAAAGATAATAATACTTGTGTGGAAAACTGTATAGAGAAGACAAATTGCGAGGCGAATAAAAGGAAGGGGACTTGTTGCAGTAAGTACGATTTTATTTATTTTTTTATTGACATAACATTGAGAAAATTGACATGTCCTAGAATTTAAAAAAAAACTAAGACATCGAGTGACCTTCTCCAACCAGTACTGGGCCCGTGTATATTACGGCCTACTTCCTGTTTCTGCATTTGGAGGGCAAAGATTTAAAAAATATAAGTAGGTAATTGTGAAAAATTGTTAACGCGCTATATACGCCGCAGTACTGGCCGTGCGCCCGCTCGACGCCAAAATATCAATATTGAACCTCCTTTTTAACCCCTGCCAAAAAAGAGGGGTGTTATAAGTTTCACGTGTGTTGCTGTGTATCTGTGTATCTGTGTGTCTGTCTGTGGCATCATAGCGCCTAAACGGATGAACCGATTTGAATTTAGTTTTTTTTTGTTTGAAAGGTGTTTTTATCGAAAGTGTTCTCAGCTATGTTTGAATAAAATCGGTTCAGCCGTTCAAAAGTTATGAGCGTTTTACTGTTAGAATCGGGGTGTTATCGCAAGATAAATGTGTCGGGGGATTTTTAAAATTTTACTTGTGAACAGTTTTGTTTGCAAAATATTATTTGATTTACATATGCTATGTTAGTTATGAAGAAATTCCAGCCATCAATTATTCTGTGTAAAAATATTTTTAAACATCCAAGTAGTTTTGGAGGAGTTTCCAAAAGTTGGGAAAAAATATTGTTAATTATTTTTTTAAAGCAAAACTATTAGTTACACGAAAAAACCTTATGTTCAAAAGTATGTACATGAATCAATATTTTTTTATTTTTTTTTCAAACCTTTTAACCTAGCCGTTACTAAGGAGTATGCTTTAGAAAGTTACCGTTTTACGGCACTAAAGGGTATGTAGGCCCTTAAACCAAAAAATGAATTTGGTTTATGTAGGTAATTAAAGGTGCCACAAATCGCTGCCTTGTTTAAATAAATAAAAATTTTAACTGACTAACTGTAAAAAGGGAGTTACTCGTCGTTTTAAGTGATAGTGAACCACGCATACAGTTATAATAATAAAAATGCATTCAGAATTAATTTGTAATTTTATGTGTAGTACGAGGAGCTCGTGGCTAAATAATAACAGCCGCACGGGTCGATTGTCAAGGTTAAGCAACGCTTGACGAGGTCGGTCCGTGGATGGGTGACCATTTCAACATACCGAGTTTCCTCTGTGCTTCGGAAAGCACGTCAAGCCGTTGGTCCCGGCTGTCATTTGAAGATCTTTGACAGTCGTTACGGGTAGTCAGAAGCTTGGGATCTGACACCAGTCTTACCAAGGGGTTCCGTGTGGGGTAACAGCACAGTTACTGGGTTGTGGAGGTCAGATAGACAGTCGCTCCATGTAAAACAGTGGTACTCAGCTGAATCCGGTTAGACTGGAAGCCGACCCCAATGTAGTTGGGAAAAGGCTAGGCAGATTGAATCATCGTCAGATATAACAGTTGCTTGAAACTTTAATCTATACATACATATCGGAGGAAGGTAAATGATTAATAGTTGAACACGAATATATCGCTTGTAAACTTATTAATTCAGTTTTATTTAATTGGCAACATTTAGCTTCTGATTCAAATTTCAATTAGATTTTATTCGATTGGCAACACTTAGTTTTCTCCAATGTCCAATGCTAGTGAAGGATTTAAATCCTAGAGGAAGGTGACACGTGACCAAAATTTGGAGGGAGACGCGAAGGCGCGCGGCAGCGCGGGGTTGACTTGAGTAGAAAAGAACTGGAGACCGTATCGCGATTAACCCTCAGTTTCCCAGCTTAAAATTATCGGAGAATTAATGTGACAAATTGTCAAACTCGCGTTATCTGCTGTGATTGGTTGAATTAATTTTCAACAGCCAATCACAGGAGATAACGCGTGCTTGACAATTTGTCACATTAATTCTCCGATAATTTTGAGCTGGGAAACTGACGGTATGAGTGATGAGTGGCACTGGCATTATTGGTGCCGGTGGAGTTGCGTCTAAAAGTATCAGGCTAGTGAAAGTGATTACAAATTGGCGCGTCCACTTGCTACTAGAATTGGACA
Organism: Orthosia gothica; assembly: GCA_949775005.1. NCBI lineage: Eukaryota > Metazoa > Arthropoda > Insecta > Lepidoptera > Noctuidae > Orthosia > Orthosia gothica. Next base: position 9,852,580 of record OX459055.1, read on the forward strand.
AAGGAATATCTCTAAAACGGCATAAGTTACCTGCCTCGTGCACGCATTACCCACGATAAGCCCACAAGTATGAGGGTATACGGAAGGAAGCCCTCGTGTTTCCGACATACATATAATAAAATTGGAGTGTCTGTTTGTAATATTGAAATAACCGTTTTATACTACATGTATATGAATATATATATACGGTACATACACCAAAATAACATTTTTTACAATTTTTGTCTGTCTGTCTGTTTGTTCCGGCTAATCTCTGAAATGGCTAGACCGATTTAAAAAATTCTTTCACCTATGGAAAGCTACATTATTCCCGATTATCATAGGCTATAATTTTGACGGGAGCGAAGCCGCGGGGGTCAGCTAGTATCTAATCAAAATGCATGAATTAATTTGTTTTTTTTTTTCAATAATTTTGTCTATGAACACTGTTCTCTTTTGACTAGATTTAGTTCAGTCAGACGACATAAATAATATTATCGCCGACATTAATGATAAATGATTTTATTTCTGTAAGTTGGTTTGTACAAACGCTTTTACATGTCTAACATATTTTTTTATTAAACTAGATGAGGTCGGCGTTTCCTATCTGACTACTCTGAGAAGAAAGGCCGAAACAAACTCAGAGGTCACAGTCTCTTTTAAAGTCCTGACAAAATCTTGGTTCGATCATGTGAAGACCATGTAGACTGATGTCTGAAATGGTCTTTTGAGGAAAGAACCAGCCAATTATATTAGCAATATGTCATTTCACGAAAAATTTTGAGTAAGAAGATGTATTAAACAAGAATATTCGACATCTACCGTGATTTGGTTTCTGGTATCCTCATTTCCCTGCGACACTATGATTTGGTTTGTTGATCGCAAGTGTTACTGTTCAGCGTGAGGTTTTGAGTTCGATTCCAGGGTGGGGCAAAGAGATAGATACTGGGTTTATCATCTGACATATCTCAGTAGCAACCCAGAATCTGATTTGCCCGGTTGATTGCAGAGGCTTTTCTTCTGTCACATTGGGCCTTAAATATAACTAAAAGGCACCCTTGAAGGCCCACTTAATTTTAAGGTCTTATAAAATCGTTCTATTGAGGTAAATAAAGAAAAACTTTCTTTAGAATCGTAATTTGTTTGCATAACATTTGTTTAATAAAGAATAATAATTAAAACAAGTTTGCAAAGTTTTTAATTGTGACAGAAATAAAATAAATTTTAAAAACATAGGCGGAGGGCCACCTTAGGGAGGTGGTCACTTAAGCAGCCCCGAAGTATATCAATATAAAAGGATGCTTAATTGACATTTTAACACTTTTATCTTCTTTTACTGATCTTGAAATACAGTCTTAATTTTAATTATATTCAATAAAGTCAAAAAAACAATCCAAAATTTGTCTGTGGGCCATGTTAAATCAATCAAAAATGAAAATTGCTGTAAAACTAAAATAACATTCTGAATTGAGATATGTCGCAAACGTCGACATTTATCATCATAATTTGTAACAAAATATTATTAAATCAGTTCTTTATTCAATCATGCATTTTTTTAACATTTGTTCATGGGCCTTATTAAGAATACCTATTAAATAATAACTTTATTATACTTATTAATTAATAAAATGTGGATGTGCTGTACATCTCTGCCTAACTCTTTGGGAAATAGAGACGTGTTGATACGAGTACAAGTTGTAAGGCCTCCCACTAGATGGACCGATGACCTGGTGAAGGTTGTGGAAACCTGCTGGTTGCGAGCCGCACGGGAACGGCCAACATGGCGACACTTGGGGGCGGCCTATGACCTGCAGTGGACGTCTTTCGGCTGAAATGATGATGATGATAAGAATATGTTATTATTATTAACTGCCTTTGAAACACTAATCGCCTGTCAGCCCAAAAAAAAACCACAACCATAAACAAATTAACCCCAAACTTCCTTGTCCCATTTTCGGCGGTCAATAGACAAACTTATTCTATTTTTAATTATCATTGCGATGACAAAGGCAGACGCAACGTTCACATTGAGCCTGTTACGATCTTTTACAATGAATGTCCTAGGCTTCAAATACAAAAATAGACTTCTGTCATGTTTTGCATACTAAAAAAGATGTCGGCAGAGTTAGTATTAATCGGGTTCCGTATATCTAAATATAGTTTTGTTACTATGTTTGGATCTACAGGATTATATATGATAAGATCAGACTATTATAAATACTGGCTGATTAAGTGATAGCCTTAGGTTCTGGCAGGCTTCATTTATTGTGACATTAAGGAGGTCTCAGAGTCATGGACGTATCACTGTCTAGTAAGTTGTAAGTTGTCCAGTCCTAAATACTAAATGAATGCAGTGAGCATTTCAATCCTACAAAAACTTTGTATAATTCTTTTTTTGTTTTTTTCTCCAGAATACAGGGAATGTTTAAAAACAAAAAAAGTGGTAGGTTGGATAGGGTAGGTAGGTAGGTAAGTTAAGGCGGTACCCCGAGCAAAACGCCGCGCCAGCCGTTTTTCGTGCTGTTTTTAGGAGCTATCTACTTGTTATTTAAAAAGAAATATCAATTAATAAAAATACATTAAATTTCTACATAATATTGATTCTAAAATGGTAGATTTCGTTTTTTTTTTAATGTTGCATATATTTCGCTAATCTCCTTCCAATAAAACATAAAAATGAGAAATAATTATTGATAGCATGCATTTCCTCGTAAAGTGTTCATTAATTATTTTTTTGTACTAACACTAATGGGTAGAAAATTTTTGTAGTATTTTTTTTTTTCAAAAGACCAAAATTCGATTTTATAAAGATTTTATTCTAAAATCTGGACATATTTACTACTATAATTCATGCGCCACCAGTTCCGTTAGGCCAATAAGAATGCTCATATCTCATGCTGATTTTTTTGATCAGGGTACCGCCTTAAGTAGGTAGGTAGGTTAGGCAGATAGGTAGGTAGGGGGAGTGTAGGTATGGTAGGATAGGGTAGGTAGGTAAGGTAGCGTAGGTAGGGTAGGGTAGGGTAGGTAGGTAGGGCAGGGTAGGGTAGGGAAGGTAGGGTAGGATTGGTAGGATAAAAGTACAATGAATTAAAAAAAATAAGGTTTGGTGTTTTGTTATTTTTATGGCAAAACAACGTTTGCCGGGTCAGCTAGTAACAAATAAATAAATAAAAGCAAACGGAAAAAAAAATTGGAACTCTACCAGTGATTGTGTTCCTTACCACCCGTCAGCCTTCAAAGCAAGAGTGAACAGATATATTCTGGTCTCGCTCGGTCCATCCTTCGGTTTCCATCAGGCGAGATTGAGGGCAGGAACCTGTCCAACCAGAAAAAAAAAACAAAGTTTATTTATAGGCTCGCATTTTATCACCATCTTATTTGATGGCAAGCGATGACGTGGTCAACCATGGACCACGTTTCACAAAGAACCCTAAAAACACACCCTTGCCGCTCCAAATTTATACTACTAATCAATCAAATGTATTTCCTAACACAACGCGATAAGAATCACGTACGAATATATCCTCATTTTTGGTCGTATATTAATGTTTTATTTATATGTTATACACATACATACTGTGACTCACCTTCTGTGTTTATACTATTTTGCTATTATTTATTTTAATCTACTTTATATTCAGTTTCCGTGAATGTGTCCGTGGCATCAACAGTGGGCCCTATCAGAATATCACCGAAGCGTTCTTTTCTTTTTAATATCGTTGCACATGCTGAGATAGGAGCCTTTTTGGTCTCGCACGGGGTAATTTATTTTAATTTTATATTATTGTTTGTGTTTTGCCTATCTCGTGTCTCCTGTGCCGGTCACAAAGAAATATTTTTCGTTGAAATTTTTCTTTTCTTTCTTTTCTTAATTTTCTTTCTTTTCTTTCTTTTCTTTCTTTTCTTTCTTTTCTTTCTTTTCTTTCTTTTCTTTCTTTTCTTTCTTTTCTTTCTTTTCTTTCTTTTCTTTCTTTTCTTTCTTTTCTTTCTTTTCTTTATTTTCTTTATTTTCTTTCTTTTCTTTCTTTTCTTTCTTTTCTTTCTTTTCTTTCTTTTCTTTCTTATCTTTCTTTTCTTTCTTTTCTTTCTTTTCTTTCCTTTCTTTCTTTTCCTTCTTTTCTTTCTTTTCTTTATTTTCTTTCTTTCTTCTCAATAACAGTTTCCAATGTAGACAAATACTGCCTCTTAAAAGTATTTTATTATCCCTGAGGAACATTAGGTGATACTTTCGCGCTTATAAACAGTAATATCTTAGTAGGACAACTTAGACAAGCAATGCCTACGTCACGTCAACCATTCTTAAGGAGTTATTACGTCATAAGAATGACGTCACAGGTAATCTAAAAGGATATTGAGGTCAGGTGACTATTAATCTGTATTGATTAGTCTATAAGGAAAACTTCTGTCGTCTAGGCTTATAATTAGATGGGTGACATTAACATACAATGGTGGATTGGAATCAGCTGTTATTTGTATGTGTATGACCCTATGGAATTGGTTTTGCGGCCTTGAACTCAACTTGGTGTAAGTTTTTGTGGGCCAATTATAAATAGAAATGTGGTTTAAAGAGGTTTTATTTTGATAATCAGTCTATATGGTCCACTCACGGTTGTGGACTCAAGTCACGTGAGTCCAGTGCGGGCTGGTTTGTTTATTATTTCACTAAGTAATCTAAACATTATTTTAAGGGACCATTCTGGTTAACCATTGAAAGGGTTTTCGATAGGGGTTTTCTATGCAGTTAATCAAAAACCCATACGAGATGGGTAACCCTTTTGGAAGGTTTATTCAATAACCCATACGATATGAATGGGTGAAATTATTTCTACTTCTTTTGCCTGTCATTGTCCTTACTTGGAACGGGAAAAATCTTTTCCTTATCGTTACGTTATCATTTAACTTCCTTTTCAATAGTATCTCTATTATATTGTCTGAGATTTCCATACATTTTTGACATTTTTAAAATCGCTAACACTACGCTTTCTATGATAGAATGCCATTTATCTAGGCCCTCAGGTGTAGTGCCTTTCTGAATGAAACGCATTTTGTTTTTGGGAATATCCCACCGCACTATCCTCAAACCACTGCAACTCCTGAAGGCCAGAATCAACACATTTTCTGGTGACCACCAGAAAAACGCCGAGGCAATGAAGCTCGACGAAGTCCCGGAGAATGAATTTAACTGACTTGAAATTAATCAGAAAAAATAATGGAGGAGTAGGGAAAATATAAATTTCCACTTCCCTCCATATCAAGCAGGAGACAGAACAAACAAGGCCAATAGGCACAAAGGGTCGTTTACAACTGGGATAAGCCCAGTTGCCTAGCAACACGGATAAAAATTTGCATTAATATTAATGAGTCCTAACAGTGAGAGCTGTTATATTTGATTTTAATAATAGCTATGGCAAAAACGCTTGAACGCACAGAAATTTGCACTAGTTTTCACAAGGTCCATATAGTAAACAAGTCCTGATGCAGCCTGTAGGTACATTATTGAACAAAGTATAATACTCACAACGGATCTTTGTGGCTCTGAATTGGCTGCAAGAGGTTGCGCACTAGCTATTTTTGTGTCAATATTGAAAGTGAAAATAGCATTGTATAACCGTCTCTTTCACTCACATACGTTTGTCGCATCATCCCATCTCGTTTACTCTATGCAGTTAATCTGTTTCGTGCGCAATAGTTGACAGATCCAACTTCAGAGCCACAAAGATCCGTTGTGAGTATTATATTGCGTTCATTTCGCCAAAGAATAAACTAATACAATAATGTTCCACATGGTTTTATTTTATCATTTGTCATGATAGTAGCAATTTTAGTATGGATGTTTACCTCCAAATTCCCGGGACTACATTTGATACTTTCACGCGTCTCGGATTTTCGGGAGACCAAATCCGTTTGTCTCAAACCTATTACTTTTTATCCAGACTTTTGCCGGCCATTGAAAAACGTTTATTATTAAGTATCTGTTGTGTATCTGTCAATTCTATATTCATAATGATGCTTTGATTTGACCTCGGCAGGCCTTTTTGATGATGTGAGAATTATTAATTTAGATTCGTTAATGTACCTATAGGCCGCGTGAGTGTATCTTTTGCTTGAATATGTCTCTTTTATGTTAATTTTACTAAAAGTGCATCTCTGCCCAACCCATCGGGGTAACAGGCGTGATGTTATGTTAAATAATTATAAAGAGGAAAGATTTTTTTGTTTGTGTGTTTGCTTGTACCGAATAGGCTCCGGAACTACTGGACCGATTTCAAAAATTCTTTCACTGTTGGGAAGCTACACTATGCCCGGGTGACATAGGCTACTTTTTATCCCTGTATTCCTACGGGAACGGGAACTACGCGGGTGAAACCGCGAGGCGTCGGCTAGTGTAAAAATATATATAAGGCCGGTGTTTCAATTAAATATTTTGGTAGGTATTGAGTACCTACCCAAACGTCATCGCAAGAAGAATCAAAGATCCAAATATTTTATTTCAACTAAACTATTAAGGTACCTTTGAATTGTCAGAAAAAAAAGTCATTGAATCAACTAGTTTTTTTTTTCTTTATTCAAAAAGTTTTCAGTGCTTAGGTACAGCCAGCCACTGGAAGCCACTCTCAACATAGTTGGGAATAGGCTGCGTTTTTTTTTTTTTATAACAATCTCACCTGATGGTAAGCGATGATGTGCTCGACGGTGAAACACGCTTGCCTAGAAATAACCTATTCACTCTTGACTTAAAGACCCCTAGATTGTAGCTATCGGGAAACACAGACTCCGAAAGGGAATTGCCACTCCTTAGCTGTACGCATAATAAAAGTGTTCCCAAAACGTTTTGTGCGTATGGGTGGGATGTCTACCATGTATCGATGGCGCATCGCCGTACGTCTGGTAGTCCGATGATGAAACGGGCTAGGTGGAATTATATCGTGCAATTCCATCGCACACTCCCCGAAATGTAACCGATAAAAACCGACAGGCTGGCAACTCGGCGACGATGTTCAAGACTCTGGAGCTTTGACTTGACCAGCGCCTCATCGCCGATGAGCCTCTTCTCTCGCTTTTCGATCGACTCTAGTGCGTCAAGCTGGTATTTGGCTGATCCGTCCCAGAGATGAGAACAGTACTCTATGTAGCTAAAAAGCTAAAAATCGGCTACGTAGCTAAATCTCTTGATTTAGTATAGGCATACTAAAGTTTCCCTAGGGATGTGCCTTAAGGCACTTCCACCGCTTTAGTGCCGTAAAACGGTTACTTTTTAAAGCATACTCCTTAGTAACGGCTGAGTTAAAAGGTTTGAAAACAAAAATTGATTCATGTACCTACATTATTACTGAAACATGTTTTTTCCGTCTTTGTTTCCTGATAGCTACAACCTTGGGGTCTTTAAGTCAAGAGTGAATGGGTTACTTCTAGGCAAGCGTGCTTCACCGTCGACCACATCATCCCTTACCATCAGGCGAGATAGTGGTGAAACGTGAGCTTATCGATAAATTAAAAAATTAAAAAAAACCAATAGTTTTGCTTTAAAAAAATTATAAACAAGCCATATATTTCGCTACTTTTGGATACGCCGCCAAAACGACAATGTTTACTAGTATTTTTACACAGACAAATTTATGTGTAGTATTTCTTCATAACTGAAATAGCCTAACATGTAAATCAAAGAATATTTTGCAAACAAAAATGTCCAAAAGGAGGTTCAATATTGATATTCTGACGCCGAGCGGGCGCACGGCCAGTAGGTACTGCGTCAACATTTCGGCATATATACGTCTTAACAGCGTTACAAAGAAGGGGTTTTTGTTGGGTGTTCTCTTAAGAGGTACTCGTAATGGGTCCTCCTCTATCTTCTAATGGTGATCACTGGGATAGTTATGTCCCTATAATTATCCCCCCGGTGGGTTCCCGCATTGTCGAGGCGGGCGGGCTCAGTAACCGTGGCTTGGTCACCCACGGTGAAGCGAAGAGGAACCCGAGGAGGGGCCGCTCGTCAGGGCTTTTGCCGATTAAGCCGACGACGTAGCGGCCAACTTGTAGGTTGCGGTGCCGCTTGGTAACAGGCGACATGGCAACTGAGGCAGGCCGCGATGTCTTATTGAGCGTCCCAGGTCCCATACGATGTCGCGGCTGAGGGTTGGAGGCCGCGGCGGGAGAGGAGTGCCGGTATTGCTGATTTGGTCCCTGGGGTGGTCACGGTGTACAGTGTGTTCTGGTGTGCCGGTGATGGGGGGTACTCCCCCGAGGAGGGTCCAGTGACGGACAGCCGCGGCGGGTTCGCGGTGAGTGCTAACGCGTGCCCGTGTTCCCGCCATAAGCGGCACAGGAGAACACCGTGGAGTTTTAGTGAGTTAGAGTCCCACATAACTGCGCTATCTCCCCGTGGTAGTGCAGTATGCATGAGCATTTATCCAAGCAAAAAAAAATAGGATGGTTTTTGTGAGGTAAAAAGCCCACAATCCCCAAAAGTCCAGGCGCCTTTTCAAGGTTTACGTCCGCCCCGTTAACAAAAAAATAAATATTATAACTATACCGAGTTTATCTGAGAACCTCACAAGCCGGACATTAGACAGTTTCGCAATTTCCCTTGAAATTAGAATATTAATTAAAATGGTTTCTTAATTTTTATTGCTCAAGCAAGTTCACAGGGTTGTTGCTCTTAAAAGTTACTTAATCAAATGTGATTTATTAATTTATTTGTTGCATCAGGGTGGCCGATAGATGCAAATCATTGGAAGGCATAATTTCCTTAGAGTGTCGTGGGAGATAGACAAACAAATTGTTCGATACAAAGGGTCTATTCAAATACAGTCAAACCTGGATAAACGAGAGTTCAAGGGAGCACAATCTCATTCTCGCTTATAGAGGTTTCTCACTAACCCATTGATGTATTAAAAAGAGGAAGATACGTTACGCGCTAACATCGCGATCAAAAAACCTGGGCTCTGCGCAAGACTACATGCACCGAAACTCACACATCTGTGTTTAGTGTTATAACTAGTCCCAAACCTACAGTTACTGATAGACAAGGACAGAGATAGGAGACGGCGCTGTAGTGCGAGTGAAATCGCGTTAGCCGCCGAATGTTGGCCGAATCACCGAATGTTTACTATTATGAATGAAATGACATTGCAATATGTGCGTATCGTGTCTCTCACGCATGTTTGTAATATCTATCTCGCTCTCACAAATATGGCGAAGCAAATATTAAATATTATTGTAATTTTCAACAAATTAACATTTTTGACTGTACTCACGAGTGGTATGTGATTCCGTGTGACTTATTTTTCTTCCTGGTATTATTTAAACACTGTTTAGCTACACAAGAAGTCATTTTGGTGCGTATTTATCGCAAAACAACATAAAAACACTGAAATTAATGAGCTGTGTGATCAACAATGTGCCGTGTACGCGACTGAGTACCCGCTACGGGCATGCACTTAGATTAGTAGGACCAAGCGCTGTGAGCAGTCCCGTATCTTCCTCTTTTTAATACATCAATGCACTAACCCGAGTTTCTCGCTAATGCAGGTACATGGGTAGCGTTTCTCTCTTATAGAGGTACGCAGCTATAACAAGCCACAGCAAGTACGAATGTAGTAAATATGTATGTAGTCACAATTACAATCTTAGATTACAAATATCACGGATCGATAATGATTCTACGATAGTCTCAGACATAAATCTAACTAGATAACGCAAGTCCCTCCATCTGTATGAAAACCAAGCGTGCCACTTTTTCACACACAATTTAAAAACAAATTTACTTACCAATGAAAGAAAAATTTTGCAATGCCTCGGCCAACTTTTTCTTTACAGTCTTTACAGCTCAGTATGGCATAATTTGGCATTATCCAGATTTCGGTGGATTTTCAGTGCCGATAATGCAAAATGAAAAGCTCAAATTACGATC
>OX459055.1:9862671-10105001 GCA_949775005.1 Orthosia gothica
CCTAAACGGATGAACCGATTTTGATTTTTGTTTATTTTTTTGTTTGAAAGATGACTTTATTGAGAGTGTTCCTATGTTTAATGAAGATCGCGGTTCAGCCATTCTAAAGTTGTAGGCGTTTTACTGTTTGAATCGGTGTGTTATCGTAAGATATCGTGTCATTATTACGTGTTCAGTAGATTGTCGATCGAGGAATGTCTTTACTAGATAAATTATGTAACATGAAATAAATTTTGTTGGTTAAATCTACATCAACAAATTTGGATTCATTTAGTTCAATCTTCCATTTTTTGGATTAACAGCCATTTGAACCTTTTTTACTGCTTCTACGTGGCTGTTTCCAACAGCCATTATGGCTGTATCACCACCAACGGTCTTAATCGTGTTTTGCTTGTTTTATCACAAGTGTATAGTAGGTACATGATCGGACCTAACACACTTCCTTGCAGTACGCCAGCTTTTATTTGTTTCATTTATGAGTAGGCATCTTCTTATCTTATTCTAAGTACTCTGTTTAGTACGTAGGACTCTAATATATCTGCAAATTGCTTCGTTAACAGGCTCTTCAATTTATGTAAAAGGACTTCATTCCATACTTTGTCAAACGCTTGCGCCACGTCTAGGAATACAGTAGAACATACTTTCTTGTCTTCATGCTTGCTAGATAGTAAGAACATAATACCAGAGGACCAATTTGGTTTTCGAGAAAAACACTCTACTATTATTCAAGTGCATAGGATCACAAACGTAATAGAAATCCTCCTGACCGCACACGTTTTTATGTGAGTGAAAATCTTGCAGATGTGTGCCTGAAGTTTTTGTTCTTACTTTACTTATTCATTGCTGATCAGAACTGCCTAGATTAACTGTACAAACGTGTAAGAATTTCGACCTAAGTATATTTTCTAAGTAACTATTACAAAGTTGACTGTACACGTACTTACCATATGGATTGAAGCCAATCCATCGATCACTCACACTCTAGCTATACCCGTTACGAGATACGAGCGCGATGGCTAGAATTTCTAATGAAATTTGTGTCAAATCAGCCTTGAACTTGACCGTAATTTTTTATTGCAGCGGTTTCGTACTTATCCTTTATGTGCTTATAGGAAGATAAGTACGATACCTTGTCACAGATTAGAGAAGTTACTACGTAACAGATATTTCACTCTCCGAGATCAGGTCCTAAACAGTTTTGGGCTCAATATCCGTGACGGTTGGGTTGATCTTTGACGGCTCGTTTCTAGCGAGGCTTTCGAACTACCCGCGCCCATCAACCACGCATTCCACTCGCACGCGCGAGCATAAGTAGCAATTTATATATATAAAAAACAATGTCACTTTTCATTGTTATTTTATAACTCAAGAACGGGCTCACCTATCCAAACCAAATTTTAGGCTTTATTCGGACTATTTAGCAGATGGTTTAAGTGAAGAAAAAAAATTTTTTTTTTTTTATTGAAATTTAGGGTAGGTAAGGGTAGTGTAGGAAAGGGTAGTGTAGGGTAGGGTATTGTAGGGTAGGGTAGTGTAGCGTAGGGTAGGGTAGGGTAGGGAACGTAGTGTAGGGTAGGGTAGTGTAGGGTAGGGTAGGGTAGTGTATGGTAGGGTAGTGTAGGGTAGGGTAGGTACTGTAAGGTAGGGTAGGTAGGGTAGATAAATGTTTGGTGTTTTTATGGCAAAACAAAGTTTGCCGGATCAGCTAGTTATTTATTTGCTTCATCATAGTCGGTTAACTTTTCGAGATATTTTATGTACCCGTGACATACTTAGCACTAAAGAGTTCCAGTGACCCTCTGTGGTCTTCGTCATCAGTTCCACTTCACAAAATGATACTTTCTGAGTGCAAATGCTCTATGGAGAAGAACGAGGCAGAAACTCTACGGACACTCGGATCTGTTCCATCAGTTTTTACCCGACTGCGGGAGGGTGATTTTTTTCGATCGTATGTATGTATGTATATCCATTTTGTATGTACGCTCTGTAGAGCATGCTATACGGGTGGCCAAAAAGTCGTGGATCAAACGCAACTAGGGGTTAGCTGGGGCTATCAGCTGCAAAAATTTGTATTGTGTATAAACAACCATAAAAAGCATGTCTAACGCCAGGACTCATCAGTACCATTCTAGTGAAAATTATAAAAAAGATACAGGTGTAGATTTTTTCGAATTTTAATAAGAATTAGTAAAAGAAGACAATTTTCTCATTAAAACACAAAATAAACTATAACTCTGCAGGGGTTGACCTTAAGGACCTCCCGTAGAACATTTTTTGCAGCTGATGGCTCCATCAAAACCCCTAGTTGCTTTTGATCCACGACTTTTTGACCACCCTGTATAACTGAGCTGTAGCCCAAACGTCTTGACGGATTATGACGTATGAGGTGTCGTTGGATTTGTCTCAATTGTGGGAGTAACATACTATATTTTACAGGCTATATTTTTTGAAAATAGCGCCCCCCTCTCTAAAAAAAGGGCACCCCCTTTTAATTTTTTCATACAGTTTCTTTTTCCTTATACTAACAATATGGGTATCAAATGAAAGCTACTAAATATACCATTCGAAAAATATATATGTACATATATATTGTAACTGTTTTAATGCAGGACTTCACATATATATACCCGCAACAGTCTGCGGGTCCCATAAGCATTGTATATTTGCTGTTCATGAATGATGTGTCGGTGTATTCGTGGTATTCGAATTCAACACGAATATAGCGAACTAAGACGAAAAAAAAATGCGAACATCGAATATCGATAAGAAGTGCCACCATTATGTTCCTATTTTGGAACAAAATCAAGATAAGCGTAACTTTTATAGAAAAATAGCCACATAACTTATTTGGAGAACTCGTTCATTACTTAAACTAAAAAGTCTGAAATAAAACAAATCATTATCAAGTCACCGCTGCCAGCACCTCATAATATTTAATGTAAAAATTATATCTAATATGTACTTATTTTTCACTTTTCAGGTAATTAATTTTTAGCAGTCGGGGTTTTTGTTTCTAAAATTTTTTTTTTAAATAACAAGTATTTCACTATATCATTCTTGTTGGAAAAACAACATAATATATGTGAGAACAATGTAAAAATACGTACACGTAAAAGCGTCTAGAGTCCACTTCTATTTGCTGGATAATCTTTTATTTAGGAACCAATGCTTACATGCATGCTTGTGTGCATGTTTTCGGGTTCAAACGTATCATAAAACACTTAGCAATAGTGTACCATTTTGTCAGCAGTTACTTTCACTGATATCCCCACTCCCCCATGTATGTAAGTGTTCGGGTCAAATCTTGCAACTGAATTTTAAAGCAGTTATCCTCCACCGATTAAGATGAAATTTTGCATACACGTTTAGTTTGGATTACAATGCATGGTTAGCTAAGTGACGTCTATTCTATTGATGATTCTAAATCCAATATGGCGGACGGCCGAAGATGGCGGTCTAGCAATTTTTGTGCACTGCTATGATATAGGTGTCAAATGTTTAAAAAAAAAAGATTTTAATGAATATTGCTTTTAGAGATATTATTATAGAATCTAGAGGAGTAAGGAGGAGCTCGTGGCTAAATAATAACAGCCGCATGGGTCGATCTTCAAGGTTAAGCAACGCTTGACGAGGTCGGCCCGTGGATGGGTGACCATTTCAACATACAGAGTTTCCTCCGTGCCTCGGAAAGCACGTTAAGCCGTTGGTCTCGGCCGTCATTTGAAGATCTTTGACAGTCGTTACGGGTAGTCAGAAGCCTGAGATCTGACACCAGTCTTACCGAGAGGTACCTGTTACCCAGTTACTGTCTTGTGGAGGTCAGATAGGCAGTTGCTCCATGTAAAACACTGGTACTCAGCTGAATCCGGTAACACTGGAAGCAGACCCCGACATAATTGGGAAAAGGCTAGGCAGATAATGATTATAGAACCTAGACAAGAATTGACAAGATTAATAATTATATTTTTTTGTTGTTGCAGGTCCTGTAGTCCAATGTGTGTGGGGAATCCTATTAATACTGCTGTCAATAGGAAGCTTTATATTCACTCCTTTAGACTTCATGCTACTGGAGAAAATGAATATGCGACCAGGTGAGTTTAGTTGAAATTGTATTGACGCGGATAGTTATTTGGCCGGATACTGGATACTGGGTATTCGGCCATCTTATAAGATTGGTATTCTAAAACAGTCAACCAGGACGTAGCTGGAGGTAAATTACGTAATAGTAGATTATTAACTAAGGGGATAAAGCAGTGTCTTCTGTCGCGGGTGACGATTTAAATCGCGAGCGTAACGAAGGACTCGAGGTTTACTCCCGAGCGTAGCGAGGGTGTTAAAAACTTAAATCACGAGAGAAGCGAGGGATTTAAGACGAGTCCTGAATGTAGCGAGGGATTTAAGACGAGTCCTGAATGTAGCGAGGGATTTAAGTTCACCCAAGACTAAGATAGCTTTATCACCGAGGAAAATACTCTACTTTTCGTACCATTTGCGAAAAAATTAACACAATAATAATATGAGATAAGCATTTATTAAAAATAATGACAAATAAAAATAAATTGAAATTAACTTAACGTTTATGTATTTGAGAAAACAAAAACGCGGCAAATTCCTAGACTAATATTTTTTTGTCGAAAAGCAAAGGCATCAAGCTCATACGGCCTCGTCGGTTTTCGTAATTTTATTTAATTTATTTATATAAACTATATTGTACACCAGAAAATACAGGAACAATTTAAACTTAAAACTAAAAATATATACAATGGGCGGCCTTATCGCTTTATTTAATAATCATAACTGCATAATAAATGCGTATTCCTTTTTCAAAAAGATGTATTATGCTTTATATACAAATTCAATGGTGTAAACACAGATGTAGTTCAGTAAAAATTTCGTTAAGTATTCCAAATTTAAATCACATTCTCCCCCTAGAGGATGAATGAAATTCAGTACAATTTTCTTAACAGATTAAAAATGACTATTGTTATGTTCGCTTTTTGTGGCATAGAATGTCACTTTTTTGAGCAAGTGGTATGAAAACGTAAATTACTGTGTTGGTAGGTAACTTTAAAAGTAAATTATTTTCCTTCAAGCTCATTGCCTCGCCTTTATGTCAGTGTTCTACATCTGACTGCGAATATGTACAATCTGCACATCATATCTTATGGGAGTGTATTCTTTGGCAGAATGAACGCAATATTATGTTGGATAATGTACAGGCTGCAAATAGAGCTGTTTACTATTCGGACATTGTGGAAACTACAACAAATTTCCGTGCGTTCAAGCGTTTTTGCCATATCTATTATTGGAATCAAATATAACAGCTCACAATGGTAGGACCCATTAATGTTAATGATAATTTTTATCCGTGGTGCTAGGCAACTGGGCTTATCCCAGTTGTAAACGACCCTTTGTGCCTATTGGCCTTGTTTGTTCTGTTTCTGATTAAATTTGCTGAGCTTCACTGCCTCGGCACTTTAGTGGTGGTCGCCACTGTTGATTCTGGCTTTCAGGAGTTGCAGTGGTTTGGAAATAGAGCGGTGGGTTGGCCCAAAAAAAAAACTAAAACGGATTATATTTTATCTTCCAGTCTTCATTCTAAGCTACTTAAGGCGGTAACCCGAGCAAAACGCCGCGCAAGCCGTCTTTTGTGCTGTTTTTAGGAGCTACCTAATCGTTATTTAAAAAGAAATATCAATTAATAAAAATATATTAAATTTCTACATAATATTGATTCTAAAATGGTAGATTTCGTTTTTTTTTAAATGTTGTATATATTTCACTAATCTCATTTCAAAAAAACATAAAAATGAGAAATAATTATTGATAGCATGCATCTCCTCGTAAAGTGTTCATTAATTATTTTTTGTACTAACACTAATGGATAGACAATTTAATAACGAACATTTTTGTAGATTATTTTTTTCCAAAAGACCTTAATTCGATGATAAAAAGATTTTATTCTAAAATCTGGGCGTATTCACTACTGTAATTCATGCGCCACCAGTGCCGCTAGACCAATAGGAATGCTCATATCTCATGCTGATTTTTTGGTCAGGGTACCGTCTTAAACAAATATTTTCTGGCGTGATACTAGATTCTGACGGTGATAATGTGATTGGATATCAGGTCCGATTATCCTATAAGCCGGATATTATATAACAGATTGAAAAGAAGGATTTGTGTGTAAGAAAAGAAAGAAAGAAATAAAGAAAAATATTTATTTGTGACCCGCACAGGAGACACTGTCACTGTGTAGATATTGTAACAACAACAAAAATATATCCCCAAAAAGTGAACGGATAATTACATAATATATAATAAATTATTGTGACAGGTCATAATAGGTATTCTCGATCGCAAATTGTTTTTTTTAACCTCAATGGCAAGGGCAACATTTTTGGGGTTCCGTAGTCAACAAGAAACCCTTGTAGTTTCGTTCGCCTTGTCCGTCTGTACACAGCTTAGTTCAGATCAGACTTTTAGTACTAATACGCTGTAATTTGGCATGGATATACATATTAATCGCGCCGACAAAGTAGTAAAATAAAATAATTAAATATAATATTTTTTGTGGTACCTCCTGTACGTGTGTAAAGGGGTATGTTTTTGTTTCTTGTTTATCCCATGGTGTGGGATATGTCAAAACCATTTTTCGATTCAGGGATCCGTTTGGGTAAAATTAACCCTTAAATTGCAAATTTTTGTTAGAGTCAAGTGTCCCTCCTGCTAGCTAAACAATATTTTTGTTTTTGGCTTAGTGAAAAAAATCACGGCGGTAGTATATATAAATAAAAAATAAAAAAGCCTTTTATTTCATGCATTTTTTACAATTAACAGATTGTTAATTTATTTAATCTAGATTGTTAATTTAGATTATTAATTTGTTCAATCCCTATATAATATTTAGGTGGTGGCAACAAAACATAAAAACATTGTTTAATACAAATCAGTTATCAAAATCATAAATAAGATTCATAATTATAAAAAATTGCATACAATGTTTGAATACTAAAATTGGTTCTTACGATATTTTCGACGACAAAAAAGAATCATACCAAATCGACGTTTAAAATAGTAAAAATAAAAATGTATATAAAATATTTCATTCATTGATATAACAATTAATAAAGCGATTAATTTAATAATAAATAATTGCATTACGTTTTTTTAATAATATGATAATTAAATAATCTAATTATTTAAATACAATAATTTAATCAATTAAATAATCTAAAATAATGATAACAAAAGATATTATTATATTTTACAAAAGATGGGTACTTAAAACTATTTAAAAATATATTAAATTTATCATCATTATATATAGGTAATGACAATACTAAAACATTGTTTAAAATCAAATATCAATCAATCATTAAAATCATAAATAAGATTCATAGTATATACAGGGTGTTTGGAAGGGAGCTGTACATACGCCTAGGGTAGAAACTAGGGATAGTCTGCTACCTACCCCCGCCCATTATATTGACCTTGGCCTCAAGGTTTTTTTTTAATTTATTATTATTTTTTATTTGACTTTTTTATGATTTTTTGACTAAAACTACCTGTAGCTCAAAATCTATCCATGGGACCGGTCGGCTAATGGTCTTGTTTTAATCGTTAGAGTCTTAGGGTCCTGCAAAAAATTATTTTACACCAGAAAATTGTGGAGAAGAAAAGTTATGGGGCCTGAAGTACCATAGTAAGGTAAAGAAATAATTTTAAGGGCAACTTTCTATGGGGTTTAAAAAAAAACTAACAGGGTTGGAGTTCTTCTGATTTTTTTAAAACATCCTCAGTCCATGCCCTTTCTAACGATATGCTAAAAGTGTAATTATCACTTTTAGTTTTAAAGTTATTAATTAATTTCCGCAACTAGGGCACTTCAAGCAAAAATTTCAACTAATGAAAATTAAATGTGTTCGATCGTAAAAGGATGGCAAATGAAACAAAAAATTTGGTAATGACTAATGTCATTAAATTACAAATTTTAATTAATTACTAATTTTAATTAATTACAAATTTTGTTCAAATTGATGACCATTGACCTGTAAACATGCTCGGCACCTCTTCCTCATCTCCACGGTCACCGTTCTAAGCAGCAGTTCCTCGCGCATTGTATCGAATGCGGCGTGGATCCTGTTAATTAGAACCTCCCTTGTTGGTACTTCTTCTGCGTACACCAACTCTTTCGCCCTTCCCCAGACGTAGAAGTCGAGTGGGGTAAGGTCAGGCGACCTTGGGGGCCAGGGAATTGGCCCACCCCGACCAATCCAAGAATTAGGAAAGCAGTTGTCCAGAAGCTCCCTCACTGCTAGGCTCCAATGAGCAGGACAGCCGTCGTGCTGGAAGACTATGGGCCGATCTTCGTCAAACACTTCTTCCGCTAAATCAGGCAAATCGTTTTCGAGGAAATCTAAGTAGTTTTGCCCGTTTAGGTTGTCTGGCAAAAAGTGCGGCCCTATCAACCGATTACCGATGACGCCTGCCCATACGTTCACGGAGAACCTTCGTTGAAAACCTCTGTGCCTCTTGACTCTCGGGTTTTGATCTCTGGGTGCCCAGTGATGGAGATTGTGGTAATTTACAATTCCTTCCTTGTCAAACTTGGACTCGTCAGTCCAGAGAATACTCCGTAAAAAATTAATATCTTCCACGTCCGTATGGAGCAAGTGGCGGCAAAACTCCACCCTTCTTGCATAGTCGTTATCCTCTAAGCCTAAAACAATAAAAATATCAACGTTAGCGGTTTCCTTATGAATTAGTAGCTATGTAACATTGATTGCTATCTCTGTCTTTCCATTTCTCTCTCTCTCACACACATGCTCATGTTAATTTAAAAATTGCCTATGAAATTCACATGCTAGTTCATTACATAAGAGCTAAAAACAAAAACTTTATGTAAAAAATTACCTTGAACAGGGGTGTAGTGGAAAGGATGACGTCCATTTTCGCGAAGAACCGACCAGACTTTCCACACGCTTAAACCAAGCGTCCGGGCTACGGTTCTTACGCTTCTGGTCGGATCTTCCTCAAATTCAGCCAATATGCGTTCTTCCGCAGCCAAATTTGGTTGAAATCTGTTCACGGCTGGTTCCCGGAAATTTAAATTTCCGGTTTCTCGCAGACGCCGATAAGTTGAGCCAAACGTTTGGTGGTTAGGCACTCGCCGGTTAGGATACCGTTCTTGATAAATCCTCCGTGCCTCGCGCCCATTGCAATCAGCCATTCCATACACCACCAGCATGTCGGTGTACTCTTCACTGGTAAATCCAGCCATTTTGCCAACAACAAGGTAACAAATAACAAAACTTAACAAAAACGAAGTAATAACAAACTCAACAAAATTAACGAAAACAGTGGAGCGTCGTAACGGCAAGTACGTAAGTTAGCTAAGATGGGTAAATCTCGACTGACTAACAAAGACCCCAACGAGTTACCTGCCCGGCCCCGTCGACCCAAGAGCGAAAGAGACATGACATGACATGTTTTGTCTCTTACATGTTGCTCTCGTGTAAGAGTGAGACAACAAATTTGCCAACTGTAGGCCAAACTGGTTTAAATTCTGGAAATTACATTTGTCTTACAAATGTCGACTCGTGGTGGTAAAAGTGCCCTAGTTGCGGAAATTAATTAATAACTTTAAAACTAAAAGTGATAAATACACTTTTAGCATATCGTTAGAAAGGGCATGGACTGAGGATGTTTTAAAAAAATCAGAAGAACTCCAACCCTGTTAGTTTTTTTTAAACCCCATAGAAAGTTGCCCTTAAAATTATTTCTTTACCTTACTATGGTACTTCAGGCCCCATAACTTTTCTTCTCCACAATTTTCTGGTGTAAAATAATTTTTTGCAGGACCCTAAGACTCTAACGATTAAAACAAGACCATTAACCGACCGGTCCCATGGATAGATTTTGAGCTACAGGTAGTTTTAGTCAAAAAATCACAAAAAAGTCAAATAAAAAATAAAAATAAATTAAAAAAAAACCTTGAGGCCAAGGTCAATATAATGGGCGGGGGTAGGTAGCAGACTATCCCTAGTTTCTACCCTAGGCGTATGTACAGCTCCCTTCCAAACACCCTGTATATGTATAACGAAATTAAAAGAAAACTATCACAAATAAGTAAGCTTTACAAGTTTACGAGTAATAGTCGACCAACTTATAAAATGTACTTGGAATAGTAACAATTTTGTATATTGATGTATGGGGACAAAAGTTTTCGAATGCCAAAGTAAACTGTAACAACGTACAAAAAAAATACTTTAAAATGAACCTTCACTGTATTTAAAGAAAAAAAATATTCACGAACCTCGTAAACCCTTTTACTTGCAAGGCGTTGCTAACACCATCTATTGCCGTGAATCGGGATCGAACGCGATTGATGTGCTCACAAAAATAACAAGATTAATCAGATGAAAAACGCTAGTTAGGTTGGCACCGTTTCTTTGTATGGGATGAAGCATCTGTATGCTAGTATTATATTATCTGTGCCAAAGTTAATTTTGTTCCTTAGTTATAGAATATTCGGTGCTTTCATTGTTTATTAACGTTGTAAAGTTACCTATTTATTCTGGTGAATGCAGCTGTTTATACGGAACCGTCTGTGCGCGAGTCAGACTCGCACTTGGCCGGTTGGTTATTATGACGCATCGACATTCGATTATTGAAAGGGATACTAAAATTAAAATAACCAGTAAAATCGATTAACTAATTAAGTCATTAAAATATAGGTACAGTTATTGGCATTGTGAAAACGTCATAGGAAACGAAAGGACTCCTTACCAATTTCCATACAACACACACACACATTTAGGTAGTATCCAGTCTCATACATAATATCTGTGGTCGACCCAAGGCGGGGGCACCCAACGCGAAAAAAGTGCAAATAAATTACACTAGATGGCGTGATAAGCTTCGATTTGTTATTGAGTTTTGTGATGTATTAAGATTTTCTAGAGACGATTCTAGAGACGAAACACTCCTAAGCACAAAATTAAGGAATATTGAGCTCTTAATTCACATTTCAAAGATTATTTGAATGGATCATTTATAATTGATTCCAATAGGTGGCGTGGTTTTAAATTTCTGACTATTATTTCACATTTTGGTACAATGAAACTGTAAAAACGTGCAAAAAAATACTATAAAACAAATCGTCGCTGTATTAAACAAAAAGGATTCACGAACCGAATAAACCCTTTTACTTGCAAGTCGCTGCTAACGCCATCTATACCCATAGATAAAAAGTAGAATATTTGATAGGTCTGGAATATTATTATAGTGATGATTATAAAGTAAATGTTAAAAACAAGTACAACACACGTAGGGCTAGAGAGAACAAACTGGTTCAACCACAGATAACAAATTATTACGGTAAGAGAACATCTAAGTATTTTGCACCTAAAGTGTTTAACAAAATAGATTTATTTAGAGAAAATGTAAAAATTAGTAAAGGATCACTTAAGACAAAATTAAAAAACATTATACAGGATAGCAAACTGAACTAAATAGGTACGTAAGAATTAACCATAACAGTATACTATTAATATAAAAGTAGTAGGTATGTAGGTAAGTGAAAGAAAGAAAAAAGAAAGAAAAATATTTATTTGTGACCCGCACAGGAGACACGAGAAAATAAGCACACACTTAAACAATATTAAAATAAAAAACCCTGTGCGAGACCAAAAAGGCTCCTATCTCAGCATGTGCAGCGATATCCAAAAAGGTAATAACGCTGCGCTGATATTCTGATAGGGCCTACTGTTGATGCCACGGACACACTTACGGAAACAGGACTTATAAAATAAAATAAAATAGAAGAATATATAAATAACAAACAAAATAGAATAAAACACTGAAGGTGGGTCAAAGTAAGTGTAAGTATAATACAAATATATAAACGCGATGCTCAATGATCATTTGTCGAAACCATAGACAAACGACAGAGCGCGCAGACCAAATAGTCAAATAGTGGTTTATTAAAAAGTACGGAAAGAATCTATGGTCGGCTGTCAAAAGAAAAATATTATGTAAGTAGTATAATATGTTATCATTTTCAGTATATTATAATGTACTCTGTGGTTATCATGTTATGAAATAGTGTAAATGAATAAGTGTAAATAAACCTGGCGAAAAGAATTGCTAATTGGATAAATCAGAGTGGTGTGGATTTAATATGTGTGGTGTGGTGTTTGCAAGAAAGTTCATAATAAAGAAAATGGGTTAAAGGCGGTAAACCTAACTGCGTGCAAACCACGGGTAAGCTTATCTTCCGGATTCCTTTTGCTGAAGTAATAAGTACTGCTTGAATTTAGTACTAAATGTTCCAATCGTTTTTATAGCACGAAACGGCGGAGGAAGATCATTCCAGATACGAGAGGCAGCGAATTTGAAACTTCCACGGAATGCTGCAGTTCTGTGTGACGCCAACAACAGGTAGGCAGAAGCTCTCGTTTTGACCCTATTTACATCGCGCGACCAGGTCAATTTACCGAACAGATAGTCTGGTTTTTTTGTGAGAATTGTGCCAAAGAGCAGGGTAGCCAGATGCAGCTTTCTACGATCTGACATTCTCATCAAATTACCCTTATTTAAAAAAGGAGTTACGTGACATCTAGGAGGGATGGTAAAACAAAATCTCGCACAAGCATTCTGTACTCGCTGAATTAACCTTTCACTTCTACCTAGAATGCACGCCCCGTACACAGTGTCAGCGTAGTTCAGCTTAGATAAAACTAGTGTTTCACAAAGCAGAATGCGCATATCCACACTTATGTAGGGACGCACACGATACAGAAGCTTAAGCCTGTAAAAGCAGTTGCGCACAGCCTCCATGATGTGTGTCTCAAAGTGCAGGTGCTCGTCAAACAGTAACCCAAGATTACGGGCTTCCCGGACCCTTTCAATGGAACACCCGTCGATCTTCAAGTCCAAATTCCCATTACCCATTTTATTTAAAAAATCTCTTGATCCCATTAAAATAAATTTTGACTTAGCTGGGTTCAAAACTAAGGCGTTTCTCATAGACCAAGCCGAGATCCTATCAAGATCCTCATTCAAACTTTTTACAGTGTCAACAGCCTGCTGGGGATGAAAAGATAGGTACATCTGCAGGTCATCAGCATATAAGTGGAACTTGGTGTTGAGCAGGCAGTTAATGATGTCAGCACTGTAAAGAATGAAGAGTAGCGGGCCCAGGATCGATCCCTGCGGTACACCCCTATTCACGCACTTAGGACCAGAGGATTTAACAGCTCCATCACTGTCGCTCGTTACCTGGACAAACTGAGAACGGTGAGTCAAGTAACTCTCAAACCACTTTACTGTCTCAGGCTGACATCCATAATAAGTCAACTTCGATAGGAGGAGTGAGGTATTAATAGAGTCAAAAGCACGCGAAAAATCTAGTAAGACCAGCAGGGTACCCATGCCCTTATCTCTAGCTTCAAGAATATTCCCAACCACATCAAGAAGAGCTGTGGCTGTGCTGTGCCCCTTGCGAAAACCCGATTGAAGAAGCGGCAATATGCTGTGTTCCTCAAGGTAAGACCGAAGCTGGTTAGAGACAACCTTCTCCAGGACCTTGGAGAGGCATGGCAATAAACTGATCGGGCGAAGTTCTTTTACACTGGTAGGATTAGAAACTTTAGGGATGGGTCTAACTATTGCCAATTTCCACAGATCCGGGAAAGATGAGGTGGTGATGGAACGGTTAATGATGGCCGTTATAGCTGCAAGGGTCCGAGGAAGGGTCATCATCAGCATCTCAAGAGAGATATGGTCACAACCCTGTGCATTGGACTTGAGACTATGCAACAGCCTCAGCACCATATCCTCATGAACAGGCTCAAGCTGGAAGTGACTGTTACTGAATCTGTGGTGCTCAAAGTACTTCAGGTCAGCAGAAGAAACCCTACCGGTGCCAGGCACGTCCAAAAAATGTTCATTGATTTTTTCTGGGTTATTACAAAAATGAGGTAATCCGTGATCTGGTTTATTAGAGATACTAGTGGCTATGGTAGATTTGATGTGCTTCCATAACTTCTTAGGTTGTTTAATGTTTTTATTTATGTATGTTTTAAAATATGCACGTTTCTCACTCTCAACGGCAGCCCTAACAATATATTTGAGCTCTTTATATGAGTTGACATGACGCAAGGATTTAGTGGACTTGGACTTTATGTGGCTCTTGTCCCGCAATTTCATCATTTGTTTGATAGTGGGTGTTATCCAGGGGCAAGACTTTTGTTTTATTAATACTTTTTTAAGTGGTGCATGTAAATCAAACAAGTTCCGAATAAAATTATTAAATGTTTCAACCATGCAATTCACATCCTCTAATCTTTCAATGCATTCCCAGTCCATCTTATTCAGGTCCTCGTTAAACTGGTCAATTAGAATATCCCTGAGAGGTCTGTACGTGACCCAATGGGGGGCAGGTTTCTCTACTTTGAAGTTTAGCTCAACCGACACAACGGCGTGTTGACCGAGCTCAGGTACATGAGATACAGAGACCTCACGTACACGGGCGTCGGTGCACACGACGTCAATAAGTGATTCACTATGATCAGTGAAATGTGTCGGTTCAGTAACAATTTGTTGCAATTTACAGCATGTTAAGAAATTGTTCAGTAACTTTGCTTTATTGTCCGAGAGGTTTAGCATGTTAATATTAAAGTCACCCAACAAAACAATCCTGTCAGCGCAAGCAAAGGAGAAAAGAGAGTCGGTAATCGCGTCAAGGAAGATGTTCACATCAAGCCATGGCGGTCTATAAGCAGTACCGACGATAACCGAGTGCGAGTTGACGGTCAGTCGGAGCCACATCTGCTCGACCTGTGGCGCAGTCGGGTGCGGCATGAGGCACGCGCGCACTCCGCGCCGAACATAGAAACCCACGCCGCCCCCGCGCCCGCCGCGCACCGTGGTCGGGCGCGGCACGTGACGCAGCCGGTAGCCAGGGACAGTCGGCGCTCGACCCTCCTCGCCCCGCCTAAGCCAAGTCTCGTTTATCGCCATGATGTCCACCGCACAATTTGCCATAGCCACAATAAACTCATCCTGGCGCGTACCTAGCGAACCCGCGTTAAACAATCCAACTTTTAAATACTTAGACTTAATCATGTTGACAATTCTTGGACGTGCATGATTAGTTTAAAGGTGTATGTATTAGAAATGTAATAAATGACAAATTTAAAAGAAGTATGTAGATAAATAATATGAATTGTAAACACTATAGAGATATAACCGACAAGCCGACGTTTTATAAATATGTAATATGAATGATAGATATTTAGTGCTCGGGCAGCAGGGCCACAGAAAGAGACCATTATATACAGAGAGAGGAACAGTGCTGGCCGCGCACAGGGCAGACTTGAAAACATAAGTACACCCAACATAGACAGTATGACCGTAGATCTTAAATTTAACATAACACAATAAAAATTGCAGAAGCCCAGCGAGCTAAACAACCTTCTCGACAGACATCTCCCGGCCAAAAACACGAGCCAAGTCCTCTTCTGTGCGGATACAATGGGTAGGCTTGCCGTCACCCTGCTTAACCAGAATGCGGCCGTTCTTCGTCCAGGAATATCTCCACCCAAGACGACTGCCAGCCTCACGCACACGGTAGAATAAATGTTTGTTAGTTCTGGTAAGCCTCTCGTTCACATAGAAGCGCCGCGGGGGCGCAGGGAGACCGAGGTCCGCGGTCGTGGCCCCCCGGCGGACACGCGCACCCTGCAGCAGCTGGTCGCGCAGTGCGCGGCGCGCCAGGCGCACCACGATGCGTCGCCCGCGCGCCGGCGCCGCCGCCTCTCCCGCCGGGCTCGCCTCGCCCGCGGCAGCCGCGCGCCCCTCTCGTTCGACCCGCAGGCCCACACGCTGCGCGAAAACTATGTCGCGCGCCTCCAGAGTCACCCCAAGTTTTGCCGCCATCAGTCCCACAGTGTGAACCACGTTCTCACCAGGGATCTCCGGGATGTTCGCTACTTCAAGATCTGAGCCAAGCAGATCCTGTTCGCGGTCGTTGAGCTCCAGTTGAAGCCGCGCGACACTCTGCTCGAGTTGGTTGACCCTGGTGTCAGGCGGTGCCTCACTGGCCCTGCTCTCAAGAGCCTCTATTCTGGCCTCCAAGCTGTCCACCCGCTCAGTGCAGACTCCCACCGAACAGTGCAGTGCAGTGGTGCATTTGTGATGTAAAAGAGCGCCTCTCGCCATCAAACGTAAAAGTTTGGCGAGTTTAGAATTAAGTAACACCTCTGTATTAAAATATCATAGAATAAACAAAAAAAAAAAACCGAACGCAATCGATGTTTTTAGAAAAGTAATTAGAGAAAAAGCTAGTTACGTCGGCACGGTTTCTTTGTACCTATGGGATGAGGCATCTGTATACTAGTAATATACTATCTGTGTCGCTGATTAAGATTGGCCTCGATAACAAAAACTCGGTCACATAGAGGATAAATTATTATTACAGTTCACCTCCCAGTTACCACCTCAACTTTGAAATGACAAGCCCAAAACATTCGAAAATAAACTCTGACATTCAATATCAGAGTTTATTTTCGTATGTTTTTGAAGCAAGGAAGTTGCATAAACTTTCGTTACGATGTCGCTTGCAAGTTTAAGGTCATCGGCAGTGTGTCTAGGTCAACCAATGTAAGTAAGGCCAGCTTAAAAGTTGCTTAAGGACGATTATGGGCAGGTAAAGACGGTTGTCACTGTCATGCTATTTTTAAATAAATAATTTATGTTTTTTTTTGCGAGAGGCAATTATAGAAACAGCTGATGCCTTGGGTAAAGTTTACCATGTCTTCGAAACTATGAAGGGACACAGCTTGACGGCTATAAGAAAGACAGAAAGAGATAAAAATAATTAAAGAAAGAAAATCCTTTTGCGATTTGTATGTAGAGAATACAATCTCGAATCCCCAATCTCGGGATCCCGACCGTTTTCTGACCCCGAAAATCCCGGGACTGTACTTGGCTAATCTCGGGATTGCCACAAACAAGTCTAATAGCCTTGACAATAACCTTGCCTAGATTATATTAATAGCATTTATTACATAACGACAAAAAAGCAACCCTTAGATATGCCGTACTCCAACCAGCGTAGAACCTGAACGAGCATTTTCAGCTGCTGCTTATGTTGGCAATAAATTACGAAGCAGGCTTGGAAGTCAAACATTGGATGCTTTGATATTTCTGCGATTATATTTTCGAAATTCCAAAAAGTTTTTTTGTGTTGTCTTTTTGATTTATTGCAAAAGTATAGTTCTTTTGTTACGTCTTTTTGTTTTCTTATTATATTGTGATTTGTGTTGTGCAAAGACATTTTTATTTTTTATTATTAAGTATTTTTAATTAAGCCCAATTAGAAACCACATAGTCTAACCCGGGTTAGGCCCTGGATCCCGGGATTACGCTTCAAAAATCCCGTAATCCTGGGATTGAAAAACATGCTCGGGATTGTATTCTCTATGTGTATGTAACATAAGTAGGTAGGTAGTACTCCGAAACCTTTTTATTATACCCAAGATTTTACTTTTTTATACAGAGCCTGTAACTATTCGATTTATGATTTTACTTATATACGAGTAGGGCAATTTTGCGTCTGTATATAGATTTGTGAAATTAAAATACAAGAAAAAAAAAGTTTACTAAAAAGTTATAAATAAAAAAAGTTAATCCAAAAAATCAAAAAACCCGACTGCTTAAGACGCGATCTAGAAAGACGTACACAAGAAGAAAATCATGCTGTTCAGTCGGAGGATACATATTCGCGAGCTGGCTGACCAAAACCAGATGCCAATGTTAACGCGGCACGGCCGTGCGCCCGCTCGGTGCCAGAATTACAATATTGGACCTCCTTTTGGACCGTATTATTTACAAAATATGTTTTAATTTGCATAATATCCTAAGAAGAAATTCTAACCAGTAACCACCATTATTTTTTGTGTAAAAATACTTTTAAAGATCCAAGTCGTTTTGGAGGAGTATGCAAAAGAAACGAAAATGTATCGTATATGTTGTTATTTTTTTTTAATGCAAATTTATTGGTCGTACGAAAAAGCCGTGTTTCGAATGTACCTAAATGAATAAAACAAAAAATATGCTTTAGAAAGTAACAGTTTTAAGATTACACTAGTCGATCATTCTCCCATAAAAAAACCATAGTCTGGCGATATCATGATACATGTCTGGCATATTTGAATAAAGATTATTATTATTAATTTCTCTCATCATTATCTAGCCCTGTATTGAAACAAAAAAGTAAAAAAACATATATATTTGGAAGTTAAGAGCGTCGAAAGTTCCTTATTTCAACACTAATTTTAACGCATCTTTGGCCGGAAATAAATACCATAAGAAGAAGGAAAATTGCAAAACAGCCAGCATAAAGGGATAGACTAGTAGTTCAACAATGCAAAAAAAAATGTTTTGAAAATATATATTTAGTAGTTTTTTCATGATATCTAGACTCCCAAGGTCTGTTTATAAAATTTCGCGCGCTCGTTTCCATCCTAAATCATCATCCATTTCGCTACAAACTTGCAAAAGTGCTAATTCGTACGCGAACTAGCTTCTTACTGAACATCACAGCATCTATCTCTTTCGCACGTGTTGTCGGATGAGTTAGCATGCAGTTTGTGTTATATTCTATTTTGTTTGTTATTTAAATATTCTTCTATTTTATTTTATTATATAAGTCCCGTTTCCGTAAGTGTGTCCGTGGCATCAACAGTGGGCCCTATCAGAATATCAGCGCTGCGTTATCACCTTTTTTGGATATCGCTGCACATGCTGAGATAGAATCCTTTTTGGTCTCGCAGGGGGTTTTTATTTTATTATTGTTTAATTGTATGCTTATTTCTCGTGTCTCCTGTGCGGGTCACAAATAAATATTTTTCTTTCTTTCTTCTTTCATTTTAACCCCGCGCACAAAATAGTTCGTGCCGTCTACTAGGGCAACCAGGCACTAAAGCAGCGTAAACCTTTAGGGTATATATGTTCTGTGACCGTAAGGGCCTTGAGCGACTGCCTCTACCTCTACAACGCTGTTCCTGGAACACGATACCCCTTATAAAATTAGTTGTCAGACCATTTTGTCAATAGGTTGTTAATTAATATCTACATATGTAAACAGAATACAACCAAGTGTTTGTCTGTCTATAAAGCTTCCTATATTTAGCTGGCAAATATAAATTATCACTTCAATATTTGTTCTGTACACATCGGACGGTCAATATGACGTGAGCAAACATGGTTTTGTGTTTCGTGTTTATG
The DNA here is from genome assembly GCA_949775005.1 of Orthosia gothica. Lineage (NCBI taxonomy): Eukaryota > Metazoa > Arthropoda > Insecta > Lepidoptera > Noctuidae > Orthosia > Orthosia gothica. The sequence goes on from OX459055.1 coordinate 9,881,968, forward strand.
GTAAAAATCAACTTTATTTGTTTGTTTTTAATGTCTAGAATTGTTTAATAAAATGAAGTTTGGTTTTTGGCACGTGTAACCGTGAAATTGGACGAAGGCTATCTACCTTTACGGACCTAGTAAGTGTAGTTGCTAGTCTGAGGGTCTAGACTAGTGGCATTTGATGACAGTATGCCGATGGTCGAAATCACAGACATAAATTTATCTAGATGACGCGATTGTATGTACTTCGCGTGACAAAAGGCGGAGTAATGTTACGATCAATGATTTTAATCTGAGCTTTTCATTTAGCATTATCGGCACCGGAAATCCACCGAAATCTAGAAAAATGTTTTTTATGCCATATTGAGCTGTAAAGTCAGTAAAGTTGGTCGACGCATTGGAAATGTTTTCTATCATTGGTAAGTAAATTTGTTTTTAAATTGTCTGTGAAAAAGTGGCTCGCTTGGTTTTCATACAGGGAGGGACTTGCGTTATCTAGTTAGATTTATGTCTGTGGTAGGAATGATGTCGATTTTCTTTCTTAATACCAAAACCCAACATGCAAGGGATCGATCACATGCCATTTTGATAGAGCTAATAATTCTCATACATTTTTAACCCCCGACGGAAAAAGAGGGATGTTATTTATAACTTTGACGTGTTTTGCTGCGTATCTGTGTGTAGATATGTTTGTGGCATCATAACTCCTAAACGGATGAGCCGATTTTGATTTAGTTTTTTTTGTTCGAATGGTGACTTTGTCGAGATTGTACTAAGCTATGTTTGATTAAAATCGGTCCGATAGATAGTCGATTGAAGCGTGTCTACTACTATGTATCTTATATGAAGTTTTTACAAAATCTTTTGTGTTTACATAAAATTAAGCCTCGTAGAATAAGAGTTTTTGGCGGTTTTTTTTTAAATAAGTGCGCTTGACTAACAGCGAGCGATTAGCAAACGATGGTGTAGGACCTACCATACCTACATTGTAGGTAATTCTGACTTTTATGACATAAAGCGTTTGACAGCGCGTTGATTGCTGATTGCTGTTTTTTACTTAATAAACCTGCCGGTCTACAGAAGAAACTTCAAATATAATAGAGAAAATATTAAGAAGAGTGGGGTCTGCACTTGGACGCTTTAAATCAAACTAATATTATTGAGGCGAAAGTTTGTGTGCACAGACATAAATCTAACTAGATAACGCATGCCCCTCCATCTGTATGAAAACCAAGCGAGCCACGTTTTCACAAACAATTTAAAAACAAATTTACTTACCAATGAAAGAAAACATTTCCAATGCTTTAGTCAACTTTTTCTATACAATCTTTTTAGCTCAATTTTGCATAAGAAGGCATTTTTCTAGATTTCCGTTACCGATAATGCTAAATGAAAAACTCAGATTACGATCATTTGTTGTAACTTTAGTCCATTTTTTGGCACGCGAAGAACATACAATCGCGTCATCTAGTTAGATTTATGTCTGAGTTTGTGTGTGTGTTCGTATGTTTGTTAGTTCTTCACGCTCAAACGGCTGGACGGATCTGGATGGAATATGGCACAAAGATAGATTATAGTCAGGAATAGCATATATGATACTTTTTATACCGGGAGTATGTTCTCTCTGGATAATTTTCGACTTACACGGACGAAGCCGCTGGCGAAGCTAGTCGTAATATATTTGGGTCAGATCCAAATTTTTGCCGGATACACACATTGTGGTTACCGACTCATAAGTGACAAAATATTGCGAACTTTACACGCCTTAAAATAATTTTGGATATTTGCTAATAATAATTATCTTTATATATTGTAAATTGTCTCATTCATTAAACAACTAAACTTGTAGCTTAATTTCTTCAAATAAAATATAATAACAACTCGGTGTCTTATCTTTTTACGCAATTTAAAGTACGCATGTCCTTACTTGATTATTTTCGCCGCAATTTTTTTTTAATTGTTGCAACTTGTAGGATATGTCATGAATAATTTTCATTCCATTTTGTGCTATTTATTATCGAACATTTATATTCCAGTGTGACACATGTAATTTCCGTTGTGCAATTACGTCAAAAATTTGCTCCTGACCCATTATAGAACAAACAATCTTTGATTATTCATAACTCCAGCGTAGATAGAAGTCTTCCAAGTAAATGATGATAAAGATATCACTTTTGACCCCCAGGTATGCCACCGTACGACTGGTGGTCGGACCCCCCCGATGAGGTCAAGTTGAGAGCTTACGTTTTCAACGTAACCAACCACGAGAGATTCCTGCAGGGTCTCGATGACAAGCTGAACGTTGAAGAGATTGGACCCGTTGTCTATCTGTAAGTATTATTTTTATTACCTACACTATTGTTGCAGATAATCTTCAAAAAAAGTGAACTAAAAAGTCGTAAACAAGGAAAAAATCATGCTGTGCAGGCGGAGGATACATATTCGCGGGCTGGCTGACCAAAATCTCTTGTATCCCCCGCCTGCACAGCATGTTTTTTTCCTTGTTTAAGACTTTTTAGTTCGCTTTTGTAGCAGTCGGGTTTTTTGATTTAATTTTTTTATTTATAACTTTTTAGTTAGTTTTTATTTTCGAATTAGATACATTTAAACATATAAGTGTTATATATTTTGAAATCACCTCTAAAACCCTTTATTTTGATACCCCACACGATGGGTTAGGAAGAAAAAAAAAATTTGGGCCTCCACATTATGGCGCCCAAAATCTGCCTTTTTTCTATTGTCCAATTTTAATGTAGCCTATGACAATCGCAGGGTTAAGACGAATCGATTGACGTATGAATCATCAAAATCGGCCCACGCGTTTGGTCTCTGGAACGCCATATAGGAACAAACATACATACATACATATATACATACATACATACATAGACTGATAAACACATTACCCTCCTTCGGCAGTCGGGTAAAAACCTGAAAGTCTGCCAAATGTCTTACCATTGCAGAGACCATTTCAGACATCAATCTACATGGTCTTCACATGATCTAACCAAGATTTTGTCTGGAATTTAAAAGAGACTGTGACCTCTGAGTTTGTTTCGGCCTTTCTTCTCAGATTAGTCAGATAGGAAACGCCGACCTCATTCAGTTTTAAAAATATGATCGATGTAAAAGTTTTGTACAAACCAACTTGCAGAAATAAAATCATTTATCATTAAAGGAGTCGCAAATGTAGACTATTAAATAGTACCCCGGGCAAAACGCCGCGCTAACCGTTTTTCGTGCTGTTTTTAGGAGCTATCTACCCGTTATTTAAAAAGAAATATCAACTAATAAAAATACATTAAATTTCTATTTCATTTTTTATTCTAAAATGGTCGTACACTTTTTTTTTAAAGAGATATATATTTCACTAATCCACTCCCAACAAAACCATAAAAATGAGAAATAATTATTGATAGCATGCATCTCCTCGTAAAGTGTTCATTAATTATTTTTGGTACTAACACTAATGGATAGACAATTTAATAACGAATTTTGTCATATTTTTTTTTTCAAAATACTAAAATTCGATTTTATTCTAAAATCTGGGCGTATTCACTACTGTAATTCATGCGCCACCAGTGCCGCTAGGCCAATAGGAATGCTCATATCGCATGCTGATTTTTTGGTCAGGGTACCGCCTCAAGCAAAGCCTGCCGAAAACAGTCTATGGATGGCTGGACCTGGCCATCTGTTTCCTATCGTGAAACAACACCGGCACCCTTCTACCATCAGACATCTAGACGCACTGCTAGTTACCATTTTTAAAGGTCTACCAGAATCTCATGGCATGAAAAATCTTATCTTCTTATATCTTAATATCTTCAAACACATACCTAATAAGTATACTTCATGTTCATTTATACTACTAAAGCCATAAATAAAAATTAAACGGTATCAAGATCGTTTAATCCAATTGCGCCAGTTATGCACACTTTGTATTTCCCCATTTGCCATGAGATTCTGGTAGACCTATAAAAACATATATATATATGCCTTTATTATAATAATAATAACAATAATCATTTATTCTCAAGTTACACAGACTCATTAAATTAAAACATTCATACACACATAGTCACATTAAATAATCTAATACAAATTCATTATAATATAAATAGAAATTAAGAAATAATTAAAACAACAAATTATTCATACAAGCAATCAATGGGTATCACTATTGCCTTTTATTGCTAGTTACTTAACCTATTATTTACAATATACATACTTGGTTTTGAATGGGATTATAACCTATTTACACTGAACTATTTATATATTTTCCTCGGCACCTGGTTATTTTCCCTCGCACCAGCTTGTCTTTCGACAAAGACCTCCTCCAAGGCTCTCCACTTGACTCTGTCCCTCGCTACCCGTAACCATTCTGGACTTTCTGCCACTTTCTTTATATCGTCTTCCCACCGCTTTGCCTGTCTTCTTCTACTTCTTTTATTTCCTCTCGGGTATAATAATAAAGCCTTTATCACGTTTTTATCACGGAGCATATGACCAGCCCATCTCCATTTCAGACTTTTTGTGTGGAAGGTAGCATCTTTTACTTTGGTAATCTTCCTCAGATCTTTAGCTCTCTTTTTATCTTTTCTTTTAAAGTTCAAAATGCTTCGTTCCATGCCTCTTTGACAAGAAGTAATTTTTTGGAGAATTCTACGAGTCAATGCCCATGTTTGACAGCCGTAGGTAAGACATGGAAGAATACATGTATTAAAGAGTTTCCTTTTCGAAATTATAGGATATTGTTCATTTTTCATTATTTCTTTGAGTGACCAGTACCTGTTCCATGCGCTAGTTATGCGTCTCTCTATCTCTTGTTCCATTTGCTTGTCAAACGAAATAAGTTGTCCCAGGTAGATATATGAGTTCACATAATCTATACTTTCTCCTTCGATACTGATAGTCTCTTCAATGCTGTTTGTCATCTCGGGTACCATTCTGTAATTACTTTTGTCCACTTTTCTCTCTTTTCTCTCATCATATGTCCTGTCCAATACCATTTGAATTTGTTTCATGCAACATGAACTTTTTTAAATTTTGTTTTTCCTTTTATCTTTTTTAACTGTACTCGTTCTCTCCTTCTTACTCCCAATACGCTTCTCTCTATTCCATTCTGACAAACCTTTATTTTATTTTGTTGTTGTTCTGTAAGATTTGGCATCCGTATGTTAGGCATGGCAAAATGCAGGTATTAAAGACTTTCCGTTTTTCCGACATGGGCATCTCTTTATTCTTCATTACTTCCTGGTTGTAAATTCGCACCTAGCGCTTCCAAACATTCTTCATAATTCGCTTTTTCAGCAGTCGGGTTTTTTGATGTTTTGAAGTAACTTTTTCCTTTTTCTTTTATGTTACTATTTTGGTGCAAATTCAAGATAAGCGTAAGTTTGATAGAAAAATAAATAATCATTTATCTACCACATAATTTATTTGGAGAACTCGTTTATTAATAAAACAAATTATTATAAAAAAAATCTAACTAAAAAGACGTAAACAAGAAAAAAAACATGCTGTGCAGTCGGGGGATACAATTCGCGAGCTGGCTAACCAAAACCAGATGTATCCTCCGACTGCACAGCATGTTTTTTTTCTTGTTTACATCTTTTTAGTTAGCTTTTCAATCAGGCGGGTTTTTAGATTTCTCGTATTTTTTTTTTATTTTCACTTTTTCGAATTAGGTACATTTAAACATAAAAGTTTTATATATTTTTGAAGTTATATCTAAAACCTCTTTATTTTCATACCCCACACGTTGGGACAGGAAGAAAAAAAATTGGGCCCCCATCATATGGCGCCCAAGAGCCGCCGTTTTCTATTTTCCAATTTTAATGTAGCCAGTGTTTCTTGCAATACTAAGACGAATCAATTGACGTACTAATCATCAAAATCGGCGAACGCGTTTGGTCTCTGGGACGCCACATACACACATACATAGACTGAAAGCAGTCGGTCGGTTGCTTCGGCAGTCGGGTAAAAAACAAAAACCCGACTGCAAAAAAATATTAAACTGAAAAGAGTAAACAAGTATTATAGGTGTAATATTAATATTAAATATCATGAGGTGCTGCTGGCGGGGTCAATAACAATATAAGTATAGAAAAATCTACCAAAACTTTGTTAGTCACCGCTGGCTTCACCTCATAACATTTAATGTATAAATTATACCTATATATAGTAATTAGTAATTGTTTTTCTCTTCGCAGTTCCTTTTTTTTTAGGTCTTTGATAGTCAGGTCAGTTGCCTGAAATCAGTCTTGCCAAAGAGGTACCTATCTTTTTCCATTTTATGTTTAAGTGTCATAAAATAAATAAAAATATATTTTTTATATTTTTTATTAATCTACCTGACGGCTCAGATCAAATAAAGTCAAGATGGAACGTTGTAAACAACAAAGTGAAGCCGGTTCAAACTATGCCTTGCCGTATAAATACACAATTACACGCGCACACGTACAACGAAACTACCCCTTAGCTTTTCAGTTGAGCTTTATTATTTGATCTGTGAGCACTCACGTACAACGAAATTACGCCTTAGTTTGTCATTCGAGCTCACAGATCAAATAATAAAGCTCAACTTCCTGACAAGCCTGACGGTCAAAACACTCATATTTGGTTAACATCCCTGTTGATAGCAATTGGAACATCATCATCTACTATATAAAAATATGTCGGGTTTCTTCCTGACGATATAACTCCAGAAAGCACGAACCGATTTCCAAGGTTTTGCTTTCGTTGGAAAGGTCTCGGGCTCCGTGATGTTTATAGGTAGGGTAGGGTAGGGTATGGTAGTGTAGGGTAAGGTAGTGTAGGGTAGGGTAGTGTAGTTTCGGGTAGGTTAGGGTAGGGTAGGGTAGGGTAGGGTAGTGTAGGGTAGGGTAGTGTAGGGTAGGGTAGGGTCGGGTCGGGTAGGGTAGTGTAGGGTCGGGTAGGGTTGGGTAGGGTAGGGTAGGGTAGTTAAGGGTAGGGTAGGGTAGTGTAGGGTAGGGTAGGGTAGATAAATGTTTGGTCTTTTTATGGCAAAACAAAGTTTGCCGGGTCAGCTAGTCGTTATTAATTTTTTTTTTAAACCATTTTGCCCCACACTAGGAATTTCTCCTGTATCATGGGTGCGTTTACAACACAGAACAGATAAAAGATCTCTTTTATCGTTCTGTGGTTTACAAACATAAAAACTCACATACACAACACCCAGAGCCGGAACAACTATCTTTAGGTCATACAAATATTTGGTCCATGCGGGAATCGATCACACGACACGCAGCGCAGCAGTCAATCACTCAACAACTGCGCCAACCGTGCGCCCAAAAAAAAAGGAAAAATTACTTGGTTTTGGAATTCAAATAGGCAGTCGTTCCAAGCAAAATACTATTACAAAACTGCTTCCGAGTAGATTGGAAGCCGACCCTACAATAGTTCGGAAAATAAACAGATTGATTGATCCAAAAATGCTCGAAAACAATTCTACATCTTGAAGCTGTTAAAATCATAACCCTTCTTTTGGCTTTGCCGTAGCCCGCCCAAGACCGAGAACTGCCGCTAGACGGATTTATATAATTAAGGAATCGTTAGATTCGTTTTGACCGACCAAGTGTTCTTAGATAGGTGAAGTTCTCTCGGACGTGAAGTTTATGGAATATCTTTAAAATTGGTTCAATATTGGAGGAGAAAATAGACGAGAGCCAAACCTCGAACTATGACTTTTTACTTAGGAAATTCAGTCGGCGCTCTCTGCCCCGTTTCCTCTTAAGGCGCCGATTCCCTTGAGTAGCTGATTTTAAAATGAGAATCACGTCTAAACGGCTGGTCGTAATTTATTGGAAAAAATATATGTTATATTAGACCATTTTCTTAATAATTAGATCAGAGCAAATTTTGAGTTTTATTCGTATAACATAGTGTAATTAATTTGTAAAGTTATGTCTAAAACGGACAAAAACACGACAATCACAACAAAACCGCAGGGCGTATTTTAATGAAATCGACACCATATCAAAGACAATTTAATTATCTACATTTTGATCTGAAGCTTTTTTTTTAAAGTCATAGAATAATAAGAAAAGTACAAAAACTACTAAATTTCGGGTCGCGCGGGTGAGAAACGAGGGCGCGTTTTGTTTCCTCAAGGTCGTTGGCGTTAGTCGCCGTCTTAATGTAACAAATTGTCAAGCACGCGTTATCTGCTGTGATTGGTTGAATGTATTTTCAATAGCCAATCACAGCAGATAACTTTGAGATAACGCGTGCTTGACAATTTGTCACACTGATTCTGTGATAATTTAGAGGTGATAAACTCGGCGTAAGGGCCGATTTTACCAATGAAACCAATAGTGATTAGTTCAACTAAACTCAGTTTATGCAAATACAGCGTACTGATTGGTAGTTTCTCAGCGGTCTCTACCATATCTACAGAACGCTTTATTTTTTCTATTTATTCTTTATTGTACAACAAGACATTACATTTTAACACATTGATAATAAAATTCATGTACAAAGGCGAGCTTAACTCCAAATGGAATTTTCTTCCAGCAAACCTTTGAGTGATAGAGATCATAATAGCCCTCTATTATGATCTAGTAATCCAGTGTACAATATATATACCTATAAAGAAGATGAAACTATTTACATAATAATACATAAAATACCTACTTACGTTTATAAAGATAAATACACATATATTTAAATAATTCATTGCTTTGAAAGGAAATGCTCCTTAATTTTAGTATGGAGTGTGGAAGAGAGTGCCAGCTTTATTTGCTTAAACTGAGTTTAGTTGAACTAATCGCGAATAGTTTAATTGGTGAAATCGGCCCTAAGACAGCAATAAAAACAAACGCCCATCACAGCATGTCGTCGCCTAACGAGCGTAAAATTACACGTCATTTTATATAATTATACGCTCTTTAAGTCTCGGAGTGTGTGTCTGCCAAATTTGACACTCCAAGGCCGAGATTGGACAAGGTCAGGGTTTTTATAACCGTTATAAATAATATGCAGTTAACTGAGCAGGTTTTTTAGACTTAATGGCGTTTTGTGGTCTGATTGTTCCGTTTTGAGGCGAAAGCTTCCATAAGATTTATAAGTTTTTATATTCAGTCATCATCATCATTTCAGCTGAAAGACGTCCACTGCTGGACATAGCCCTCCCCCAAGTGTCGCTATATTGACTGGTCCCATGCGTCACGCATCCAGCTGATCCCCATAGCCTTCACCATGTCATCGGTCCTCCAAGTGGGCTAGGACTTCCAACGTAACGTCCTCCGGTTCGCCGTCGCTACTCAATCGATCAAGCAATGTGCCCGCTGTTCAGCAATGCAGTATTTAGAACTAACTGCATCGTTGAACTAGTGGTCAAAACCGCTTCTGCTGATCTTGAGGTCCAGGAGGTGCGGTTGAAGGCAATAAGCTTGCTCCCAATAATACTTAATACTTCTTCCTGCCCATATATCCCTTGTCACTTGAGGTCGGCGCAAAATGTTTTCTTCTTCATACCGTCCTGTCCGGTAGTATTTGAATTACTTGTAATTAAAATACGTAATTGAAATACATATTTGGCATTTGTAATTCAATTACTTCTTAAAAATGTAATTTGTAATCGGTATTTCAAATACGTGACGCTGTGCTATTTTGTTGTTAGTATTTCAAATACTCATTGCTTCAAAAAACATTTGAACATAGTTAAATACTTTTAGCGATCTTATTAATGGATGCGTTCTGCAGAAAATAGCGCTCGATAGCTTTCGTAAGCAAAATGGCGACCGCTAAATGTCATTGAGATAGGAAATATAATAATATAATAATATTATTTAGTATGTCTATGCTAAATGTGCACTGCACCTGTACTGTACGTCAAATTGTCAAGTATCTTGTCATAACCTGCCACCTGACTGTATTTTATTTAAATAACAATAGTTAAAATATTGTATATTCTATATTTCAAATACACTACTTAAAAATATTTTGTATTTGGTAGGTTTCTACCTCATTGTAAAAACAATCATGGTACCTAAACCTATTAAGTATGTTTGCCTGGTTCTTTAGAACCATCGACTACTCTAAATACCTACCTAAACTCTGAACACACTTCATTCAAACATCTTTTAAAAGTGCTGAACAAACAGAATGTGATATTTGATCAAGTGAACTTGGAACTTCATTCAAGTGAGCGCATACAATTCGAAAGCGAACTCATTTGTTTTTACCCGACTGCCGAAGGAGGGTAGTGTGTTTATCAGTCTATGTATGTATGTTTGTTCCTATATGGCGTTCTAGAGACCAAACGCGTTAGCCGATTTTGATGATTCTTACGTCAATCGATTCGTCTTAACCCTGCGAGTGTCACTGGCTACATTAAAATTGGGAATGAAAAAAATTACGGCTTTTGGGCGCCATTTTGCGGGCGATTATTTTTTTCTTCTAACCACTTCGTGTGGGGTATCAATTAATAAAGGGTTTTAAGAGGTTATTTCAAAAATATAAAACACATATGTTTAAATGTATCAAATTCGAAAAAAAAAAACTAAAACGTTATAAATAAAAAAAGTTAATTTAAAAAAATCTAAAAACCCGTCTGCTTAAAAAGCGAACTAAAAAGACGTAAACAAGGAGAAAATCATGCTGTGCAGTCGGAGGATACATCTGGTTTTGGTCAGCCAGCTCGCGAATATGTAACATCGAAAGTTCCATATTTCTACACTAATTTTAACGAATCTTTGGGCGGAAATAAATACCATAAGAAGGAGGAAAATTGCAAAACAGCCACCATACAGGGATAGATTAGTAATTCAACAATGCAAATAATTTTATTTTGAAAATATACATCAAGTCAGTTTTTCACGATATCCATACTCCCAAAGGATTATTAATAAAATTTCGCTCGCTCGTTTTCGTCCTAAATCATCATCCATTTCGCTACAAATTTGTAAAATTGTATATTCGTACGCGAACTAGCTTCTTACTGCTCGTCACAACATCTATTTCCTTCGCACGTGTTGTTGGATAAGATAGCATGCATTTGCAACCCGCGCACAAAATAGTTCGTGCCGTCGACTAGTGCAACCTTAAGCTCTAATTTTGGCAGGTTTTGATATTGCGCATATTGGTTTATTATGGGCGCACGGTTGGCGCAGTGGTTGAGTGATTGACTGCTGTGCTGCGTGACGCGGGTTCGATTCCCGCACGGAACAAATATTTGTATGACCTACAAATAGTTGTTCCGGCTCTGGGTGTTGTGTATGTGAGTTTATATGTTTGTAAACGCACCCACGATACAGGAAGAAATTCCTAGTGTGGGGCAACGTTTTTAAAAAGAAAAAAAGAAAAAAAAAGAATAAAAAAAAGAAAAAAAGTATAGTTTAACAAATACTCAACTAAAAATGATTAATTCAGAACCAGATGAATCTAGATTATTAGGCATGCAGATGGTTATTATTGAACCACGAGGCAGTTTGTGGGAACAAAATCAAAGACGATGTATGACTGTACGATGACGTCACAGCACGATTGTTACGACGAACAACATAACGGATTACGGATGGTAAAGTTTTAAGGTCAATGATGCAACCAAATGATCTTCATGTTCAATGGCTTTAGGGTTGTAGAACATAGCAAGCGATGAGATAATAAAATATATTTAAAACGGTGGGATATTTAATTTAATGTACATTTCTTATCTTATCTTTTGGTGGGGCCGAGAAGCAGCTCGGACACTTCGACCCATTGGGATCTGTTGTGGTCCCCTAGATAACTTACTCCTCCCCTATCTCGTCGAAAACCCTTTTCATGAGTTTTACAACGAGACTGGGAGATATGAGCCTATAGTCTTCTGGTTTTGGATATCCAACCCCTAGGAGACTCATTCGCTTACCAGCCAGTGCTTCGCATATGCACAGAATATGTACATTTACTTAAGTGTCGACGTCACTTTATGGGAAGAACCTTCTTCAAGAATGGATTTTTTTCCTCACTTAAACCAGTCAAACCACCCCAGTAATTAATCATCAGTACGTAGATCCCTCGAGACAGAGGTTCTACTTCGAGCTAGAAAAAAATTAATAGTGATTTTGGTAAAACATTTTTTTTCGTGGGTTCTACTATCGTTTTTGATTACATAAATATGGGCTAATTTTCTCCTTGAATTGCTACATAAACCTGCAATACGAATAAAGCTCAATTATGTACAGTCTTTGTTTTTTACGATTTCTTTTTGGTCTTTTGGGATTCAAGGTTACGAAAACTATTCGTTTAAAAAAAAACCGGCCAAGTGCGAGTCGGACTCGCGCACGAAAGGTTCCGTACTTGGTAAATTGCGGTTTACGATTTATGACGTATTAAAAAAAAACTACTTACTAGATCTCGTTCAAACCAATTTTCGGTGGTAGTTTACATGGTAATGTACATCATATATTTTTTTTTAGTTTTATCATTCTCTTATTTTAGAAGTTACAAGGGGAGGGGGGACACATTTTACCACTTTGGAAGTGTCTCTCGCGCAAACTATTCAGTTTAGAAAAAATATATATTTGAAACCTCAATATCATTTTTGAAGACCTATCCATAGATACCCCACACGTACGGGTATGATGGAAAAAAAAATTTGTTTCAGTTTCAATTATGGGGACCCCCAAAATTTATTGTTTTTTTTCTATTTTTAAGTGAAAATCTTAATGCGGTTCACAGAATACATCTACTTACCAAGTTTCAACAGCATAGTTCTTATAGTTTCGGAAAAAAGTGGCTGTGACATACGGACGGACAGACAGACAGACAGACATGACGAATCTATAAGGGTTCCGTTTTTTGCCATATGGCTACGGAACCCTAAAAACAAGGACACCAAATTGACACTTGGGAGTTCTACTTGTGCATTTTTAATAAACTATTTAGTAGAAATAGCCAATAAAAAGCCGGTGTCACTTTATTTAGGTCTATAAAACACTGTGCTTCGTGAGTTCGTGACCTCTTAATAGCCCACCCTGGAACCAACGCAGACTTATTGCCTTAAGGCGCCGATTCCCTTGAGTAGCTGATTTTAAAATGAGAATCACGTCTAAACGGCTAGTCGTAATTTATTGGAAAAAATATATGTTATATTAGACCATTTTCTTAATAATTTCATCTGAGCAAATTTTGAGTTTTATTCGTATAACATAGTGTAATTAATTTGTAAAGTTATGTCTAAAACGGACAAAAACACGACAATCACAACAAAACCGCTGGGCGTATTTTATGAAATTGACACCATATCAAAGACAATTTAATTATTATTATTATTATTATTATATACTTTATTGTACACCACAAAATATATACAGGACAAATATTCACAAAAACAAGTGTACAATGGGCGGTCTTATCACACAGGGCAATCTCTTACAGACAACCTTAAAAATACAATTAAAAATACAATACAATTATCTACATTTTGATCTGAAGCTTTTTTTTTAAAAGTCAAAGTCAAAGTCAAATATATTTATTCAATTAGGCCAATAAACGGCACTTTTGAACGTCACATAAATTAAAATTAAAAATTAAAAGTAATAAAAAATAAATTTAAAAGTAATAAAAAAAAAAAAAATATAGACAAAAAAAAAAAAAAAAAATGATTCTACCGTGCATTCGGAAAGTAGATTGATATGGAGAAGAACGCACAAGAAACTCCATACTTACTCTTTTAAAAAAAAAAAATTGGTGTTTTACAATATTAACATACGTACATACATTAATATATGTGAGGACGATGCACCCAGAATAGCTCTACACGCAGGTATAAAGTATAAATTAATTAATTTGATAAGTAGGAACATGGTTCTCACATACTTACAAATATTACAAACATAGGTAAAATACCTAATTCAACAACAACGGAACAGTGTGTGAGTCAATTTCCTAAAAAAAAAAAAAAAAAAATACAATGAATACAATAACTATGAATGGGAATATAAATTAACAAATTTGATTTTGTCTACACCAAAGATTGCCCTATGGAGCAGGACCAGCATGTTTCCAAGCATTCTTATCTTGAATATAATCATCTAATTTGTAATATGCTTGTTTACAAAGGGTGCTTTTAACTAAAGTTTTAAATTTACTTTCATTTAGTTTTAATATATCACAAGGTATTTTGTTATAGAATTTAACACAGTACCCCATGAAAGATGATTGTACTTTAGCTAGTCTGTAAGAAGGCTGATCTAACTTATCTTTATTTCTGGTATTACAATTGTGTCTATCACTGACTTTACTAAAGAGATGTATATTTTTCCTTACATACATAATATTTTCATAAATAAATTGGCAAGAAATTGTCATAATATTAATATTTTTAAACAGTTCCCTAAGAGATTCACGGTGACTTAACTTATATATGGCTCTGACAGCTCTCTTTTGCAATATAAATATGGATTCAATGTCAGCCGCTCGACCCCACAGTAAAATACCGTATGACATTATGCTGTGAAAGTAACTAAAATAGACCAAACGCGCGGTTTCTACATCCGTTAACTGTCTTATCTTTCTAACAGCATAAGCGGCTGAGCTTAGCCGACCCGCAAGAGATGTTATATGAGGACCCCATTGCAATTTGTCGTCTAGAGTGATTCCCAGGAAAACTGTTTGATTTACAAAGTCCAGCTTTTCGCCATTCAATATGATATCGCATTCGGTACTTCTAACATTCGGCAATGTGAATCTAATACATTTGGTTTTTTTTTCATTTAGTACTAAATTGTTTGCCGTGAACCAATTTTGGACCTGATAAATGGAGTTATTCACGTCATCAAGATTTCGTGACCGCCGATCTATTTTAAATATCAAAGATGTGTCATCAGCAAACAACACCATCTTCGGTTGATTTTGTAGTAATTGGGGTAAATCGTTAATATAAACTAAAAAGAGGAAAGGACCCAATATCGAGCCTTGAGGCACACCCATTGTCATTTCAGACCCTAGTGAGTTTAAAGTCATAGAATAATAAGAAAAGTACAAAAAACTACTAAATTTCGGGTCGCGCGGGTGAGAAACGAGGGCGCGTTTTGTTCCCTCAAGGTCGTTGGCGTTAGTCGTCGTCTTAAGACGACGACTAACGCCAACGACCCTGAGGGTAAAAAACTGAGGGTTAAAACGCGCCCTCGTTTCACACCCGCGCGACCCAAAATTTAGTAGTTTTTTGTACTTTCCTTATTATTTCTAAGACTTAAAAAAAAAAAGCTTCAGATGAAAATGTAGATAATTAAATTGTCTTTGAGATGGTGTCAATTTCATTAAAATACGCCCAGCGGTTTTGGTGTGATTGTCGTGTTTTTGTCCGTTTTAGACATAACTTTACAAATTAATTACACTATGTTATACGAATAAAACTCAAATTCTGCTCAGATGCAATTATTAAAAAAATGGTCTAATCTAACATATATTTTTTCCAAAAAATTAGGAGTAGCCGTTTAGACGTGATTCTCATTTTAAAATCAGCTACTCAAGGGAATCGGCGCCTTAAGGCACATCCTTGCGGAGACTGAAAAAGCGCCTTTCCTGAGCCTCGCTGTGCACGGCAGCATGAGATCAATGTGCCACCGTCTTACTGGAATTACTTGGTGGGCGAACAGTGTCCCCAATCTGAGCACCCTGACCCTGGATGCCCGCCTGCTTGTGATGCAGGCTGGGTTCCTGTGACGATGTAGACGACACTTATATTGATTTTGAAGCCAGATTCACTAACGAGAAAATATCTCAATGATTGAGGGATTTTCTAGGTAGAAAATGATAATTCTATTAAGTCCGACAGTGAGATTATCAAATAATATTGGACACGTATTTTTTGCTTTACCAAATCAATAAAAATTGACAAAGATAAAGTGCGTCTATCTTTCGTGCAAAAAAATACTATAAAAAGAATCTTCATTGAATTTAAAGAAAAATATGTTCACGAACCTAGTAAACCCTTTTACTTGCAAGGCGCTGCTAACACCATCTATTGCCGTGAAACGGGATCGAACGCGATTGATGTACTTACAAAAATAACAAGATTAATCAGATGAAAAACGATAGTTACGACGGCACGGTTTCTTTGTATGGGATGAGGCATCTGTATGATAGTATTATATTATCTGGCGCGTCAAAGTTCACGACTGGGGGCTTGTGACGTCACTATGTCAGTATAAAGTGTACTAACGGCGTTACATCACACGATATTTCAACGCACTTTAACGTCTTCACTTTATGTTTACGTGTCAAAAGAAAAAATACGTGTCCAATATTTTTTATTAATCTACATGACGGACAAAAAGCTGATTTTCAGTTAACTACCCTATTATGTAAAATAGAGTACCTAATAATTTACGTAAATCTAGCGGACGCCTCGCGGTTTCACCCGCGTAGTTCCCGTTCCCGTGAGAATACAGGGATTAAAAAGCCACCCGGGGATAGTGTAGCTTCCCAACGGAGAAAGAATTTTTGAAATCGGTTCAGCCCTTTCGGAGTCCATAAGGAACATACATACATACTTTCTCTAAAAATATATAATTTAAGTAGTTTATAGTCAGACAGGATCCACACCATATGTCATCAACATCTGAATAGCCTTTTCCCAATTATGAAGAAGACTTTTTTTTTTATATGTAATAGGCTCGCGTTTGACCACTATCTCACCTGATGGTAAGCGATGATGTGGTCGACGGTGAAGCACGCTTGCCTAGAAGTAACCTATTCACTCTTGACTTAAAGACTCCCAGGTTGTAGCTATCGGGAAACACAGACTCAGGCAGGGAATTCCACTCTTTTGCTGTTCGTATAATAAAAGTGTTCTCAAAACGTTTGGTGCGTATGGGTGGGATGTCCACCATGTATCGATAACGCATCGCCGTACGTCTTGTAGTCCGATGATGGAACGGGCTAGAAGGAATCAGTTCATGCAATTCCAACGCACACTCCCCGAAATGTAACCGATAAAAAACCGACAGTTCAGTTCAGTTTCCAGTCTAACCGGATACAGCTGAATTCCAGTATTAAACACGGAGCGACTGTTTATCTGACCTCCATAACTCAGTAACTAGGTAACAAGAACAGATACGTATTCCACAGTGGGCACCCGTTTAAACGGCACCTGAGGTATTCCACATCCAGCACCTATCAATATTTTGCTCGGGTGTCGTAAGTGGAATGATTTATTATTTAAAAAAATATTCCACATTTGGCGCCTACGGATCAGTAGATACTAGTGTTGGGAAGTTTTTTTTTTTTTGATGACGTCAAAACCAAAAACACTATTAATATCAGTAGAGAGTTTAATAACATGATAAAAATATAAGTTCAAACTTAAAGAACAATGGCAGTTGCCCATACATGGTTTTAGCTGAGATTAAATTCCTACGTCATTAAATGAAAAATATCTGGTTTAACTCAGGGTGATGTTTTGAATTAGTTTGTGCAAGAATTTTTGTTCGAGACTGTCGAGAATAATTGATATTTAGTCATAAACTTGTGTAGGTTATGTCTGAGTAAATTTTTAATAATATGTTTAATACGTAATAGTATTCAATTTCATGGAAGTAAAAGGGCACTATCGCATTAGTATTTCCCATACGTAGTTATTTCAGCATGAAATGTATAATATACTCTTTGGAAAGGGTATATTTATTTAAACTAAGCGGCTTTGACGTGTATCAAAAGTTCGTCGTCAACAACCAAGCTATATTTTTTTTACTTGGATAATTATCTTTTTGCCAATCATTAATTGAAAGTAATTCATTTATTTCTACTGCACTGCAATATTCTTAACTACCTGCAAGGAACATCTACATTTAGACATAAACTGTATTGTTAACTCATTTACTGCAATAAATACAACAATGATATTATTACTTCATATAGTTACTATTTGTCACTAATATATAATGGTAACACTAAGCTAAATAAATTAACTAAAAAGTCAAAAAACTTTTTATTTATTATGATTTTTTTAGCCGTTTTGAACCAGTCCGATTTATACTTTAAAAAACGTAGACAATTAATAGAATGTCTTTCGTATATAACTCACTTTCAGACGCTCAAATTTAAGTCAGCTAAGATTTCGCCATTGTTCTTTAACTAGATGACGCAAATGTTTAAATTTCGCGTGTCAAAAAAGGAAGTAATAGTGAGAACAATGAACTTACTTAGATCTGGTTCAATTTTAGCGTTATCCGCACCGGACATCAACCGAATGCCTAATTATACCGCATTGAGTTTTAATTATGTGAACACCCTACAAAAAGTTGTCCGAGACAATGAAAACATTTTTAACCGACTGTCCAAAAAGGTGGAGGTTATCCACGAGGTTATCATTCGACTGTATGTGTTTTTTTTATGTGAGTTACCTCAAAACTTTTTACCAGATAAACCGATTTTGATGATTCTTTTGTTTTTTATTTAAAAGCTAGTGCTTGTCATGTGGTCCCATTTAAATTTCATCAAGGTCTGATGATGAACTTTGGAGATATACCCTTAAAAAAAAAGTTCAGCGGAGCAGAGGATCAGGTCAGCCAGTTCGTGAATATGTTTCCTCCGACTGCACAGCATGATTCTTTCTTGTTAACAGCTTTTTAGTTCGATTCTTAATCAGTCGGGTTTTTGGTTTTTAAATTGTTTTTTTTTTTTGTTATATTTTTCATTTTCGAATTACTTTTAAACATATAAGTGGTATATATATTTGTAATCACCTCTTAAAACCCTTCATTTTGATACCCCACTCGATGGGTTTGGAAGAAAAAAAATTGGGACCCGCACAATATGGCGCCCAAAAGTCGCCATGTTTGTTTTTTTTAGAACTTCACCTATCTAAGAACACTTGGGCGGTCAAGACTTGTCTATCGATGTCTTAATTATATAATTCGGTCAAATGGTTTAAAAGATATGAGGTAATAAAGAATATTACATACATACAAGATACGCGCAAAACACATAACCCAGTCGGGTAAATAAATGACGGCAAATCACTCGGGATAGCTGCAATCGCATGTCTGTTTATTGTTTACATCATTTCATAAAATAACATCACACTAGTACGCTCTAAAGGGGTACGCAGGTGTAAACAGTTCACCCTGGTATACTCTCATTCCACCGGTTTTGTTTAAGTTTCATGTTATTGGGTTAATCTATTCTGGCTTCAAAGTGAGTTAGAGCATTATAGATACTACTACTGCTTAGCCTATAGAACTGGTACATTATGTACCACAACTAAAAAGTCAAAAACAAAAAACTTTTCTACAAACAAAATACAACCGACTTCTAAATAAAAACACTACAAAGTGAAAAATAACTTCAATTTCGGAAGTCGTTGTCATTAAACGAAGATATGAAAACAGGAACACTGACTTCCGAAATTGAAGTTATTTTTCACAGTGTAGTGTTTTTTAGGGTTCCGTACCCAAAGGGTAAAAACGGGACCCTATTACTAAGACTCCGAGGTCCGTCTGTCTGTCTGTCTGTCACCAGGCTGTATCTCATGAACCGTGATAGCTAGACAGTTGAAATTTTCACAGATGATGTATTTCTGTTGCCGCTATAACAACAAATACTAAAAACCTAATAAAATAATTATTTAAGTGGGTTCCCATACAACAAACGTGATTTTGTTGCCGTTTTTTGCAATAATGGTGCGGAACCCTTCGTGCGCGAGTCCGACTCGCACTTAGCCGGTTTTTTTTATTTGGAAGTCGGTTGTTTTTTTTTTGTAAAAAAGTGTTTTTTTTATGGGTACCTACGTAAAGTTCTTAAATTGCGTGTGAAAAACTGGCGCTCTTAGTTTTAATACAGATGGAGGCACTTGCGTTATCTAGTTACATTTATGTATGTGACCAAGAGCTATAAATAGCTCTGTGATATCATTGGCTCTGTGTATTTGAGCTCACGCTGCACCATCACCTTAATCTATCAAAACTCTTAATGTATTCAAACTCTAAACAAAAAACAAGGAAGTAGTACACAGAGAATACCAATGCTTCTTCTTAATTTTAATGCAGTCTTCAACACACGTTTCCTTACAAAAAATACTATGCATGTCTTTGGTAAATTGGTATCTACCTACTTTTGGGTCCTTATGTAAAAACCTCATCAGACTAATAATTAGCTTTTAATGTTTGCTAGGTACTTAAAGTTCTTTAGATACTAGATTTTGCCAACGGGTTTACCTGCGCTAAAGTCGATAATATTGTACGAGGACGTAAAACCATGCAATAAAAACAATAGCCTAAAATACATACGAGTAGTCACAATAGTATTGAATTTGATAGTTCAGTCATACTTATCCCAAAGTATTGCAACGAACATGAAATGTCAAAATTTGGCGGGAACGACACTGTTTTATGCTTTTTCAAAAGAATAATATGATAACATAGAAAAATAGGAACCCAAATACAATTAAGGTATGTTATTATATTATTGCCGCAACTCATAAAAACCTCCTAAAAGATATTACTCAAACCGGCTAGAAAGAAAGAAAGAAAGAAAGGACACGTGTTTAAGACGGTACCCTGGTCAAAAAATCGGCATAAGATATGAGCATTCCTATTGGTCTAGCGGCACTGGTGGCGCATGAATTACAGTAGTGAATACGCCCAGATTTTAGAAAAAAATCTTTATAAAATCGAATTTTGGTCTTTTGAAAAAAATTATTCTACAAAAATGTTCGTTATTAAATTGTCT
The DNA here is from genome assembly GCA_949775005.1 of Orthosia gothica. Classification (NCBI taxonomy): domain Eukaryota; kingdom Metazoa; phylum Arthropoda; class Insecta; order Lepidoptera; family Noctuidae; genus Orthosia; species Orthosia gothica. The sequence goes on from OX459055.1 coordinate 9,902,629, forward strand.
ATCCATTAGTGTTAGTACAAAAAATAATTAATGAACACTTTACGAGGAGATGCATAATATCAATAACTATTTCTCATTTTTATGTTTTTTTGGAAGGAGATTAGTGAAATATATACGGCATTTAAAAAAAACTCAATCTACCATTTTAGAATCAATAATATGTAGAAATTTAATGTATTTTTATTAATTGATAATTCTTTTTAAATAACGAGTAGATAGCTCCTAAAAACAGCACAAAAAACGGCTTGCGCGGCGTTTTGCTCGGGGTACCGCCTTAACTGTCACAAAAGATACAATAAAAACACATGCTTAAGGCGCCGATTCCCTTGAGTAGCTGATTTTAAAATTAGAATCACGTATAAACGGCTAGACTTAATTTATTGGAAAAATATATGTTATATTAGACCATTTTCTAATAATTTCATCTGAGCAAATTTTGAGTTTTATTCGTATAACATAGTGTAATTAATTTGTAAAGTTATGTCTAAAACGAACAAAAACACGACAATCACAACAAAACCGCTGGGCGTATTTTAATAAAATTGACGCCTTAACAAAGACAATTTAATTATCTACATTTTGATCTGAAGCTTTTTTTTTTAAAGTCATAGAATAATAAGAAAAGTACAAAAAACTACTAAATTTCGGGTCGCGCGGGTGTGAAACGAGGGCGCGTTTTGTTCCCTCAAGGTCGTTGGCGTTAGTCGTCGTCAATTAAGTTAGAAAAGACGAGAAATAAATAAAACAATAATAACATTTACCACCTACATTTTGTAAAACAAATAGGTTGAAAAAGATGCCAAGCAGATGCATGTCGTGATTGGGGCAAGAAGGCTTCCACTCAGCATAATGCTGTGCCGTGCGGGACCCACAGCACGGCGTTGATTTTCAGTGGTCGTCTAGGAAGTAATAATAGTCACTTAGTTTATTAGTCGCCCATTCAGTACATTTTTCGCTTGGTTAATAATTTCCCATTATTTTTCTTCATAGTCAGCATGAACTTAATCCATATTTTTCTCTATGATTCCAGAGAGAAACTCCTTCACTCGAACGTGTACTTCAATGAGAATAGCACCATGACGTACACGGCGAAGAGGTTCCCTATTTTCCTGCCTGAACTCAACACCATAGACTTGAACGCCACTATTATTGTGCCTAATATTGCAGTATTGGTGAGTGGTTTACTTATTTATTTATCTTTAAATCAAATACAAAAAGTAAGAAGGTGGACTTACTAAAAGGCGGAATTACTGAAATAAAAAAAAACATACATAGAAAGTACTTACTACTTCCGTGGTTACCTATATATGGATTGCGATTTACTGGTAACCGATAACCGGCTAAGGTTAACCTCAATTTTATAATTAACTAGCAAGCCGCCTGGGTGCAATTTACTAATGAAGAAAACGAGGCTGGCCAAAAAAAAAACATTAAAACCACAGATGATTTTCGTACCATAAACCGAGCGTGTCATTAATTTGACTACAAAAAACCTCAGAGTTAAGTTGAAATCTTAATGAATGGTTAGAGAAGGACGTTGGTTTTGTATGCATTAAGTATTATTCACTTCTAATGAGTAATTTGTCGGATAATAATGGATTAAGGTACATAATTATCGTACATTTGGTACTTGGTAGTAATGTTTTCTTCCGTTTCCGTATCCGTGCGGTCGCATTCTAGGTCTAAATTAACGAGTGACTTTAAATTTTATATTGTATAAAAAAAATATTTCCTTATGCAAGGTTCACAATTTGGATTAGTGACTTAAAAACTAAGTAGGTACAATAGATACAATTGTCAGAGCGGTCCTCTGCAGCTGAACTAGGTGAGAGCCTGTATTTCGGCATGAAATTATCAGCATTAATAGATGGATTTATTTTTAAACCGATTTATTCTGACTTAAACGCAACACCGCAACGCCTATTATTTATTCTGTGGCAACACCCCAAAAATTCACTGGGCACACTATACTTTCGTTGATAAATTTTCGAGATAAAAACATGATTTTATCCTGACCAAAGTAATAAACAAACCACTTTCTATAATATAAAATAATAATGTTGTTTTTTATTAGTATTTAAATCAGCTGATCCCATTACTTTGTGTTTACTTAAATAAATAAATCGACTTCCAAAACAAAACACTACAAAGCGAAAAATAACTTTATTTTCGGAAGTCGGTGTGTGGTACTTGTATTTTTTCGTTTTTAACACCGAATTCGGCAAAAAAAGTTATTTTTCGCTTTGTAGTGTTTTGTTTTGGAAGTCGGTGTAGTTTTTTTTTGTTAAAAACATTTTTATTATTATCTTTTTAGTTTTGGTACCGTATATTATTACCATGAAAATCATTTAGCCATTATCATTTGCCAGAAGGCTTCTCATAACAATTCCAACGAGCCTAACTTCCGGCTTCATCAACAGAACAGTTCGATAGTGTCACTTGATTAGAAACATTTATTTAAATTTTCTTCATCACACAGTAATTTAACTATTCGGGGTATCTTATACCCAAAACATACTTAACTTTTCAGAGCCTGACTTGGTGACAATGGGACCACCTCGAGCCTCGAGGGTATACCCTTATTGCCCTTCCAAACAAATATATTTTTCAAAATCGGTTCTTAAGACGGTACCCTGACCAAAAAATCGGCATAAGATATGAGCATCCCTATTGGTCTAGCGGCACTGGTGGCGCATGAATTACAGTAGTGAATACGCCCAGATTTTAGAATAAAATCTTTATAAAATCGAATTTTGGTCTTTTGAAAAAAATAAATCTTTAAAAATGTTCGTTATTAAATTGTCTATCCATTAGTGTTAGTACAAAAAATTATTAATGAATACTTTACGAGGAGATGCATAATATCGATAATTATTTCTCATTTTTATGTTTTTTGGGAGGAGATTAGTGAAATATATACAACATTTAAAAAAAAACTAAATCTACCATTTTAGAATCAATATTATGTAGAAATTTAATGTATTTTTATTAATTGATATTTCTTTTTAAATAACGAGTAGATAGCTCCTAAAAATAGCACAAAAAACGGCTTGCGTGGCGTTTTGCTCGGGGTACCGCCTTAATATTGATAAAAAAAAAAAAAAACTTTTAGTCGAACTTAGAACCGTCGCCTTTTTGGAAAGTCGGTTGCAAATAAATGGGAATAACTGTGTTTTTTCACAACTGTGTTTTTTCAAACCTTTGGGAATAATTGTGTTTTTCCATGCCAGCATTGTTCTCTTAGAAAAAGTAGTTCTCCTTGATGACCATGCAAGTATGAGTTTAATCAAAAACGCATACTGTAAACATCTCCACACTTCAGAGGGTTATTATTAATAGAAAAAAAACAGGCCAAGTGCGAGTCGGACTCGCGCACGAAGGGTTCCGTACCATTATCGCAATAAACGGCAAAACAACCACGTTTGTTGTATGGAAGCCCCATTTAAATATTTATTTTATTCTGTTTTTAGGGGCTAGTTTCTCACCTCTAAATTATCGCAGAATTAATGTGACTAATTGTCAAGCACGCGTTATCTGCTGTGATTGGCTGATGAGAATTCATTCAACCAAGAAACTTAGCCTAGAATTTGTTGTTATTGCGACAACAAAAATAAATCATCTGTAAAAAAATCAACTATCTTGTTATCACGGTTCATGAGATGCAGCCTGGTGACAGACCTGTCTTCACTGTCCGTCTGTCTAGACAGACAGAAGTCATAGTAATAGGGTCCCGTTTTTATCCTTTGGATACGGAACCCTAAAAACCATCACAAATGCAATTGAAAATGTTATTAACAATAAAACAGCAGTACTGATTTAACCTATGCTAATAATGCCAAGGACTCGAAAACAATTTAAATAATAATAGATTTATTCATGAACAAAGGTTTAGAAGCGACTCCACGCCATTAATGTTCAAAATCAAAATGGCGGCTACGAATCCGGGTAATAAAACGGTTATTCAAATTGGTTATTGTAGATTTTATTGCTTTAAGATGATCTAAAAGTGTAGGTACTAACTGTAAACGAAAAGCACACAAAATATTTACCTGAAAATGATGTTAGTTAAATGTTTATTTTTATTTTTATTTGTGATGGGTTTGCTCTTGACTCTAGTCTAAGTCAGAGGTGACAGAGACAGAGTCTACGATGGAGCGAGCTTACCCAGAAGAAGTCTGTTCACTCTAACTTTGAAGAGATTCGGGTTGAATGCGTTCGGAAACACAGACGAAGGTAGTGAGTTCCATTCATTCTTACTGTGCGCATTATGAAGGATGTTTGGAAGCGCTTGGTGAGAATTGGTGGAATGGTAGCAAGGTAAGGATGGTAACTTGCAGTGCGTCTAGATGACCGATGGTAGAAGGGGGCTGGTGGAATGAGGTAGTGGAGTTCTTGAGCACACTCACCGAAGTACAGTCTGTAGAAGACCGACAAGCAGGCAACCTTGCGGCGATGAGCCAAGCTATTAAGCTTGGCATCCACTAGTTCAACGTCGCCGATGATTATAGAAAAAAACTTTATTTTCAAATAACTTTGTTTATTATTTATTATGAACAAGCTTTACCAGTGGCTTCGCTTGCGAGGCCAATTCTACAGGGACCATTAATTTTACGGGATACATATAAGCGATAAGTAGTGAAACTTCTAACGGTGAATAGTAATTTTTGAAAGTAATCAGCACTGTTAACATATCTAAGTACTAATTGCTGTAACATGGAAATATTGTAAAACCAAACCATTTTTTAAAAGAGTAACCATGGAGTTTCTTGCCGGTCCTTCTTCATAGGAAACGACCAACCCGAACCGTGCACCTTTTGTCGACGTTTTATAAGTGTCCATGTAGGCCAATGAGAAATAAAAAAAAATGAGTTTTTTTTTCTCTGCATCGTCCGATTGGTCGCGGACGTGGTATTTCTATATAGTATAAAACAAAGTCGATGTCCGCCTCTGTCGACGTCCTTTCTGTTTCTCCGCTAACTTCTTCTAAACGATACCGTAATCACGGGGTCTCATTGCTAAGAAAGAAAATTTGACTCAAATAAATCTCACTAGATGGCGTGACATGTACCCACAGTTCAATAGAATTGTGTTTAAAATTAACATTTTCTGGAATTGAACATAAAATTTGTATGTTCTTGTTTAATCAATTCTCCTTAGTACAAAATTATGGGCTCTTAATTCACATTTCAAAGATTATTTGAACGGATCATTTAAAATTGATGCTAATAGATGGCGCATTTTTTAATTTCTGAGGCATTCCACTCGAATGTTTAAATTTGCATTTTGGTGCAAAAAACTGTAAAAACATGCAATAAAATACTATAAAACGAACCTTCACTGTATTTAAAGAAAAAAATATTCACGAACCTAGGAAACCCTTTTACTTGCAATTCGCTGCTAACACCATCTATTGCCGTGAAGCGGGATTGAACGCGATTGATGTACTTACAAAAATAACAAGATTAATCAGATGAAAAACGCTAGTTACGTCGGGACGGTTTCTTTGTATGGGATGAGGCATCTGTATGCTAGTATTATATTATCTGTGCCGTAATATACCATAATTTTGATACCGTTTTTAACAGACTGCCCAAAAAGGAGGAGTTTCTCAATTCGGATGTTTATGTATATGTATATAATTATGTATATTCGGGCATACTTCGTCGTATATAAATGGATTTGAAAAATTATTTTTTGTTCTATAAAAGTTTATTACGAAATGGTCCAATTTAAATTTGGTAAAGATGAAGAACTTCGGCGATACACAAGAGAAATCTTCAATAAATGACGGCAAATCTCTCGGGATTGCTGCAATCGAATGTCTGTTTGTTGTGTATACCATTTCATAACATACCATTACGCCAGGAGCTCTAAACGGGTACGCAGATGTGAGAAGTTCACCCTGCAACCAACATTCTCATTCCACCGGTTATGTTCAAGTTAAATGTTATTCGGGTAATCTATTCTGGCATCGCTGTGGGCATTAAATACACCTATAGAACCACCACTAAAAAGTGAAAATAAAAAATCTTTTTTACAAAAAATTAAACCGACTTCCAAATAAAAACACTACAAAGTGAAAAATTACTTCGATTTCAGAAGTCGATGTTAATAAACGTAAAAACGAAAACAATCACTGACTTCCGAAATTGAAGTTATTTTTCAATTTGTAGTGTTTTTATTTGGAACTCGGTTGTATTTTTTTTTTAATAATTTGTCCCGTACGTAGACAGAAGGGTTAAACTCAGTCTATTTTTTTTGTTTCCAGGGCATTTTCTCCTACCTCCACGACGCGAACTATTTTATTAAGGCAATCCTGAGGTCCTTCGTCAGCATGTACAATCCAGAGCCGTTTGTCAAGAAAACGGTGTATGAATACCTGTGGAACTTCACTGATCCTGTTCTTGACATGTCCAAGAGTCTGGCGCCGGGATTGGTTCCTGTATCTAATGCTGGGATGTTGGCTAGGGTGAGTTTAGGGTTCTTTATGCTAAAGACATTGTGTTATGATTGGTAGGTTCACAATGAATTAGAGTAGAACTACCATACGGTCCAGGCAGATCAATTCTAGAGTTATATCTATCTTTATATATTAAATACACATACATCTATGGAAGAGTCGTTTTTATACATAAAAAAAAAACAAAAAAGTAGCCAGGGTGGTATAGGATAATCAACAGAACCCATTTCCAGCATCTTTGGAGTTTTCGTCGGTTTGTCTGTTAAAATGTACGAAACTAATGTAGATAACTTTTATGAATAAAAATTTTGCGTATCTTGAAGTAAAACTTAGTTTTTATTTCATCGCAATCGGTTCACTCGATCAAAAGATATATGAATTTAAAGTGTTCAAGAAGTAAAATATCACGACACACGCAATTCAGATACTTGGACAGTTGCTCTCCATATTCGATAGATGGCGTTGTGCATTTGACGTCATTTTAAGAATGGCGGTGTTATGATTCTCCTCCTATGAATGTCACTAGAATAAACGTTTAGGTAGCTACTGGTAGGGTAGGTATGTAGGCAGGTCTGTAGGTAGTACGTAGTAGGTAGGTAGGCAGTTGAAGGGAGCTAAGCCAGCACAGAAGTTCTCAGAACAGCTAGTCTACAATAAAATCGTCGCAGTGCTTTTCCATCTTATGTGACCTAGCTCAAGTTGCGGGAATCCGTTGTATGCGAGACGCACAGGAGTGGACCAGTCAATGTGGTGACACTTGGGGGAGGTCTCTGTTCAGCACTTTGGTGAGTGTGTTACAAGAAGGTCGGAAGGACCATATTCCAAGAACGACCTTCTTGGAATATGGTCCTTCCGAAGGAATCAAATATAACAGCTCACAATGTTAGGATCCATTAATATTAAAGATAATTTTTATACGTGGTGCTAGGGAACTGGGCTTATCCCAGATGTAAACGAACCTTAGTGCCTTTTGACCTTGTTTGTTCTGTCTTCTGCTTGATATGGAGCAAAGTGGAAATTTCTATTTTTCCTACTCCTCCGTTATTCTTTTCTGATTAATTTCGTTGCGGGATCCAAGACAGTTAAATTTATTCGCCGGGACTTCGTCGAGCTTCATTGCCTCGGCGCTTTTCTGGTGGTCGCCACTGTTGATTCTGGCTTTCAGGAGTTGCAGTGGTTTGGGCAAAGTGCGGTGGGATATTCCTAACAAAAAAAAGGTCGGAAGGAAATGCTGCCCATTCTTTAAAATTGCTTTTTCGCAGTATACCACTGAGAGCAACTTTCCACGGAGCTACTGCCATTTTACCAAAAGTTGCAAAGCATACCTTTAAATGCCTGGAGTTAGGCCCGTTGTTAGTCTTTCAGGCTATTAAATATACGCTACACACTGTCCAATTACGAAAGGACATTGTACAATTGACATGTAGGTAACTATTCTTGGAATAAAAATGTTATAGGTTTTTTAAAGCAGTGACTTTAACCTGTTGTATTTTTGTTCTAGATCTATGCCGATTTCACAGACGAGATGACTGTGAAGATAGGTCCTCAGTGGGGCCACAAGGAGTTCTTCCAGATCGATAGGTTCAGGGGAGAACCGATGCTGCCTGGATATGATCCTGAAGTAAATATAATCTATACTTAATATTGTTTGTTTGAACGCGCTTATCTCAGGAACTACTGGTTGGAATTTAATCATTATTTTTGTGTTGGATAGTCCATTTATCGGGGAAGGCTATAGGCTATATAACATCACGCTACGACTAATAAGAGCGGAGCATAAATGAAAAATGTTTTCAAAAACGGGAAAAAAAAAAACCTTTTTGAGAGCTGCCGTTGCGTGCATTGCGTACAATCATATTTGTAGGGTAGAGTAGGTTGGTAGGTAGATAGGGTAGGGTACGTAGGTAGGGTAGGTAGGTAGGTAGATTTGGGTAGGGTGGGTAGCCAGTTAACGGGACGAAGTCGCGGGGGACAGCTTTTCACATGCATCTTATTATCTATCTATTGTTTAAGAAGAAAATGACTGATTGACCGACTGATCGATCAAAGAAAAACCAAAACCGCTAAGCCTAGAAGCATGAAATTTGGCAGGGAGGTTCTTCAAATGACGTAAGTGAGCACTTAGAAAGTATTTTTGAAAATTTTCCGACGTTAATTGGTAGTCACAATCAGTGACTATCAATCAACGTCACGTCGCCTTGAGGTGTTGGTACCTACCGTATCACACTTAATATATTCTTATTTAAATTTAAGTTGGCGCTCTGTAGTTTCTGCCTACCCCCATGGGAAAAAGGCGTGAGTTTATGTATGTATGTAAGTTGGTGTTCACCCTTTAACTGCCCGTTTTCCAGGCATGTCCAGACCGTATCTTCGGCTCCACTGAAGGCGTGATGTACGCACAGCGGTTGACCAAGCAGGATGTACTGAAGTACTGGAGAAAGACTGTCTGCAAACTTATGCCGCTGTATTTTGATAGTAAGTGTAGTGTTCACTAGAATAACTAATAAGGTTTCGAGTTTAGAGTAAAACAACCATATTATCAGTCAGTACAAAACAATTTAGCGGGCACGTCTCTAGTCGCTACTCGCAGGCTTACTACGTAAGAAACAGCAATCAGCAATAATTGCGCAGTCATCGCGCGATCAAACGCTTTATGTCATAAAAGTCAGAATTAACTATAGTGTAGGTATGGTAGGTCCTGCACAATCGTTTGCTAAACGCTCGCTGTTTGTCAAAAGCATTCTATTAAAAAAAAAATGTTAATTCAAAAAGTCAAAAAACCCGACTGCTTGAAAAGCGAACTAAAAAGACGTAAACAAGGAATCTGACTGACCAAAACCAGATGTTTCATTTATCCAGTAGAAACTAATTAGCACTACCCTCTTCCACATACCGTATTAGAAACTGTACTTATTGGATGTTAAATATTAACCAGGCGATTCTTCTCATTTCCAGGCGAGCTAACGATGCACAACGTCCCACTCTACCGCTATAACCTATCAGAGAGTGTCTTCGACCGCGTCACCAACGGAACCGACTGTTATGACACCGACCCGAGTCTACCACAAGGACTTAGCGACGCTTCGAAGTGTTACTTTAGTAAGAAAACAATATAATAATTTCAAAATCAAAAGACATTTATCAAAATTAGGCGAAGAAGTTACCGGCCCGAAGAAGTGAGGCAATCGCATGCGAGATGAAAGACGCGATGTGGATTTCCGCCTATGTGATTGGTCAATTTTTCATGCGCTTTGCCCTTTGCCTTACCGAATTCATTACGCAAGAAGGCTGCCGGTCTAATATTGGAAGCTTATTATTACAAGCTTTTATTTAACTTGCAATATATGTGTGTATGTAAGTGTTGGGGTCAAATCTTGTAACTGAATTTTAAAGCAGTTATCCTCCACCGATTAAGATGAAATATTGCATACACATTTAGTTTGGATGACAATTCATAGTTAGCTAAGTGACGTCATTCTAAATCCAATATGGCGGACGGCCCAAAACGGCGGACTAGCAATTTTTTTGTGCACTGCCATGATAAGGGTATCAAATGAATGGGTTTGCTGAGAAAAATAGGAAAAAGCCTTGTTTTAAAAAAAGATTTTTGATGAATAAAATTTTATTTTTAAAACTTTTTGTTGCAGACTTCCCAATGGTGGTGTCATACCCACATTTCTACACGGGTAGCGTTCCGAAAGATCACTTCGTAACCGGCCTCAAACCAGACAGGCTCAAGCACAACTCTTTTGTTATTTTGGAACCGGTAAGTATTGCGTCATTGTTCTAATGGTTGCAACTGCAAGAACTACAGTTGAGCATATGGTTCTAGGCTGGATTTGATTCCCCGTAGACCTATTACGTATGAAACTGCAATCAGCAATAATTGCGCAGCGATCGCGCAGTCATCGCGCGATCGATTGCTATTATTGTCACTAGCTTTTGGCTCACCCTACAGGACCCGTTTCTCGGGATATAAAAATAGCTTGTCACTCAGGAATAATGTAACTTTCAACTGGTGAAAGAATTTTCAAAATCGGTTATGTAATTTTGCTATCCATTACAAACAAACTTACAAAAAAGCAAACAATCAAATCTTTCCACTTTATAATGTTAGTGTAGATAAAAACTGGAATCACGTAACCAATCATTTTCTAATCGCTCGCTGTTTGTCAAATGCAATTCTTTCGAAAAAAAAACCGCCAAAGACTCTAAAACTTCTATACTTTGCTATTTTGGAGCGATTGGCAATCGACCAACAACAAGAGAAAAAGTAATCACAATTTGACAGGCAAATTTGCTCGCCATAATCGCGATCACTGTGCGTTCAAATTAACATTTTAGTAAACGAATTGTTGCTGATACATTTCTATCAACCGCAATAACAATCGCAATCGCAATCGTTTTGCACTTGCATGATACGTAATAAGCCTGCGGTAGGACCAACTGTTATTGGGTTTTTCCATCTGAAATTCCTCATTGATGATTTCTTTAGTACCATGGCCCACCTTTCGTCCTGTACCTCATGCCCTGTACGTATATTATAATCGAGGGCCTTATGACTGCGTCAGCGAATCATGTTGCCGTACCTAGCTAAACATTGGTCCAAACATAATATTTAAAAACCGGCCAAGTGCGAGTCGGACTCGCGCACGTAGGATTCCGTACCATTATCGCAAAAAATCACGTTTGTTGTATGGGAGCCCAACTTAGATATTTATTTTATTCTGTTTTTAGTATTTGTTCTTATAGCGGCAACTGAAATACATCATAGTGTGAAATTTTCAACTGTCTAGCTATCACGGTTTATGAGACAGACGGATCGCGGAGTCTTAGTAATAGGGTCCCGTTTTTACCCTTTGGGTACGGAACCCTAAAAACTATATTCGCCATCTACATGCTAGGATAGGATAGATAGATCCGCTTTTCCGCATTTTAATTTTTATATATATATATATTATTTTTAAACGTTGCCCACACTAGGAATTTCTGCCTGTATCGTGGGTGCGTTTACAAACATAAACTCACATACACAACACCCAGAGCCGGAACAACTATCTGTAGGTCATACAAATATTTGTTCCGTGCGGGAATCGAACACGCGACATGCAGCGCAGCAGTCAATCGCTCAACCACTGCGCCAACCGTGCGCCCATATATTTACTTTCATTTCCCATTTGGTCCATTCATCCATTGTGTGTCTCTGTGAGAGGGAATGGGCCGTAATCCACCATGAGGGCCCAGTGCGGGTTGGTGGATGTCACATGTCTTCGAATTGTTGGTTCTAGGACATGCCGGTTTCCTCACGATGTTTTCCTTCACCGTTGAAATAATTAACACAAAGTAAAGCTCCTGCCTGGGTTCGAACCCACGACATACAACTTGTAAGCCGCGGCCGTTACCACTGGCTCACTACATCTTCATGCTAAGCAGAAGAAGATTGTTTTATTCTGATGGGTCAATATTCCAACTGCTAATAATCACTTTACTCTCTTACAGTACACCGGCACTCCATTCGAAGCAGTCGCCAGGATGCAGAGCAATCTGAGAATCCACGACCTTACAGGCTTTGATGAGAAGTTCACAAAGCTCTCCAATAATGTGTTACCCTTGTTCTGGGCTGAATATGTGAGTATTGAGGTCATACAAACTATAATTTCTTATTTTTTTGCGTGGTGGAATGCTCTTGCGTACTGTCTTTTCGGCCGCAGGGGATAGGTAGAGCGGCTAATGATATACCGACACTCCTCCTCCCCTGTGACCTCACCGTCCGTAGAGGATAGGGAGAGCGTACCGTAATACCGGCACTCCTCTCCCGCCGCGGCCTCCAAAAACTATATTTTCCTGACTCAAGTCTCCCAACCCGGGGCAAATCTACTGAAGTATAACTAATATATATAATAACTATATCTTATACCTTTAAATGAGCAATTCTTGAATATATGTATAAATATAATCCGTATCTCGGAAACGGCTCCAACGATTTTCATGAAATTTAGTTTGCAAGGGGTTTCGGAGGCTATAAATCAATCTAGCTAGGTTTCATTTTTAGAAAACGTCGTTTTCTCTATTTTCACCCAAGCAGAGCTCGGTCGCCCAGGTACTAATAATAATACCAGCCTATTCCTGTCCCACTGCAAGGCAAAGGCCTCTTCTGATTCAGAGAAGGCACGACCATGAATCACCACGCTTGCATATGATGGGTTGGCGATTTTAGACTACAAGTCTAGCACCCATTGTGTAAGTTCAAAGAGTGGGGTACGGATTGTTTCCCTTGCATTCATTGCTTCTTATGTTCAAAAATCCGTCTGCTCGACAGAGTAAAACACGCAATGAATATTGTTGAGTTACCTAAATGAGAGGGAATAGTAGTGTGCTTTGTGCTTTTAAAACAGGTACGCAATTAGGGTGCAGGTTTCCTCACGATGTTTTCCTTCACCGTTGTCAGTGAGATCCAAGCAGGGGCGTAGCTACCGCGGTATTAACCGTATCAATGATTCGGGGCCCCCGAACTTACGGGGCCCCCGAACTTAATGGGCCCCAACGTGTGGAATCAAAGTTCTTAAAATTTTATCCACAATCTTAAATTATTTTTAGAGTGAGAAATTATTTTTATTATCATCATCATCTGCCTAGCCTTTTCCCAACTATATTGGGGTCGGCTTCCAGTCTAACCGGATTTAGCTGCGTAACAGTGTTTTAAATGGGGTGACTACCTATTTGACCTCCACAACCCAGTAACTAGGTAACACGGTGCCCTTTGGCAAGACTGGTGTCAGATCTCAAGCTTCTGACTGTCAAAGATCTTCAAATGACAGCCGGCAGCCTAAATGTGTAAGTGAATTCGGCAAAGGAAACAATCTGGTTCTTTCCCAAAAACACACACATACACTAAAAAGTTGAATCAAAGATTCTTTGCCGAATTCACTTACACAATTAGGCTGCGGGACCAACGGCTTAACGTGCTTTCCGAGGCACGGAGGAAACTCGGTATGTTGCAAATGGTCTCCCATCCACGGACCGACCTCGTCAAGCGTTGCTTTAACCTTGTTGCTCGACCCGTGTGGCTGTTATTATTTAGACACCAGCTCCTCCTCCTCAATTATTTTTATTATGAAGTATTTAAATTTTCTTAAATAGCTACAATCACAATGAAAACCCAAACTATCCCAGTCAGGATTCGCTCATTTTTAAGTTCGTTTCGTTCGTTGTTTTATGTTATTCAAGTCAAAAATCAGACATCTATTTTATGAATTTTGTAAAAAAAAAACTTTTTCGTCCTTGTGGTCTTTACTGCAATCGAGTAAACAGTGACCCCAAGAAATTTCTAAACGAGGCCCCTTTATGACTTGCTACGCCACTGTGTCCAAGATAAACTTAGAAAGTACCACGGAAAGTACATATGAATTGAAAGTGTCACATTGGTACTTGCCCGGTTTTGAAACCACGACTTCAAGCATGAGATGCAATCTTAGCCATAGGGACATCACGACTACCCCCTCCCCCCACCCCTCTATCATCAGCAGCCTCTTAGTGATCCCATTTCTGGGACACAGGCATCCTCTCTGTGAGACAGGTAACGGGCTTTAAACCACCACGAGGGCTCAGTGCGGGTTGGTGGATGTCACATGTCTTCGAATTTTTGGTTCTAGGACATGCAGGTTTCCTCCAGATGTTTTCCTTCACCGTTTCCGACTGATCCTTTAGATTCCTTTCATAAAACTTATCTTTTTTTTTGTTTCAGCATCAAGAAGGCCTACCCTCCCACATTAGAACGGCGATATTCTTCATCAGAGTGGTTCTACCACCTCTATCAACAATAATCTCAACGATCATGCTCCTACTCGGCATTTACTTAATAACTAAACTAATATACAGAAACAATCTAGAAAATGATAGTCTAAAATCTATTCTAATATTTAAAAGCAAAAATGCAACAAAAAATAGAATATTGTCTTTTGAAAAGGAGACGTTTTTAAAAGCTAGTTAATTATATTTTTTTTTGTAATCGATCGATTGTGTGTGTCTTTGAGTCGATATTTGTTAGATTTGACCACAGAGCACAGAACTGTCTCGGTGGACATTGCTAGAGGCGGCACTGTCAAAATATTGTTTTCAAACTATGTGTCACAGTTTCTTTCGCTCTTTGACATAAATGGCGATAAGAACGTCTATGGTGTCATCCTAAGTAATGTATCTCCTAACGTATGCCTTATTAATATAAATATAACCAAGTGATTAGTTTATAAAAAACTCTCTATAGAAAAATTTACTATAGAGTATTCTTTAAATGGCGTATCAAAACTTGACGGCTTTGAAATAAGTTCTGTGCTCAACTCAACGTTCTTTCGCCATAACGAATTTTATTAGTACCTACTGTCGTTTCTGTACACTGGTGGCATGCCGTGTTCTGTGGTTCAATACAATATGTAATATATAAGTATACAATTGTGTTCAAATACATATAAAAGTGGCCTTAATATGTGTTGTTATAAACAGCTCAATAAGGTTGACATTAATGCTTAGTAGAGAAAAATCAGATTTAAAGCTAAAACAAAGATTAATTTAAAATAATTATTTATAGAGAATATAAGGTCTGATCAACATTAAGTATAAAAACTTTCAGAGTTATCCCTTTTATGCTGCTTATCTCAACCACAAGGCCACTAATAAGCATATCTGTATTTAGTATTTAGCTGCTTGCAAAAATATACTAGGCACACTGTATTTTTTAATATTTCGACTCAAGACACACAAATATTTTATAAAGGGGAAAAGGTTTACAATGTAAATAAAGACTGAATATCATAATTTTCATGACATGGCCAAAGTATATCTACGCGAGAAATTTTAAGTAAATTGAAATAATAATAATTTTTAATGTTTCTTCTTCCTATCTACCTCAATGAGTTAATAGAAAAATACTGTTTTTTTTTTGCATATCTAAATTAAAAGCAAAATGAAATTAAAAAAAACCTTTTAAGTATATTTTTTTCCTTTTTTTATTTAATAATTTTCTTTCTTTTTTAACGATTTTCTTTTTAATTGGCAATATTCTTTCTTTTTATATAATATAATTATTGAATTTATTATTAATTGTAAATTACTTAGCCCAAGCTATATTTAATTTTATAAAAAACTTTTTCTATTAAAAGGTGTAAGTTATAAATAATATTAAAAATGCATTCGGGGGTAGTTTGTAGCTGTGATTGTTCCTAATTTATAATAGTTGCATCAATTTGCTCATTGGTAACTTTAAGGTAATTTTAAATAAATAAAACATTTATTAAATAAGTTTGTTTTATTTTCCACCGATGTACAAAATCACCAGTCTAGATGTCGCAGCGCCCTGCTGAGTATGCGGTCCTGGGTTCAGACTTCCCGAATTTCTCAGTAGAAGCCTTGTTACAGGATTCGTCCCCGGTTGATAGCAAGTGGCTTGTAAATCCGGTATCTCATGGCACTTTAACCATTTGAGCGCCACGGTCTTCTATAGAAGACAATCGTTTCGGTGCCCTCCACACCATATCTTTAATATAAGACCATATCAAATCATAACGTTTATTACATTAAAATACGTGAACCAGTGCTTTGTGCGTATTTTTACTCTTGCCTAAAACCCTAAACTCTTTTTTATTAAAAAAAAACAGAATAATAATACTAGCCATAATTTGTATTATTATCCGTGAGTCTCCCATTTTAAGCTTATAATTTTTATGGTGGTGTGGAGCGAAACGATACCTATTCGCTAAAAACCGACTTTCGGTGTATTCAAATTAGAATTGTAATCGACCTTATGTTTCGAAAGCCCCGTTAGTTCTAGTAGACTGGACTATTCGTTATAATATTAGCGAACAATAATAAAAAAACGCAAATTCGAATTTTATCAGTAAAAGTGCACTAGATACATCACTAGGAACCACAGACTACTTAGAGATACTACCTAGCTACATATCAGTAATCTGTGGATACTACCAGGAACTCCCGAAAGTGGCGCTTCTGTTGCGTTTTGTTTTTGCCTTGAAGGTTGGGTTGCAGATCAAAAACGTCTACCATAGTATTATTTTTTGAAAATATATATTTAAATATTATTTATAATAGTTTATCTTTTTACATTAATTTCATTATAGTTGTATTTAAATTCTCGACTGAAAAAAGAGCCCTGCTGACCTGTAGGGAGGATGAGAAAATATAATCAGGGCGTATGTCACTGGTCACCCTGCCTTCCAAGCCAAATATATTACATTTTTAACCGTTTGCTGAATGTTTTTGGAATACAATCTATTCCAAAAACATTCAGCAAACGGTTAAAAATGTAATATATTTGGCAAAAAAAAATAAAATAAAAAAAACAAAGTCTGATAGAAAAAGCCCAAAATTCAAAGTTTACTATCGCAAAGTTGCAATTCAAAATAAAATTTGTTTTGGTCACTGTAAAGCTCTGAACAGATAGTAGAATTTGTCAATGTATAGGTCTACCCATGGAGCACACAACCCGTGGAGGCGTGGGTGGAGAGAGCATCGGCACCCGGCACGTTTTTAGTTGTAAACCGAAGTCACCAAGAAACAGCGGGGGCAGAGGTAAGCTTCCCCCGCTGTGATTGGGTGATAGTTTGACAACCAAATGACAACTGATTCTCTAGGGATTTCAAACAAGTAATTTAATAAAAAATATCGATATCGGTAATTGTATAACTTATTAATAGTTTATGGATTTCTTTGGGATACAGACAAACAAAAGAATGAATTTCTTAGAATCTTCGGTACGTATAATAAACATTTATGATAAGGTAAATACGGGCTAGACAATAACAAACAAAAGAACATACAAAGCTGCAGTTCTTATTAATTTCGGCCACTTAGAAAGTATTGTATAATGCTTAATAATGGCGTTATGGCCGTTTTCAAGAAGTCACTTAGTATTTTTTGCGCTCGACGAGCGTTTTAGTCTTGGAGCCTTACATATCGATATAATCGTCGTGAACTCGTGATGCTGCGAACAGCACTATTGAGAAAAAAGAGACAACTGCTAATGTGCAAATCAGTGTACCAGAAAGACACAGCAAAGTGAACCGTCCAGCAATAAATATATTTGATTTTACTTAATGAAATTGATTAAATGGAGTAGAAAACCACAAAACTGTGAAATGTTGTACCATCTTTTGTGTAACTTGAAGTAGTAGTACACTTCCCACACTATTTAATTGCACAAATAGGCATTACTTTTCGTTTTATTTGTTTTAAAGACGGAAGCGCATGACGTTCGTACGTTTAGCTTACAGATGCTGACCAAAATTTCGCCGCATGAGCTTGATATTGCATACGCTTGGCACCCGCGGTAGGCCCCGCACGCTCTCTCCACGGGTTGTGTGCTCTATTTTTAGGGTTCCGTACCCAAAGGGTAAAAACGGAACCCTATTACTGAGACTCCGCGGTCCGTCTGTCTGTCTGTCTGTCTGTCTGTCTGTCTGTCTGTCACCAGGCTGTATCTCATGAACCGTGACAGCTAGAATGTTGAAATTTTCACAGATTATGTATTTCTGTTGCCGCTATAACAACAAATACTAAAAACAGAATAAATTAAATATTTAAGTGGGCTCCCATCCAAAAAACGTGTTTTTTTTGCCGTTTTTTGCGGTAATGGTACGGAACCCTTCGTGCGCGAGTCTGACTCGCACTTGGCCGGTTTTTTTTATTTATCTATCTAAAAATGTCAAAGAAAAACCCGATTGGTTTCTCTTTTCTCTGGCTACGCGAACACATGTATGACGTTTGACTAGTTTAATCTGAGCAGTCCAGCAAAAAAAAAAACAAAATAATTTTTTTTATTTCTTAAAGGCCTACATGGGCACTTAAAAAAACGTCGACAAAAAAGGTGCACGGTTCGGGTTGGTCGTTTCCTATGGAGAAGAACCGGCAAGAAACTCCATGGTTACTCTTTTAAAAAATGGTTTGGTTTTACAATATTTCCATGTTACAGCATTAGTACTAGTTATGGGGGGACAACGTAGGCCCGACATTAAGTTGTAAGAAAAAAAAAAAATACACAAGAAAATAAAACTAATTAAAAAGTTAACAAATGTTAACAAGCATCTAGAAGGCCTACTACAATGTTCACACATTTACAAAACAATCGGTAAAAGAATCAATACAAAGGTAAAATAAAAAAAGACTTTATTTAACATGTGGCACAAATGTTTTTATCAGTGCTGTAACTATTCTTAGCAAAGGGCTATGAAGATGATTGAAAACCATTGTAAAAAGACTAATTAAAAGAAGGGGAAAAAACATAAATTATTAATGAGATTGAGAATAGTTAGAGACATCCACATATTTTTGCCGTTTATGAGTTACCAGGGAAGCCGCATGCGCAGAAGGAGCTAAAGCCAAATTTTTTATCTTCAACGTAGTCCTTGATTTTATAATATGCTTTTTTAATAAGGACATGTTTGATGTAGTTGCAGCGTTGCCAGAATGTCACTTTTGTTACATTTTACGTTACTCATGTAACTTCCATTTAAACGACTCAAAATGTAACTTTCACGTTACTTTTAGGACTTAATGAAAAATATTGAAATATTTGAAACACCTTGCTTTTGTGACACACACAATTTGTATTGCATCATATTCACTAATTCACTGACGAGTATTTCGAAATATTCCATCCCGCGGGCTTATTACGTATGGAACAGCAAGTAGCAATAATTGTACAATTATTGCGCGATCAATTTAGTGACGTGGCTACTGAGGCCTTTAAGTCGTCTTTTTTTTGACAGTCACTTTTAACAGAAGCTATTTTATCTGTCCGATGATTTATAAAATGTATCGTTTGATGAATTAACCAACATATAAAAGAGCAACACTTCGTGGAGGCTGTTTTTTTACAATAGTCAATTTGATTACTATTTAGCTCCAATATTCCGATAAATTAATATTCGCAGATGTAAAGTATTTGTGTAAAGTAAATATGGCAGTGAAAATTTGATATATACATTTTGTTTACATCTAAGTCAATGTGTAAAATCAATTAAAATTTCTTCGAATTGTCGATTGTTTTAAGAAATCGAATCGATAACGCATTAGAACATCACTTAGTAGACTACATTATCTCGTATTTGAGCTATGAAACGTAAAAAAGATTTTTCAAATTTAATTTAGACATTGGCAGAATAGTCGACATCGGTGTCTGCCATATAAAAAAAAATATAATAGAAGATACTGCGGACTTATCACATTCTCATGTGTTTGTAAGTATTTAGTAGTAAATATATAAGCTTCGCTGAGGTAGCCAACACAGGATCTTTTTATACTGTATATAAAAACATCCTCCACTTTACCGTGATCACTTCTGTTTCAATGATTCAACAAATAGTCCAGTTGCGTAGACATAAGAGACTCAAAATAACACCAATTTGTCATTTACATTTACAATATTCACTAGGAATTTGTTATTTCAATATTTATTCTTATATTATTATTCTTATTTGTGGATAATTAAAGTAGCCACAAAATAACATACGAAAAAAGCCGCCAAAACTCAAAAACTTCTGTACCTACTCAGCCATCAGCGAGCGATTGGCAATCGACCAACAACAAGGTAAAAAGTAATTGCAATTTGACAGCCACATTTGCTCGTCGATCGCTGTCGCTCTGCTGTCAAAAACCATACGTAATACGAAATTATCGCGATCACCTTGCGATAAATGCACATTTCAGTTATCAGATTTTTATTGTTAGCAGTGCTGTCGTAAAATTATTATGGTGTGGCTATAGCTCATATATAATGCAGCAGGCTTATTACAATATTTGCGCAGAGATTGTACAATCATCGCGCGAATATCGCTTTACGTCAAAAAATTGGAAGGCTTATTTTTGCGAAATAATTGCTCTTCAATCGCGAATCCGCATTATATATGAGCTATAGCCACACCATAATAATTTTACTACAGCACTGCTAACAATAAAAATCTGTTAACTGAAATGTGCATTTATCGCAAGGTGATCGCGATAATTTCGTATTACGTATGGTTTTTGACAGCAGAGCGACAGCGATCGGCGAGCAAATGTGGCTGTCAAATTGCGATTACTTTTTCCCTTGTTGTTGGTCGATTGCCAATCGCTCGCTGATGGCTGAGTAGGCACAGAAGTTTTTGAGTTTTTGGCGGCTTTTTTAGTGTGTTATTTTGTGGCTACTTTAATTATCTGCAAATAAGAATAATAATATAAAAATAAATATTGAAATAACAAATTCCTAGTGAATATTGTAAATTTAAATGACAAATTGGTGTTGTTTTGAATCTCTTATGTCTACGCAACTAGACTATTTGTTGTATCATTGAAACAGAAGTGATCACGGTAAAGTGGAGGATTTTTTTATACTGTAGTGTTGGCTACCTCAGCGAAGCTTATTTGTTTACTACTAAATACTTACAAACACATGAGATTTTTTTTTGATATGGCATCACCGATGTCGACTATTCTGCCAATGTCTAAATTAAATTTGAAAAATCTTTTTTACGTTTCATAGCTCAAATACGAGATAATGTAGTCTATTAAGTGATGTTCTAATGCGTTATCGATTAGATTTCTTAAAACAATCGTCAATTCGAAGAAATTTTAATTGATTTTACACATTGACATTTATGTAAATAAAATGCAAATATATCAAATTTTCACTGCCATATTTATTTTACACAAATACTTTACATCTGCGAATATTAATTTATCGGAATATTGGAGCTAAATAGTAAATAAATTGACTATTGTAAAATAACAGCCTGCCAGCCAATGTTGCTCTTTCATAAGCTGGTTAATTCATCAAACGATACATTTTATAAATCATCGGACAGTTAAAATAGCTTCTGTTAAAAGTGACTGTAAAAAAAAAAGACTTGACTTAAAGGCCTCAGTAGCCAGGTCACTAAATTGATCGCGCAATAATTGTACAATTATTGCTACTTGCTGTTCCTTACGTAATAAGCCCGCGGATTCGCGATTGAAGAGCAATTATTTCGCAAAAATAAGCCTTCCAATTTTTTGACGTAAAGCGATATTCGCGCGATGATTGTACAATATCTGCGCAAATATTGTTAATTGCTGTTTCATACGTAATAAGCCTGCCGCTTTCTCCGGCCAGCGAGCGAGCGTATTAGTATCGTTATTCATATTCACATAAAATAAGGTAATAAAACTTTTCTCATGAAAATGTAACTTATTGAGTTATCTCATGTGAGGGGGCCTTAAAAAGCAAAAGGGCCACTGTCCAGTTTTGCTGTAATTGAACTAAGAACGCCATCTTGTAGAGTGTTTTAAAACCTTTGGGATGACCAAAACCCAAAACCTTACAAAATTGAGATTAAATAGTCGTTTGAGAAGCAAAAACGATACTGTCGTCAACAGTTTAATTGTAAATACGCTACCGTCCTAATTGACCAATCACTGCAATCTTAGAACGGTCGGTCATGACACTATTGTAATGGCGGTGGATGATTTTTGTGAGCAAAATCGCCACTGTCTTAGTGTTTGGATGAAAATCTTACACTTTCCAAAGCTGAGATGCAAAAATAATACTGTCCTGTCATAAATTTAAATTTTCTATGAAAATACGATCGTATCCATGGTTTGAGTGCATTTAATGGCTACTAAAATAATCTATGATCTTAGAGAAATCAATTAAGGTCCCTGTAAGCGATAAACAGTTTTTCCTACTTTACGTCAAAAAAAAAACTTGGTCAGGGCGCTTTTGCTTTTAGCCCCCTTATGTAATATTTGAGTATCTGCCACTGGCAACACTGCTGTGCACCTGTGAAGGCCAGGCATAAAAATAAATTGAAGGTCTTCATCGATTTAATCATCCGAAGACCGAATCCGAAGTTAATATTATGTATGTCTACACATTGCAAAGGTTCGATGTTTACTAATTCAGAAATAGCGCCAGAGCGCGCCACGACACGCCAGCTTAGTGGGCACACACAGCGCCACGACACGCCACGTCACGTTTATGTGGCTTCGCCTTTAAACCTATGTACTTATGAAACCGAAAGGCTTCTGGCGCGACACGCCACGACACGCCACGCAAATGTGTTTCCGCCTTTAACACGCGTTGCGATTTTTTTTATTCGCTCGAATTTTTTAGCAGCATTTGAGCGCGTAGCGTGATTTTTTTTCCGCAATGCGTGTAGCTTCATACATTTCTATAGGTCACAGAATGGGCGGAAAAAAATTCGCGTGAATAAAAATCACAGTGCGTGCTATGCCTAAAGGTGGAAACACATTACTGTGGCGTGGCGTGGCGTGTCGCGCCAGATGCCTATCGGTTTCATACATTTAGTATGGTTAGAGGCACATTTGAGTGTCGTGGCCCAGCGTGGCGCGGTCTGGCGTGGCGCGGACTGCCTGCGACCGATTGCGCCATAGCCCCCACCACCACTCTGGCGCGACACGACACGCCAGGCAAATGTGTTTCTACACCGCGTGGCTCGTGGCGCGCCATTCAATGACGTGAACTCGTAGCGGACGCTTGTATGCTGCGTGTTGAAAATGACCGACGAGCTTATTGAACTTGTACGTCAACGTACAGTTTTCTTGTTAGATACTAATTAGTGTTGTTTTTGTTTTGTTTTATGTCCAACTAGCATGTACAATCATATAGAATCCTAATTTGAACATTAAAAGTTGATATATATATAGATTTTAAAGAATTGATAAGAGATATCATACATTAATAATTACGCGAGGAACTTGAAAACGTAAATTTTTGTTTGTGGAGATTCCATGATGCAGTTAGTGTCAAATGAAAGGTTTTGGTCTAAAACCGTTTTATCCGTTTGAATCATGTAAATCGGTCCACACGTTTCCGAGATAATCGCATATCATTATAATCAAAATGTAAACAAACCGATTTTTTTATGTTTTTGTTCTAAAAACTTTTAAATTTGAAATAGCCTTGCCTTCTTTTTTAGGGTTCCGTACCCAAAGGGTAAAAACGGGACCCTATTATTAAGACTCCGCGGTCCGTCTGTCGTAATAGCTAGACAGTTGAAATTTTCACAGATGACGTATTTCTGTTGCCGCTATAACAACAAATAATGAAAACAGAATAACATTAATATTTAAGAGGGGCTCCCATACAACAAACGTAATTTTTTTGCCGTTTTTTCGATAATGGTACGGAACCCTTCGTGCGCGAGTTCGACTCGCACTAGGCAGGTTTTTTTTTTTTTGCTCTAAAGTAGTTTAATTGCTTGGAGAAGTTTATTTATTTATTAACATTTCATGCAACTTAAAGGCACATAGGCAGACTTAAAGCTTAAGGTATTCTCTACCAGTCAACCAAGATGGTGGAAGGGTGGTGGAGATATAACATGGCAGGTGCATAGAAATAAATTGAAGGTCTTCATCGAAATCATCATCCGAATCCGAAGTTAATATTATGTACGTCTACACGTTGCAAAGGTTCGTTGTATACTAATTTAGAAATAGCGCCAGGGCGCGCCACGACACGCCAGCTTAGTGTGCACACTCAGCGCCACGCCAGTATGTGCCACGCCACGCCACGCCACAGTAATGTGTTTCCGCCTTAACCCATCTATGTAACCGACTGAAAGACTTGTATCTAAGTATCGATGAACATGAATAAAAAAATATTAAAAATGAACCTGTCTTCGCTGAAGTTCGCTGGCAATTCGCGGGTATATGAAAAATTTGTATTTTCGTAAAACTTTTTAGCTTTCCTTTATACTTATTTCCATTATTAATTGAGTCTAAATATATGCTAGGCCGTAGGTACATATTGTCTAAAATGTTATATATTTTACATTTCGTTAAAAATGTACGAAAGTAAGAGAAATATTGAAACTGAATTGAACAACGGTTGGATATTATGTCCTTCCAAAAGTTTTCCTGGCAAATTTTATTATTTCAATGTGCTAAGTGGAGAAACCGCATGGAGTCAAGCTGATGTATGTATAACTGTTATTTATCAAAAAAATTAAACAAGTAAACTTGAAGACAAAGTAAACTTTGTGCCGATTTGACATAATTTTGAAGTAACTTTGATCAATCAAATTAAGTTTTCTTGCTGTCTACCGGCGATTTATTTCAAGAAAGCATTAATTAAAAGGGTAGACACGTTGCAATATAATTATTATGTTTTATTGAAGCGACAGCAAATAGTTTTCGTTATGTACTCTAAATATTAGCTTCGAATGTAAGTATCAAATTACATAGGTACCAAACTCCGGCTTGCGGTGTTTGTTTTCTGTCTTCATGAATTCTGTAGGTTTTGGTAGACAAGATAAAATCCCTAGAATTTTGTCGTAACTAATAAGACCCTAAGCAATGTGTTTTTAATTTGTAACTAAGATATTTCAAACTCAGTTTTGCAGTTATTTCCTCTAATTTGGAGATTCATTAATGTTTTGTGTGTTTAACTCTTCATGTATAACATTTTCATGTATATCATTGATACTTGTTGGCGAATTTTTCCTGGCACCTACTGTTTTATGCGTTTTTTGGCATTTCATTAAAAGTGCATACAGTCGTCAATCGTCAATTAGAGCTTTATGTAATAAAAATAGTATACTACAGTAGTCACAGTGGATCTTTGTGTCTCTGAAGTTGGCTGCAAGATCCTGTGCAGTACCTATTTTTGTGTCAATGTTGAAGTAGAAGATAGCATTGTATAACTGTCTCTTTCACTCGCTTACGTTTGTCGCATCATCCTGTCTCGCTTACTGTATGCAAACAAACCAAAACTTGCTCAATGACAAACTGCTTCTTGAGAAATGTTTCGCAGAGCCTACTTACTGTGTATACTACGTGACTGAACTGTGTTCTGTGACTATTGTATATTATTTTGATATCATAACATATTAACATCAATATACTTTTGAATTTATGTGTTTATGTATGGATTTTATAGTTCATTAAGTATTGAATACGCTGTATATATTTTTATCTATTTAAATAAATTCTACATGAATAAGTGAAATAGAAATGTTCATAATTACATTAAAACCCAATCTTTATGGCTGAGCATAGACTTTCCAATGTGGATGGCATGGCAGGCTGTTTTAAAATCAGATCTACTACTGCGCAGCCATTGTAGCAAACTTCAGAGGTGCCAAAAAAATAGGAAATTACTGTACATAAATGTTGGCTAATCAATCAAATTCCGCCTCTAAGACGACCCACAGACAAAATTATGATTTCCCTATAAGGTTAATGTTTTTCACAGCTTTTATGTATTTATTTTCAGAATAAAGGAACAAAAAGAGAGAGCAGCGTACATAAAATGGCAGATAAATCGCACACTTATCCTGAACCAACTACGTTACCAGATGTTTCAACAATCACAGCTCACAACATCTTCGCCAACACAAACAAACCGGGCTTTCATCAAAATATATCCAGCAACAGCTTCCAACTGCCAACGTTTGGCCAAGCTACTTTCCCCAAATACGTTGAGCCTTTAAATCGTAACGTTGTGTGGACTTCAGTACCATTTCCAATGTTCTGTCCAGAGACTAAAAAGCCAATGTCAGACAAAGTTACTCAAATATCCAGCTTTGCGCGAGAACCCTTTGTTCAAACAACCAAAATACCACTAAGTGATCGCTTCAGAAACTATGAGGCAACAAAAAGTGCTGATATTACAATGACTAATAAGAAACCAATCATAAGTCTTAGCAATAAGGTTGAAAGTACAAAATGTAGGGCAGAGGTTCCTAAAACAGTTGGGCAAAACTCAGATTTCGAAAAACTAGATAGCTCTGACTTGAGATTCCTTTTGCTGGCTAAACGGAAGTCTTTGGATGCTACTGATGCTGCTTTAGAAAGTATGTATAAGATTTTTTTATTTTGCTAGCCTACTGCCTAATAGTTGTTATATGACTGCTATATGTTGGGTCGCGGATAAATTTGAAAGAGAGTTACCGCGGCCCTGGCACAAGTAACTGAATAAACACGGGTGGGTTTTAGCCAGTAAAAGTCTGACACGCCTGCCCGCTTCACCAAGCCACTCGCAGGGTTAAGACGAATCCATGGACGTAAGAATCATCAAAATCGGCCAATGCGTTTGGTCTCTAGAACGCCATATAGGAACAAACATACATACATAGACTGATAAACACATTACCCTCCTTCGGCAGTCGTGTAAAAAGACAGCTGTATGTGTTCAAATCACACCAAAAACATTGCTTGAGTGATCTAGACTTTGTTTGCAATAGGTGGTTTTTCGATGTTCGTACGTGGCAGCTTATATGTTGCTTCACCTTCGCGGACCTTGAAGGCAACGTCTTCCCCTCAGGCTTTCAGTGAGTGACGATCGTCGCCGAGACCTGGATGCATTCGTGTTACGCTGCCAATCCTCACCAAGCACCTCACTCTTGCTGTTAGAATGTTTAAATCAATACCATTGTCAAACTACTCTGCTTATGGCTCTTGGTCACAGATTGGTATTACACCAAGGATAAACCCTGTGTTAGGGTTCTGTACCCAAAGGGTAAAAATGGGACCCTATTACTAAGACTCCACGATCCGTCTGCCTGTCTGTCTGTCCGTCCGTCTGTCACCAGGCTGTATCTCATGAACTGTGATAGCTAGACAGATGATGTATTTCTGTTGCCGCTATAACGAAAAATACTAAAAACAGAATAAAATAAATATTTAAGTGGGGCTCCCATACAACAAACGTGTTTTTTTTGCCGTTTTTTGCGATAATGGTACGGAACCCTTCGTGCGCAAGTCCGACTCGCACTTGGCCGGTATTTTTTGTTCTTTCTCACATTTAATGAGCTAAATTTTTATCTAGAGCCACAACACCTGTGATTTAATGGTGTATTCTTTACATAATTTTCAGGAAAGAAGCGAAAACAAAGTGAAATAAAACTGCCAGTAAAGAAAAAGGTATCATTTAATGTAAAGGATTTAGATGGTAACAACACTAATGATGACACACTAGAAGAATATATTGTAAGTATCATAAGCTTTTTCCCTCTGGCTTTGCTTCTGTGGGCTACCCCCTAGTTAAATTTTACTTTGGTAGCCACTGGGGGCTAAGACCTCGCCTCTCGTGCTTGAAGTTGTGTGTTCAAAAGCGAAGAAAGAAAATTTGGTTGAAATAAACTGCACTAGATGGCGTGATAAGCATTGATTTGTTAGTAAGTTTTGTGAAGTGAGATGATCATAAAAAATGTGTTCTTTTTTAATTAACTCGGGAACAAAATTGGAAGCTTGGGCCGAATATTGGGCCCGTAATTCACATTTTAAACATTATATAAATGGATCAATTAAAATTAATTCCAATAGATGGCGTGGTTTTCAATTTCTGAGGCATCCACTCGATTGTAAGTCACACATTTTGGTACTCATTTGGTAATGAAGCTGTAAAAACATGCAAAAAATACTGTCGAGCATCATTGTTGTATTTAAAGAAAACTTATTCACAAATCGAGTAAACCTTTGTTATTGCAAGTTGCTGCTAAAACCATCTATATCCATGGAACAGAACTGAATGCAATTGATGTTCTTAGAAAAAAATCAGATCAAAAATGCTAGTTACATTGCACGGTATCTTTGTATAGGATGAGGCATCTGTATGCTAGTATTATATTATCTGTGTCACTGACAAAGGTGAAGGAAAACACCATGAGGTAACCTGGACGTATGTCTTAGGCAAGTGTGGTGATCAATTCTCCTCGTGCCTTCTGTGTATGAGAAGAGGTCTTTGACCTGCAATGGGACAGTTACATGCTGGAAGTATATTTATACCACAGCTTTGTGAGTTAGACCTTAAGTCAAAATGAAGAAAATGCAAAAATTCAACTTATTTTTTTTTTACAGCCGTTGTCATCAAACCTTACCTGGACAACTATAGTCGCACCAATGTCTGCACTTATACTAAAAGATAAAATTCCACCATCTTTTATAAAAGATGAGAGTCCTAAGACAACATCACCAAATGTGAAGGACCAAACGCCAACTTACTGGCCAACTGCCACCAACAAACTACTGAGTTTTCAGCCAACTTCCAAAAACCAACCAACTTTTAAGTCAACTGCTATCAGCCAACTACCAAGATTTGAGTCATCTGCCGCCAACCAACTACTATCTTTCAAACAAACCAACCAATTACCAATTTTTGAGCCAACTGCCAGCAACCAACTGCAAACTTGCCAGCAAATTGCCACCAACCAACTACCAACTTGCCAGCAAACCACCAAACTACCTTATAAGAATACAATTTGGTATATTGTTGTTGATACTGATGTTGTGTTACTGGATTATGTGTTAATTGAAAAACTTGTGTTGTCTGGTAAGAAATTTTAATATTTACCCTCCATTTCTGCATTAAGGTTACACTAGTCGATCATTCTTCCATACAAACGTAGTCTGGCGATTACTCCACTGTTTGACGATTTACGTTCAAAATAAAAAAAATTGTCTCATCATTATCTAGCCCTGCATGGAAGCAAAAAAGTAAAAGAATAAAATATATATTTGAAAGTTATGAGCGTTGAAAGATCAATATTTCAACTCTAATTTTATCGTATCTTTGGGTGGAAAAAATACCATAAGAAGGAAAATTGCAAAATGGGCTCCATACAGGGATAGATTAGTAATTCAACAATGCAAATAATTTTATTTTGAAAATATACATTTAGTCGTTTTTTCATGATATCTATGACAGACCTTTGGGAGTCCCAAAGGTCTGTTTATAAAACTTCGCGCGCTCGTTTTCGTCCTAAATCACCTATCGCTACAAACTTGCAAAAGTGCTAATTCGTACGCGAACTAGCTTCTTACTGCTCATCATAGCATCTATCTCTTTCGCACGTGTTGTCTGATGAGATAGCACGCGCAGTTGAGTATTTGTCAAACTCTGCTTTAGCCTGAAAACCTGTCTGGCATTAATTACAGGGGCTTTGGGGCGGCCTATGACCAGCAGTGGACGTCTTTCTGTTGAAATGATGATGCTGAATTTTGCTTCCAGACCCAAAATGCAGACTGGTGATACCCCACATGGTAGCTGCCGAGATAGAGGCTCTATGTCTGGGCGAACGTCGCGGGCAACAGTGCGTCCTGAATGCGCGACAGCTGATGAGGAAGCTGGCAACACGGCCGCCGCATTGTATAGGTATGACGTCATGATCTGAATAGATTTTACCCTACTACCAGCTCGGTGCGTTTTCGTTTCTGTACCGAATCTGTACAGATTTCTTACCGAGTCTATATTATTAAATGAGAGCTTCTTCACGGACTCATTTCAGTACAGATACTGTACAAAGAAAGAAAAAAAAACCCGGCCAAGTGCGAGTCGAACTCGCGCACGAAGGGTTCCGTACCATTTTTTTTTTATTTGTTATGGGTTTGCTCTTGACTCTAGTCTAGGTCACAGGTGACAGAGACAGTCAACGCAGAGTCTACCGTTATTGCAAAAAACACGTTTGTTGTATGGGAGCCTGCCTTAAATAACTATTTTATTCTGTTTTTAGTATTTGTTTTATAACGGCAACAGAAACACATCATCTGTGAAAATTTCAACTGTCTAGCTATCACGGTTCATGATATACAGCCTGGTGACAGACGGACCGCGGAGTCTTAGTAATAGGGTCCCGTTTTTACCCTTTGGGTACGGAACCCTGAAAATGTCAAAGTAAAAAAAGAGGTCCGAACCCATACTTAAACGCATCTCTGTACCGATCCACTCACCGGACTCTCGACCGCCCCACCACACCGTTCACCGTCGCGATAGCCAATGACAAACACCGTAGCAAACAAAACGCAACGATACCGCGCTGAAACCGAAACAGTCACACCTTAGTGCAGGGTAACAGTTCACAACTGTAGTAAAAATAATAGAATAGAAAACATTTATTCGACATAGAAACAACACAACAACAACAATCACAAAGAAGCCCGTTTGTTGTATGGGAGCCCGCCTTAAATAACTATTTTATTCTGTTTTTAGTATTTGTTGTTATAACGGCTATAGCAATACATCATCTGTAAAAAAATCAACTATCTAGCTATATATAGATACAGCCTGGTGACAGACAGACGGACCGCGAAGTCTTAGTAATAGGGTCCCGTTTTTAACCTTTGGGTACGGAACCCTAAAAAAGTACAAACAAAGTTTAATAGTGATTGCGCCGAGCGTGCCCATACCGAAAGGGTTACCAACTCAGCATTTGCTGAGCGTCAGACACCCAGCGCTGATTTTCAGTTGGCACCCCGCTAGTGACACACAGACGTGGGTAAATAAATAGATACTAGATACTTAAAATAATATCATAAAGTGGATATGTGTGGTTAACTTATAAATTGAAAGAATATGTAAAAAACCTTAATTAACCGGTTTAGGAGGGCGCGCGACTAAAACTGAATCGTTTTTGTAGTTTAGCACGGTTGCGCATTGAAGGTAGGCGACAAAAACCGTTCATAACCGGTTAATTCCAGAAAACCTATTAACGAACTTTTGTACAATAACAAAACCGAAATGAAAAGCTGCTGCTTAGGCGTTAGCCAGTTCGATATTTTTTTTCGGTTTCCATGCCTTGGGCACATGTGTAGGATCATGCGGTTCCCTTCATGATGGTTAAGCTGAGTGGTGCCAATCCATGCGTCATGTTCGTGAACGGGCTCCATCAGTTGGTATGTTATAAGTTGGTTGCCTCGGTCTGTTTTTAATTAATTATTTCATTTTGAGGTTGTTTATTTTAATCTACAAGATTTTACGTGCACGTCTTTTTACGACGTTCTCACGTTATATAATTTTCCAACAAGAATGATGTAACCAAAATACTTGTAATTAAAACTTATTGATGGAAACGGATGGAAACGGAAACGGACGGAGAAACGGACACTCTCCGTGGAGTTTCTTGCTCGTTCTTCTCCATATAGACGTACCTACTGACGCTGGCAACAGTAATACATCATCTGTGAAAATTTCAACTATCTAGCTATCACGGTTCATGAGATACAGCCTGGTGGCAGACAGACGGACCGCGGAGTCTTAGTAATAGGGTCCCGTTTTTACCCTTTGGGTACGGAACCCTAAAAACAGAATAAAATTAAAATTCTAGGGGGCTCCCATACAACAAACGTGATTTTTGTGCCGTTTTTTGCGATAATGGTACGGAACCCTTCGTGCGCGAGTCCGACTTGGCCGGTTTTGTATTTTTTTTGTTGACAATGCAAAAAATACCTTAACGGTTTAGTTGAAATAAAATATTATGATTTTATGAGAGTGCGGGAACAGAGAATATACCTGCGTTTGTGCACACCCTTGTGCTTGGCTAGAACATAATGTTACTTTTGTAATAATGTTTGTTGCAGTTGAACCTAGAGCCACAGAAGACGAAAACTTTGTTGTGACCACAGAGAGCATTCTACATTGCTGTATGAAAGCTGTTCATATGAATTATTATGTGGTAAGTTATTTTCCTTCCACCTAGATCTACCTCGTTGGTTGTTGTATTAGACAAAAAGTGAAATGCCAAGCGAATTTGTACCTTATGCAGTGCAACTATAAATGTCATCTTGATTTGCCCTTCATAACAATAATCCTATTCTTTCTATTAATTTATAAGGTCCTAATAACGAACGACCCACACCTTCAGAGCAGAGCAACTTACCTGAACATACCTGCCTACAAAGTGAATGATATCAAACAGGGCATCGATATAAGTCCTAATGACAAACACCCAGAACAAAAAATTATACACACTGCAAATCAAACCAAAGATATGACAAAATTGGCTCATTTGAAATCACCTGAAGTTAAGTCAGCTGAGAAAATTTACAAAATTGATTCTGAAAATTTTATGGGTCTAAAAGAACAACTGTCTTTGAGCAGCGTCAGTGAAACTAGCGAAGACTCTGATAAATTAGTTAATATAACAAAACAGAAATGTTTGAAAACTGTTGAAAATATAACTAAGTCTTCGCTGGAGAAAATTTACAAAATAGATACAAACAAGCTTAATCAGAATTTT
Organism: Orthosia gothica; assembly: GCA_949775005.1. Lineage (NCBI taxonomy): Eukaryota > Metazoa > Arthropoda > Insecta > Lepidoptera > Noctuidae > Orthosia > Orthosia gothica. The sequence continues at coordinate 9,935,086 of OX459055.1, forward strand.
ACGAGACCAAAAAATCAGTTGTCGTTGAGCAGCCTCAGTACCGCTAGCTTAGACTCGGATAAAATAATTAATATAACAAAACAAAAACGTATGCAACATTTAAAAAGTATAACTAAGCCTGAACTCTCCCTATCAAGCGCGAGTTCAGATATAAGTATTCCGGTATCAAGCTTGCAACCTAAAGATAAAAACATTTTGAAACAGAATACTACAAAAGACAGCACAGAAGTATTTAAAGTACCAAAACTGCTGCCAGTCAAAAATGGCTCGAGAAACAAAGAAAAATCGGTTGTTAAAGACCAAATTAGAAATCAAGCGACCATTGATGCCATAGACGAGAGTCGATGGAGTTTTCGCATTAAAAATAAGACTATGAGAACGAAAATTAGGATGAGGATCGATGAATGGATTTGCTGTTATAGGCAGATTATGGAAGATGCTTTGGTTAATGTTTTACAGGTAAGACTATCTATATTTATTATCGACTAGCTGACCCAGCAAACTTTGTTTTGCCATAAAAAGACCAAACATTTATCTACCCTACCTTACACTACCTACCCTACCCTACCCTACCCTACCCTACCCTACACTACCCTACCCTACCTGACCCTACCCTACCCTACCCTACCCTACACTACCCTACCATACCCTACCCTACACTACCCTACCCTACCCGACCCTACACTACCCTACCCTACCCTACACTACCCTACCCTACCCTACACTACCCTACACTACCCTACCCTACCCGACCCTACACTACCCTACCCTACCCTACTCTACCTACCCCACATACATGATTCAGCGCACGCAATGGAAGCTCTCAAAAAGGAATATTTTTGCCCGTTTTTGCAACACTTTTCATTTATGCTCAGCTCCTTATATTGGTCGCAGCGTGATGTTATATAGCCTATAGCCTTCCTCGATAAATGGACTATCCAACACAAAAAGATTTTTCAATTCCAACCAGTAGTTCCTGAGATTAGCGCGTTCAAACAAACAAACTCGTAAACGTATAGATAGACTCGCGTTTGACCACTACGTCGCCTGATGGTAAGCGATGATGTGACCTACGGTGAAGCACGCTTGCCTAGAAGTAACCTATTCACTCTTGACTTAAAGACCCCGAGGTTGTAGCTCAGGCATCAGGGAACAAAGACTCCGGAAGGGAATGCCACTTATCTGTGCGCACAGTGAAAGTATTAGCAAAACACTTTGTGCGTATGGGTGGGATGTCCACCATGAACCGATGGCGCATGGCGGTACGTCTTGTAGTCCGATGATGGAAAGGGCTAGGCGGAAACAAATTGTGCAGTTCCGTCGCACACTCCCCAAAATGTAACCGATAAAAAACCGACAGGCTGGCAACTCGGCGACGATGTTCGAGGCTCTGGAGCTTTGACGCGACCAGTGCATCGTTGCCAATAAGCCTCTTGGCCCGTTTGTAAATCGTCTCAAGTGCATCAAGCTGATATTTGGCAGATCCGTCCCAGAGGTGAGAGCAGTACTCCATGCACGACCGAACTTGCGCTTTATACAAGTTTAGCAGCTGTTCAGGTGTGAAGTACCGTCTCACTTTTGCAAGAATCCCCAACTTGCCTTAGCCAACTGAGCTTTCAGCTCAATGAATGGACCAAAATTGAGCTGAAGAGATTGTTTGTATGGACGTGCTAATCTCAGGAACTACTGGTTAAAATGGAATAAATTCTATTTGTGTTGGATAGTCCATTTATCGAGGAAGCACATAGCACTCACTGACAGACTAAATAGAATTATCATTTTTCTAACCAGGAAACATCCCTATTCTATTTAATCCGTCAGTAAGATTATCAAATAATATTAGACCCGTAATTTTTGTTTCATCAAATAAATAAAAATTGACAATGATAAAGCGCATCAAAGATCAGGAGTGCGGACTTGTGACGTCACTAAGGCAGTATAAAGTGTACTAGCAGCGTGACGTCACACGATATTTCACCGCAATATATCGGCGTCACTTTATGTTTACGTGTCAAAAGAAAAATACGTGTCCAATATTTTTATTAATCTACCTGACGGACAAAAAACTAATTTTAAGTAAACTACCCTATTGTCCCACTCCTCAAAGTAAATGCCCCTTTTCACCAATTCTCGAGGAAGTCTGCCAAAGCTGCGTCGGCAATTTGTGTTCTTGACCGCAGTGTTCTTAAACGGTCAGTCAATTTTACATTCAGAATGCTGCGGTCCTTCGCTCGTTGGCAGACCATGAGCTTGAACTTCTGAATGATAGTCAAAAACCAAGTCTATGCACCATATAATAAAATGTCCATTAACTTGCGTTTTAAGGGGATGTGTAAATCAACCTTCACAAATAAAATATTTCTGATTTCTGATTTCTGAACCTTGCATAACCTCTCTTTCAGGCGTTCTCTGTGCGTCTAGCAACTTCTTAAACTTGCCTCGCCTGGAAACGGACTATTTGGCCCCAGTTTTTTTTAGTTTTTTTATTGTCAATAGGCTCGCGCTTGACCACTATCTCACCTGATGGTAAGCGATGATGTGGTCGACGGTGAAGCACGCTTGCCTAGAAAAAACCTATTCACTCTTGACTTGAAGACCCCTAGATTGTAACTATCGGGAAACACAGACTCCGGCAGGGCATTCCACTCCTTAGCTGTACGCATAATAAAAGTGTCCCCAAAACGTTTTGTGCGTATGGGTGGGATGTCCACCATGTACCGATGATGCATCGCCGTGCGTCTGGTTGTCCGATGATGGAACGGGCTGGGCGGAATTAAATCATATAATTCCATCGCACACTCCCCGAAATGTAACCGATAAAAAACCGACAAGCTGGCAACTCGGCGACGATGTTCAAGGCTCTGGAGCTTTGATTTGACCAGTGCCTCATTGCCGATGAGTCTCTTGGCCCGCTTTTCGATCGACTCTAGTGCATCAAGCTGGTATTTGGCAGATCCGTCCCAGAGATGAGAACAGTACTCCATGCACGATCGAACTTGCGCTTGATACAAGTTCAGCAACTGTTCCGGCGTGAAGTACTTTCTCACCTTCGCAAGGATCCCCAACTTTTTGGCAGCCAGCTGGGCCTTTGCCTCAATGTATGGCCCAAAATTGAGAGTCGATGTTAGCGTAACTCCAAGAAGCTCAAGATGGTCCGTTATTTGATGATGAGTAAGATTCAAATAATGTTATTGTTATAATTTATTTTCAGGCAAACACAGTCTGCATGGAAAATACTGTAGCACCTTTAACACTGAAAGACACGTTAAATTGTATTAAACTGTTGTACGGCGTCAATACAAAAGTCAGAGAGGTCATCAATAGACTGTCAGAATTGCTGGAAAAATGTATGACTGGTGTTCAAGGTAAGAACTTTTTATCATATTGGCTTTTTTGTCGATTGTGGGACCAGGTTGGTTGTTGCTAGAAAATACAATTCGGGATCCCGACCTTTTTCAGGTCCCGAAAATCCCGGGACTGTAATGGGCGAATACCGGGATTTTCGGGATTGCCACAAACAAGTCTAATTTGTATTCCGTAGTCCGCTGCGCCTTGATAATAACCTTGCCTAGATTATATTAATAGCATTTATTAAATAACGACAAAAAACAACCTTTAGATACGCCGTCGTACGAAACGTACCTACTATATACAGTATAAACTACACAGGTACAGTTCTAACATTTTACACACACCCAAAATATTTTCAGCAGCTACTTATGTTGGCAATAAACTTCCGAAGTCAAAAATTGGATGCTTTGATATTTCGGCGATTATATTTTCGAAATTCTAAATATGTTTTTCGTGTTGTCTTTTTGATTTCTTATTTTATTGTGAATAGTGTTGTGCAAAGACATAAATATTTTTTTTTTAAATTATTCAAGTTTTTTTGTGATTTGAGCCTAATTAGAAACCACATAGTCTAATCCTGGGATAGGCCCGGGAACCCGGGATTACGCTTCAAAAATCCCGTAATCCCGGGATTGAAAAACATGCTCGGGATTGTATTCTCTTGCTGCAGAGACAATCTGGTAAAATGGGTTATCTATGATCTATCCCAAACACAGTGCCAGTGTGGTGCGCCTTCACAGGATGTGCGCCACCTTCCTTCCTGACTGGCACTCAACCACCTGTTTCGTCCACGATTTATACGAGGCTAACGACTAGAGCGAGAAGTCCTCCAGGTGGCTACATTCTGGTCGGGAAAAGAATCGAATCGTTAGAAGAAGAATCTTATTGAAAAAAAAAAATATTTAAAAATAACAAAAAACCCGACTGGTTCAAAAGCGAACTAAAAAGACGTAAACAAGAAGAAAATCATGCTGTGCAGTCGCAGGATACATATGCGCGAGCTGGCTGACCAAAACCAGATGTATCCTCCGACTGCTCATTTTGATACACCACACGATGGGTTTGGAAGAAAACAAAATTGGCCTCAAACAATATGGCGCCCAAAATCAGTCAGTGACACTCACGCAGGGTTAAGACGAATCGATTGCCGTAAGAATCATCAAAATCGGCCAACGCGTTTTGTCTCTAGAACGCCTTCTGCCGCCTTCCGCTTTCTTGGAACAAACATACATACATAGACTGATAAACACATTACGCTCAAAGAACGCTTTAAGTTCCTTCATGACACACATTCTAGACACTTGAGATCATCGGAGAATTTGAAACTTTTCATGCCTGCCCATTCCACAAAGTTTTACGACAAATCGTTTACAGTCCAGGCTGTGCGATTGTGGAATGAGTTGCCGTTGTCAGTTAGACAAGCCCAGTCACTGGTTTCTTTCAAAAACCTGGTTAAAAACCATTTCCTTTCACTGTAACGCTTTTCTATTTAGATCTTATCTCTGTCAATTTAACCCTTTTTCTTTTTTGTTTCTCTCTCTTTCTATTAGTTTCATGTTATATTATGTATGTATGTTTGTATAAAGGTTTATGCATTTATTATATTATTATAATCTTGTATATATTTATGTTTTATTTTAATAGCAGTACACCGACTACCCCCTTTTTATTCTAAGTTTTCTTTTTTCAGTCCATCCAAAGGTTGTCTGGTAGATATCGCTGTCAGCGATAAGACCGCCTTTGTACCCATTTATATAAGTTTTTTTGTAAATGTCTATAATTTTATGGTGTACAATAAAGTATATTCTATTCTATTCTACCCTCCTTCGGCAGTCGGGTAAAAATATACTTCTATTGCCACATCTGTGTTTGACACTATTATTATTAATATTGTTCAGTGTTTGATACTAAATGTTTTCTTGCCTTCTTTCAAAAATGAACGTTATAACCAGTGTGTAAAAGTCCAACCAAAAAGTATTGTGGATATCAAGGGGCTTCTATAATCCATCATGAATATAATACTTAGGCCCACTTTTACCAATAACTCAAGAGTCAGTTCCTATCACGAGGTTAATTAAATAACAAATGTTGTCCTTCACTTAAAAATACTAAAATCTCGTGTGGGTATTTCAGCGGGGATGGCGATGTAAATAAAAATGCTTAAAAGGGTTTACTCACCCAGTGAAAAGTCATTCAAATACACAATTTCACAGAACACAGTTTATGGAAAATATTTTATAGAACATAGTTTATAAAACACAGTTTATAATGCATTTACCCTAATACTTATTAACGACGTCTCGAGCAAAAATAGACTGCCTTTGATGGCATGAGCCACGCTATTTATAACCTCGGAATGGGCGGGAAACGAGAAGTGCAAGCTTATCGTTTACCAACCTGACAAAAAGCAGTCCATCTTTGTTCCAAGCATAAAAATATAAAAAAAAAAATGCCAACATAGAAAAAACACCTAGTGTGCTCAATTAAATATAAAGATCGCTAACACAAATATGTCATAACTTAATTGGCTGAGTTAGCTAGTTAACTCAGAGTTAGTAAGTTAACTCAGGGTGGCAAGCGGTCTGCCGGGAGGACACGGCGCGGCATACGCTAGCAGAGTGTGCCGCTTGGGAGGAACCACGTCGTGCCCTCATCTCTGAAGTAAGGCCTCTCCAGAACGGCCATCCGGCCGTAGTCTAGTCTATGGTCGGCAGCGAGGAGTCCTGGGACGCGGTGGTATGGTGCAAACCGACTGTTTTGCAGAAGGAGGCTGCGGAGAGGGAGAGGGTGATTTCATCCGCTAACCCGATCCGCAGCAGTCGCTCCTGGCGGCGGCGGAGGGTGGACAACACCCTATTCCAGCCCCCCTAAATAGGTCCAGGGGCGACAAACTCGGGAACGTCCATCGCCCCCCACACATCAGGACCAGAGGTGGCGGCGCGTAGTGTTCCACGCGAGCGCCTCTTAAACTTCGCGAGGGGAGTCAAACACCTCACTCCGCCCCAACCCGATGTCGAGGCAGATGCGGGCCGTCACTAGCCGGGGATTGCGGAAGGATCGTACGGTTCCGCGATCCCCGGCGTGGGTGTGAAATGGAACTCTGTGATGGTTTTTTGTCAGTAGGAGTCAGAAGCTATAAATAAAAGCGAGTTTGACCCTTATTTTTAATGCCTTAAAGTGCAAAATAGCACGCTCTTGTGCTGCTCTATTAGTCTGCAAGTGTACCCAAACTTCTCGGATAATTGATGGGCAAAGTGATGATATTTTTTGTCCGTCAAGTAGATTAATAAAAATATTGGACACGTATTTTTCTATTGTCACTTAAAAGAAAAACTGGCCAAGTGCGTGTCGAACTTTGCACATTGAGGGTTCCGCACCAAATGTTGAATGTAATTTATTGGTATTTGTTAGTAAAATATACGTAACAATAAACAGTATAACCAAATTTCAAGTTACAAACTTCTTCGGACCAAATTTTGTGACAGGCGACAGACAGACAGGTGGTCACGTGAGTGACAACAATAGGGCTTGGCCCCTTCGGGTACGGAATCCTAAAAAATACGACGATAAAGTGCGAAAAATTTTCGTGTGACGTCACGTTTTAGTACACTTTTACTCAAAAGTGACGTCACAAGCCCACACATCTCTGTCATCTTTTATAGATATATTAAATCAAAAAAATATGTTTCCAATATTATTTGATAATCTCACTGACAGACTAAATAGAATTATCATTTTTCTACCTAAGAATCATCCGGCGGATTACGAAAAAAAAATGATTGCAAAAAAGTAGTAATTATATTTTTCAGGACAATTTAAAATGCCAGTGGCACCAGAAATTTTTATGAAAATATTTGGATATGGCGTACTGCTAGTCCAGGAATTGAAGGTAATATATTTTTATCAATTGTTGCCTGATCTTTTGTAACTACATATAAAATGCCGGTACAGCTAGAAATAAAACTTAATGGTCGTTCGGAATACGCCACGAGTTGCTCCGAGTAGCTTAATCATGTAACAGCGGGGGTGAGGGTACTTCCACCGCAAAAATTGATAACCATCTCGAATTCAATCAATCTGCCTAGCCTTTTCCCAACTACATTGGGGTCGGCTTCCAGTGTTACCGGATTCAGCTGAGTACCAGTGTTTTACATGGAGCGACTGCCTATCTGACCTGGGGGCGTCCATAAATTACGTGAGATGTTGAAGGGGGGGAGGGGGTCGAGTCAAATCTCATCTAATCTTACGTTGGAGAGAGGGGGGGTCTCGGCAAATATCACGCATTTTTTTTCTGATTGTAACAAAAAAATAAAAAATAAAAATTTTCCATTTCATCCAGATTGTACATGCTTAAGATTTAATCTTAAGCATGTACAATCATCTGCATCTGCAGCAAAAAACAACGCCAATTACTCTGGAAACAAAGACTTTATCCTACTAGTGAAAATAAAACGACATTTAAAGAGTACCCAAAAACATTTAAAAAAATTATCAAACTGACCCAGAAAGCACAGAACAACTTTGTAATTAAAAATTCCAAAAATAAATCCAAAACTTCCTGGCAAATAATAAATAGAACAAAAACTATAAAAGAGCCCACGGCTAGAATAAAAAAACATGATTTAATATTAACAGACCCTAATAAAATAGCTCAATCTTTCAACGATTTCTTTATTGATCAGATCTCAGATCCACCCCTGAACACAACTAAACAGTCTCTAAGAATAACGTTTAACCCTCATTCTATTTTTATGGCCCCTGTTGTCCCTCAAGACATTATAAGGGTGATCAAAACTTTAAAGAACAAGAAGAGTTATGGATATGACGGTATTTCAACAAACGTTATAAAATTTGTCAGTTCTACTATAGCTAACCCTTTAAGCCATATTATTAAGAGGCAGGTTTGCGAGCGTGAGAACTTATTTTAGAACCCACACAACGACATTTTCACTAACACATTTGCATCACACATTGTAGTGTACTCGCACCCAAGAACAAGTGAAAAAAAAAAAACTTAATTAAAAAATCAAAAAACCCGACTGCTTCAAAAGCGAACTAAAAAGTCGTAAACAAGGAAAAAATCATGCTGTGCAGTCGGAGGATACATAATCGCCGGCTGGCTGACCAAAATCTGGTGTATCCTCCGCCTGCACAGCATGATTTTTTCCTTGTTTACGACTTTTTAGTTCGCTTTTGAAGCAGTCGGGTTTTTTGATTTTTTAATTAAGTTTTTTTATTTATAACTTTTTAGTTAGTTTTTTCGAATTAGATACATTTAAACATATAAGTGTTATATATTTTTGAAATCACCTCTTAAAACCCTTTATTTTGATACCCCACACGATGGGTTTGGAAGAAAAAAAAAATTTGGGCCCCTACAATATGGCACCCAAAATCCACCATTTTTCTATTGTCCAATTTTAATGTAGCCTATGACACTCGCAGGGTTAAGACGCATCGATTGACGTACGAATCATCAAAATCGGCCAACGCGTTTGGTCTCTGGAACGCCACATAGGAACAAACATACATACATACATACATACATACATACATACATACATACATACATACATACATAGACTGATAAACACATTACCCTCCTTCGGCAGTCGGGTAATTATGCGGCGCGACGGGCATAATATAGCTTCAATGCGCGTTCGCTTCTGAAGGATCTGTAAGCTTGTCTCAAAAACGCGCAATGTATTAGCTATTGATTCACCGCTCCGCACGGCACGCGGGGCCATAGTAATATAGTCGTGAAAAAAAGGGTGGGGTCACAGTGTAATCGGTTGTGTAGTTTGATTGTTAGAAAAAATAATTACTATATGTAATACAACATAATTATTATTATGATAAGTACAAAAAAAAATGCTTGATTGAATGATGTTCTCTTATTTATTTATTTTAATGCTTAGATCTAGAACCTTTTTTAGGGTTCCGTAGCCAAACGGCAAACAAAAAACGGAACCTATATATATTCGTCATGTCTGTCTGTCTGTCCGTCCGTATGTCACAGCCACTTTTTCCCGAAACTATAAGAACTATGCTGTTGAAACTTGATAAGTAGATGTATTCTGTGAACCGCATTAAGATTTTCACACAAAAATAGAAAAAAAAAACAATAAATTTTTGAGGAGTATGGGATACTTGAAACTGTAACAAAATTTGTTTTTTTTTCATCAAACCCATACGTGTGGGATAACTATGGATAGGTCTCCAAAAATGGTGTTGAGGTTTCTATTATATATTTTTTTCTAAACTGAATAGTTTGCGCGAGAGACACTTCCAAAGTGGTAAAATGTGTCCCCCCCCCTGTAACTTCTAAAATAACCATCATCATCACCCTATTAATGTTCCCACTGCTGGGACACAGGCCTCCTCTCTGTGAGAGGGAATGGGCAGTAATCCACCACGCGGGCCCAGTGCGGGTTGGTGGATGTCACATGTCTTCGAATTTTTGGTTCTAGGACATGCCGGTTTCCTCACGATGTTTTCCTTCACCGTTTTGAGAGCAGTGGTAAATAAATAATTTACACAAAGTAAAGCGCCTGCCTGGGCTCGAACCCACAACCTACAACTTGAAAGTCGCGGCCGATACCACTGGGCCACCACTGCTCTCTCTAAAATAACAGAATGATAAGACTAAAAAAAATATATGATGTACATTAATTACCAAGTAAACTTCTATTGAAAATAGGTTTGAACGAGATCTAGTAAGTAGTTTTTTTTTTATACGTCATAAATCGTCCGACTCGCACTTGGCCGGTTTTTTCAACTCATGATGGCTTATAAATATGTTAGGTATTTTGTGTATGATTTTATTGTACAAGTAGGTTTGTGGCTGCTTAATATTAAATGCCACAACGCACGTTGCACAACGAGCTGCGTAAGATTGTCTAGTTGAGAAATTAATTAGTTTTCCTCCTACGAACTTTGCAACAACACTTTTAAAAACCTCTGCTATATTACTATTGACTTTATAAATTAAGCTTTTAGCATTGTTGACTAATTCTGAGACAAGTTTCATTACGGCATTATAAAAGGTGTAAGCTTTCATTACCGGCAATTTTTTTTATCAGTACCAATCTCACCATTTATATTTGTTGAATTCAGTTGCTTGCAATAGTATGGCTAACAAGACACATGATTACCAAAAACATGATTTGGTCCATTTTATAAGCCAGTTTGTCTTATTGCTTGAATAGTGCTACAATCATGTCACGACACTCGCGACCCACCCTTATGCCTATTGTGTATGTGTGCGTAGACGTTTTGCGAACTCGGCTCGGAAAAAAAACCGACGTGCTCTCACCTTGGAGTCTAAGACGGTACTGAAAATTTTTCGCGCGCGTTGTCGTTTATAAAACAAATTACGGGAGCGTAACGCTCCATACTAAAATGTATGGGGAATAGAAAACAATTTGTGTAGAAAAAATAACAATGTTGAAACGTGGATTACTATCATTTGGTGTGACTTATTAGATAAATAAAACGGTGAACGTCATATTCATACTTTCGTGACACGATGTATCTAAAGAGATTTATAAAAAATCTTCTAGAATTATGACAATAGTGCAAATAGAAAAGGTCGATTTAGATGTTTTTGAGAGATTTCAACAATTTTTTTTATAGAAATTTAGGATGGTTTTACAAATATCTCGCGGTGAAACTGTTGGGACATCTGTAAAGGTTCTTCATATTTTTTTTTGTGTAATTCAGCGGGGTGAATCTTTAGAAATAACGAAAACTGTAAGTGCCTTTTTAGGTGTTTCTTAAGGACTCGCCTCTTAACGCAAGCATATCCGCTGGAACATTCCCCAATAGTCTTAAAACAACAATAGTTAAACCACTCCATAAGAAGAACAATAAAGAAGACATGGCTAACTATAGACCAATAGCTTTAATCCCCGTATTTGCCAAAATAATTGAAAAAGTAATTTATGAGTCATTTTATTCATTTTTGTCAAAATATTATATATTATGTGAGGAACAAAAAGGTTTTCGTAAAAATAAAAATATAAATATGGCCATATACGATCTAATAAATAAAATAATGGATAATGTGGATAAAAAAATACCAATTTGTTCCATTTTTACCGATATGACCAAAGCTTTTGATTACGTGAGTCATGAAACCCTTTTGGTCAAACTTGATGCTTACGGTATACGTGGGAATGCTCTACGTCTAATAAAATCTTATCTAAGTGGACGTCTTCAATATACAGAAATCTCTAAAATTTGCGTCAAATCAAAACGTGAGATTAAATTTTTATCTGGTCCTAGGGAAATTAAATGTGGCGTTCCACAGGGCAGCGTTCTTGGGCCATTATTAATCCTGCTGTATATAAATGATCTACCCCGACGCCTCCCATACCCTTGTGTTTTATTTGCCGATGACAGTACTATCCTAATAGACTGCCTCAACAAAGAGCTTTATGAACATGAAATAAATAATTCTCTAACATTAATAATAAACTGGCTCAACGACAATAATCTAATCATAAACCTCAATAAAACAACTATAATGCATTTCTATCAAAAAATTCTTCCTTTAAACCTGAAAATTAATTATAAAGGACAAACTATTGATAGCGTTAGCGTGGCTAAATTCTTGGGTATTTTCATAGACAGTCAATTAACTAGGAAACCGCAGGCTGAAGAAGTTTGCAAAAGATTAAGCACGTCTGCGTATGCTCTATACAATCTGTCCAAGAAAGTAAACTTAGATACATTAATGGTTGCATATCACGGTTTGGTGGTCTCTGTTCTAAGGTTTGGTGAAGTATTCTGGGGTAATTGTTCCGAACGGGAGTCCATATTTAAAGCCCAAAAACGATGCTTAAGATCCATTTTTGGTCTCAAGGTTACTGATAGTTGCATTCCTTTTTTTAAGAAACACAAAATACTAACTTTTCCTTGTATATACATTCTCGAAGTAGCTATATTCGTTAAAACTAACAAGCATCTATTTCCTGCATTTAATGATACGAGGATGCGAACTACTGCCATGAGATCAAAATATCAGAATCTATTGTGTACTGGTAGATATAACACTGCTTTGCTTAAAAAAAACATTATTGGTATGGCACCTGTTATATTTAACAAATTGCCAAGCTGTATTAAGGATCAGCCCTTAGTAAAATTCAAGAAACTGCTATCATCGTTGCTGACAGAGAAATGTTATTACTCTGTTACCGATTTTATAAATGATCAATTGTAAAATTTGCTTCACTTTATCTCATTTACTAAGTGAATTATTATGTAAATAAGTTTAAGAATTAGGTGATTAATGATCTCATTTTGAATCTAAGTACCTAGTCTCTAAAATATCTGTATGTTAACCACCATATTTTTGTATGCCAACAGGCAGAATGTACTGGGAATATATCTAATCTAAACTAACACCATTATTGTAATACCTGCATTCTATACAAATAAAGAAATTTATTATTATTATTATTATGCTTAATCGTAATACGATTAAGATCATTCAATAATTCGTTCGAAAGAAAATAATTTCATTCATACTTCGACGATATACATCTACTGACTGTCAAACCACCATAAACAGCATTTTTTTTTTCTTTTTACAATAACAATCCAACGCGTTTACGTATGAAACCCACATTTTGAAAAATCTCACGTGAGATTGGGGGATGGGCGAGGGGGTTGAATAAAATCTCACATTTCACCAGGGGGGAAAGGGAGGGACAGAAAATTTAAAAATACTTCACGTAATTTATGGAGGCCCCCCCTCCTCAACTCAGTAACTGGGTAAACGGTACCCCTTGGCTAGACTGGTGTCAGATCTCAGGCTTCTGACTCCCGTAACGACTGTCAAATCTTCAAATGACAGCCGGGACCAACGGCTTAACGTGCTTTCCGAGGCACGGGGGAAAACCGGTATGTTGAAATGGTCACCCATCCACGGACCGACCTCGTCAAGCGTTGCTTAACCTTGATGATGGACCAGTGCGGCTGTTATTATTTAGCCACAAGCATCTCGAATCCTGAATTAAAATACAATATTTTTTATTTTCCAGAAAATTCTGCCACTAAACCAAGACTTGAAAGAAGCAGAGTTGGGTCTGAACGCGTTACATGTTAACTTACAGAGTAATACTAAAGAATTGGACCCAGACTTGGTGAAATCTCCCTCTGTTAGCAGGTCTAAAGTTGACAATGATCAAGAAGAAATTGGTCCTTTACAACGTGAGTAAAACCTTTTTACAAGCTTTTTATATTTAACATGCAATGTATGTATGTATGTATGAAAAAGTGTTTGTGTCAAATCTTGCAAATGAATTTTAAAGCAGTTATCCTCTACCGAAGATAAAATTTCGCATACACGTTTAGTTTGGGTGTCAATGCATGGTTAGCTAAGTGACGTCTTTCCAAATCCAATATGGCGGACGGCTAGTTATTTTTGTGCACTGCCATGTTAAGGGTAACAAATGAAAGGGTTTGTTTAGAAGATATCATCGACCACATAGCCATTAGACGCCTAATGCTTGATCTAATACATCAAAACAATTCTGTCAACTAGCTGAGGTATGAAGAACGGGACGGACTGCGCTGCTCTGATTAGTCCGTTCCCAAGGTCATACGCCTCATAAGGGTGGGACAGGTTCAAATAAAACCAGGAAGGTATCGATATTTTTATAAATAGTATTTGTACTTATTTTTTTTATTAATATTACCCTTTTTTATATTAATTATACGGCGTTTTAACATTTCAGTAATAACATAAAATGCTAAAACTAAAAAAAATATATCAAAATTCTAAAGGTAACATACTTTTTTCGGTTGTTGGTTCTTAAATATAGTAATATTAAATATTTGTAAAAAAAACGTATTAAAAAAATCGTTTCACAATTAATAAACTATTCAATTTAATGTCTTTATTTGTAAGGTTTTTAGTTCTATCGATAACAGATATATATAACGGTCATAGGATATGGTGCATCACTAGTTTTGTTTACGAAATCATAGAGGAGAAGAGATAGCGAAAAAATTACTTTAAAAAGAAATAGACGCAAACATGCGGTGGGCGTTTTCACCTACAAAGTTGACCAGTATAATATGAACTCCGATAAATAATATCAGAAAATAAATCTAATTAGGTATATGTAACTATTAACTTATCAATGAAATATTATGCCATTTTCCCGGAAACTCGAAGTCTGGCTGTTGTTACCATACCAACGTATTGAACAAGAGTCCATTATAATATTTATTTCATATTTTTTTTATTGACTGACGCGGCAATGTTTACGGCTCACAGAAGTGATCGCTACTAATTCGAAATTGTCCAGTGGCGATGGCGACCTGCAGCCTAATTAGGGTTCCGTAGCCAAATGGCAAAAAACGGAACTCTTATAGATTCGTCATGTCTGTCTGTCCGTCCGTATGTCACAGCCACATTTTTCCGAAACTATAATAACTATGCTGTTGAAACTTGGTAAGTATATGTATTCTGTGAACCGCATTAAGATTTTCACACAAAAATAGAAAAATAACGATAAATTTGGGGGGTGGCCATACTTGAAACTGAAACTAAAAAAAAAAAAACATCAAACCCAAACGTGTGGGGTATCTATAGATAGGTCTTCAAAAATGATATTATTATATGAGGTTTCTCATATCATTTTTTTCTAAACTGAATAGTTTGCGCGAGAGACACTTCCAAAGTAGTAAAATGTGTCCCCCCAGGGGGGGGGGGGACACATTTTACTACTTTACAGGGGTAACTTCTAAAATAAGAGAATGATAAAACAAAAAAAATACATGATGTACATTACCATGTAAACTTCCACCGAAAATTGGTTTGACTGAGATCTAGTAAGTAGTTTTTTTTTTATACGTCATAAATCGTAAACCACAATTTACCAAGTACGGAACCCTTCGTGCGCGAGTCCGACTCGCACTTGGCCGGTTTTTCTGTAGTGTAAGTGAATTCGGAAAAGGAAACAATCTGTTGCAAACAAACAATCTGTTGAAACAGATTGTTTCCTTTTCCGAATTTACTTACCCAATTGGGCTGCTGTATTACCAGTATATGATCTTTTAGTCATATCGGTTGACAGACATCGCTCGCCTGTTATCAGGCGTCTAGGGGCTGTGTGGTCGCTGGAAGATATCAAATGAAAGGGTTTGCTTAGAAGAATACGAAAAAAGCTTGTTTAAAAATATATTTTTTAATGAATAATTTTATTAATCATAACAATAATAATAGATAGCAGTCTGTAATTGTCCCACTGCCGGGCAAAGGTATCTTCTTATACAGAGAAAGCACGAGCATCGAATACCATGCTTGCTCAAGACGGGTTGGCGAATTCAAGCTTGTATTAACTAATAATAGCTGTGCACATGGCTTCGCTCCCGTCAACTGCCTGCCCTTAATTACCTATTTTCCTAGCTTCCTACCCTTCCCTCCATATCAAGCAGGAGACAAACAAAGCCAATAGGCACAAAGAGTCGTTTACAACTGGGATAAGGTGGTAGCAGACAGATAGACGGACCGCGGAGACTTAGTGATAGGGTTTTTACCCTTTGGGTACGGAACCCTAAAAAGAAACTTTACAATACCGAAAATGAAATTATATTTTTTATTTTTCAGTCTACAAAAAGACTTCAAACGTGATAGATTATCTAAAGAAGCATTTCAAAGAATGGGAAACGTACAAAGAAGATTTGGATGAAGAAAATCATAGGATGGAGAATGTAAGTGTTAACCGTTCAAGTACTACAGGTATTTCTTTTAGTATTATCAACCGTTCAAGTACTACATGTAGACCCCCATTTGGTCCATTGTGCGTGCAGGCCTCTCTCTGTGAGAGGGAATGGGCCGTAATCCACCACGCGGGCCCAGTGCATGTTGTGGATGTCACATGTCTTCGAATTTTTGGTTCTAAGACATGCCGGTCTCGTTTTCCTTCACCGTTTGTAGAGCAGTGGTGATGAAATAATTAACACAAAGTAAAGCGCCTGCCTGGGTTCGAACCACGACCTTGTAAGTCGCGGCCGTTACCACTAGGCCACCACTGCTCTTTACACTGCCTAGTTCCTATTCACTCTTGACTTAAAGGCCTGCAGGTTAGGTCTATCAGGAAACAATGACTCCAGCAGGAAATTTCACTCCTTAGCTGTACGCACCATGAAAGTATTCCGAAAATAGAGTACCTATGGGCACAGTAAAAATATACAAACAGTATGGAAACTACCTAAAAACACCCGAAACGGCGCACTAACCCAAAAATACGTGACCACTCGTCGCGACGCGGAACTTAGTACTGACATTACCTTGAAAGTGCACGAACGGTCTCGTCGGTGCGTACGTTTGTGTGAGTGTGCCGTTTCTAGCGTTTATTAGTAGTTTCCATACTGTTTGTATATGTTTTCTGTGGTATGGGTATGGGATGTCTGCCTCCTAGCCAAGTTACAAACGTTTCGTATTGAATCTCTTTCTGCAATTGTTAACGCCTTCTATTTGTATGGTCTGACCACGTGACTTAATGTTCAGATGAATCATTCCCATACATTGATTCGTTTTCTAATAGCTTTATCGATTGTAGATTTTCAACTTGGCTTCAGTTGATGACGCATAAGTCTAAGAGCTGACGCTCATTGACGTCATGGCACGGCAAAGGATTTTTTTGTAGAGATATGATTTTTGACCTTATTTCAATGACTTTAGCGCTGATATTCTTTTATGTCTACACGAATGCCGCTGTATGCAGCGGCAGAATGATTTAGTATGCGAAAAAGTGCCGTGTGGTGCCGCGGCAGGGTCGAAAATCATTTGTCCACGAAAAAATACTTTGCATTGCCATGCCGTCAGTAAGCGCCGGCCCTAATAGTTAATTTTCCATAATTTCAGCACTGCGATTTCAGAGTAGTAAGGACATTGGGTAAAAATCTAAACTTATTGAAAATTGATAAGCAGAAAAATATGTCCCTTTCGAACATCACTGAAGAAGATGTACCCAATAAAAAAGGACCTAAAATTATTAGACTTCTAGAAGATAATCAACTTCAAAAACCTTATAATACTGAAAATTTAGAAATAAACGAAACGAAATTAATTAGACTTAGTAATAACGACAATATACAAAATAATATAAATTTTCTTTCCAACGAGAATGTAACTGACCAAAAAGAAGAAAATGTAGAACTAAATCAGAATTTTGAATCAAAAGATGAAGAATTTAACTATACGGCTCACGAAAATACTTTTGTTGGAGGAAACTCTGAAAAGGATGAAACAAAAATCATAAGGAACATCAAGCTGATAGATGAATTTGAAGATAAGTTCAAAACGAGAGAGCCTGTTGATCTCGAATTGTTGGATTACGAGCCTTCCATAGTCAAAAATGTAGATTTTGATGTGTTTTCGGAAAAAAATGAAAAGATTGAGAAAAATAATAGTTATTTCGACGCAAATAACTATGAGATTGATCCTATGATGTTTAGTTTACAAGATTTTTATATCACACCTTCGGTTAGCCCGGAACCTTCACCAGAATCCGGACTCAGTTATA
The DNA here is from genome assembly GCA_949775005.1 of Orthosia gothica. Lineage (NCBI taxonomy): Eukaryota > Metazoa > Arthropoda > Insecta > Lepidoptera > Noctuidae > Orthosia > Orthosia gothica. The sequence continues at coordinate 9,952,980 of OX459055.1, forward strand.
AAAATACTATTAATTCCAAAATTACAGAAAAAAGTAACGAAATTAAAGAGATTAACAATTCAGAAAAAAATACCAGTTCTTATTTTAATTGTGTATTACAGAATAATAAAATAACAGATTCAAATGACATAACAGGGAAAAATAATTCCTATATCGAAAGTGAGACTTACACAGAAATACTGGAATCTTATAATGGTAGCTGCATTGGAAATGAAAATGCCGAAACACACATTAATAATTCCGAAAAACACAATGGAAATTCCGAAACTCATCTTGATAATACCGAAAGTAATAATGAGTTTTTCGGAAAAACAGCACAGTTCGCCAGTACTTACGCTTATTTCTTAGTGAAAGTATTCCTGAAAGATCTTACTACAACTTTCAAAGACGTTCATAAATTTGTGTAAGTATGTTTCATTTATTTATTTGAAGCTTGTTAAGCCGTTGGTTCCGGCCTTCGATCAATAATACTCGAAAAAAGCTAGTATTTCATATAGAGTGACTGCTTATCTGACCTGAACAACCCAGTACAGGTATCGGCGCGGATTAAGAGCGCTGGGCGAAAGTGGTGGGGTGATTTGCGCATGTGTACAGTCACGCATAAAATTACTAAGAGCGATTTGAACTAATTATTTGTTTGTACATAGTTTAATTTTTGTGAATAATAGATATTTAAATAGCTAATTTTAACACAGTGTGGTTTAGGCACATATCCCTATCATCATATTATTAAATAATATGTCACTAAATTAAATAGTTTTTCTGCAATGAAATATTCGCTCCTGGTGTTGCATTTTTCACCAGTTTTAAATCATCAACAACTTCATCTGTTTCTTTTTTTATAAAACAATTCACATCGTAAATCATTTTTCGTGCTTGCCTCGTTAACACTTTTGTTTCGGCATCTTTCATCGGCAACGATAATAACGAATTTATTTTAAATAAGAGAAGAATTTCGAATTATTGTGTTACATAAGAAGAGAACTTCTTATTTAACACAATAATGCGCGACTGTACCTAGGACACACGAGACGTGTGAGCGCGGCGAGGAAAGGACGACTGATTGACCAATAAGACGCCGGCGCCGGCCGCTGCCCCCGTTGCACCTCACGCCCCCCGCCGCTCAGACCTAAAAATCGACTTCTGCGCATTCAAGGTCAGCGCTCTAAATCCGCGCCGAGACCTGTAACTGGGTAACATGGTACTCTTTGGCAAGTGTCAGCTCTCAGGCTTCTGACTACCCGTGAAGACTGCAAAAGATCTTCAAATCACAGCCGGAACCTTCGATCAATAATAAACTAGATACACAATCCCATACACAACTTCTCTTTAAAATTGTCGCCAATTGTGTTTACGTAATTCTAAGAATTCTAGGCGAAATAATTCAAACATAAATGCAATGCTTAAAGTTGCATTAACAAAGCTTTGTTCCAAAAGCAATACATTTTTTATGACCTTTGCTGCTCAACATGTACATCAAAACAAATTTAATCTTACACGCATGTTTTAAAGTCTAAATTACAAAGTTCCAGAACAGTCGATGTTTGTTACAATAGTTGGCGCGTTGTCAACGCAAACATTAGTCAAACATTTATTATATTTGGTAATTGATTCATATTTACTATTTAATTCGGTTTTTACTTTATGAAAAATACTTAATGGTATAAACCTACCAAAAAAAAGATATTCCTGCCAAAACTTCGGTGTTACGGTGGTTTTTTGCACAATTTTTGAACGCACACTGCGGCATTTTGACGTCTTTAAGTTGGCTATGATTGGACCATACTTTTGTTACTTTTACTTTTTTTGGGCGCACGGTTAGCGATTGACTGCTGCACTGCGTGTCGCGGGTTCGATTCCCGCACGGAACAGATATTTGTAAGACCTACAGATAGTTGGTCTGGCTCTGAACTCACATACACAACGTATGTGAGTTTATATGTTTGTAAACGCACCCACGATACAGGAAGAAATTATCTAGTGTGGGGCAACGTTTTTTAAAAAATAAATAATAATAATATATACTAATTTGAAATAAGACCACAACCGTATCTGTGCTCTTATTTTTCGGCCCGTTTTTGAAGCGCTTACCGGTCATCTAGTGTTTTATTGATCGAAGGGTCAGACGCCAATTTGGCAAAAAGGAGATTGCCCATACGCAGGCCCGTTATGAGGTAGCGTGTCTGCGATTTCAATATTATACAAACATAGGATTTATATTTTGTGTTATTTTCCATATGTGTCCTTCAATTTATATGTACAGACAACAACAGATCAGGTTCCTTCACTTGGACATTTGTATGCACCTTATTGTATTATAATAAGGGTTCATTTCAAGAACAGAAACATCGTTATATCTCGTGAACCCCGCAAAATAAATAAAAAAATGTTTTCTAATTATGAATATAACATGTTTTTTCTACGATATACAACCAAATTCATCAAGATACAACCATTTTTTCAAAAGGGCAAATAAATGGGCATTCTCCTTTGACACCATTCTTGCCAAGAGCCATTGTACAGTTACAGTCATCATCATCAGGCTTATAATGTTCCCACTGCTGGAACACAGGCATCAGAGAGGTAATGGGCCTTAATCCACCACGCGGGCCCAGGGCGGGTTGGTGAATGTCACATGTCTTCGAATTTTTGGTTCTAGGACGTTACCTCATGATGTTTTACTTCACCGTTTTAAGAGCAGTGATGATGAAATAATTTACACAAAGTAAACTTGCCTGTGTTCGAACTCACGACCTACGACACATAAGTCGGGACCGTTACCACTGAGCTACCACTGCTCTGTTACAGAAGTCACAGCAGATCTTTGTGTCTGTGAAGTTGGCTCTGCGAACCATTGCTCAAAAAACAGTTTGTCATCGAGTATACTGCATACAGTAAGCGAGATAGGACGATGCGACAAACGTAAGCGAGTGAAAGAGACAGTTATACAATGCTATCTTCTACTTCAACATTGATACGAAAATAGCAACTGGCCGGGTCTTGCAGCCAACTTCAGAGACATAAAGATCCGCTGTAACTGCTATACTGGGTTGTAATGCGACTGCTGAGCATGGAGGTCTTTTTATTTTTTTGTTTGGGATATCATCCAACTACTTCTCCCGTTCTGGGCGAAGCGGAAGCGCGTGTCAGACTTTTACTGTTTAAAACCCACCTCTTGTTCCTTTAGTTGCTTGTGCCAGGGCCGCGGTAACTCTCTTTCAGATTTATTCGCGACCCAGACAGGAATCGGCCCTAGCAGACCTCGTCAGTTTTTGCTGATATCTCTTTGAGGCATGCGTTGAACACTACGCGCCGTCGACTCGCGCCTGGTCCTTATTGGGTGGCGAGCTATCCATTACTCGCCGTCCGCAAGCCCGCGCCTACGGTGGCCGGGATTCGGCTTGCGAATCCCGACGCCCAGGGCGCCTCCTGCAGGATGGCTACAAGCGTGAGGGCGTCTCCGTTGCGTCTCCCTCACGTGTTCCGCCTCCTCCTTCGCGAGCTTTACTGCTTCGCAGAAGGAGGTGACAGCTTGGCGGTGCTGCCTGGGTGACATCGCAACTGAGGCGGACCGCGATGTTGTGTATCGAAGGCATCGCGGCTGAGGGTTGGAGGCCGAGGCGGGAGAGGAGTGCCGGTATTACGGTGCACCGCTTTCCCTATCCTCCGCGGCCTGCACGGGTTCGCCACCGTCTGATGGCTGACGCGGTGGGGCCGCAGGGGAGGAGGAGTGTTGGTATAGCGTTGGCTGCTCTCCCTATCTCCTGTGGCCAGAAAAAGGTAGGTGGCGGGTCTGTGATGGGTCACTGTCCTGACCCGTCACAGCGGGATCAACTCAGTGTCTGGCGCCCATGTGATCGTGTGGTATCTGGGGTGGTCACGGCGTGCAACGTGTTCTGGTGCGCCGGTGATGGGAGGGTACACCCAGAGGGTCCGGTGACGGACAGCCGCGGCGGGTTCGCGATGAGTGCTAACGCGTGCCCGTGTGCCCGCCATAAGCGGCACAGGAGGACACCGTGGAGTTTTAGTGGGTTGGAGTCCCACATAATTGTGCTAACTCCCCGTGGTAGCGCAGTATGCATTTCCCAACGCTAAAAAAAAGGACCTCGTGCTCAGCAGTAGTGCTTGCGATCAGTACACCAACTAGGCAGCTATTATTAAGATGATTATTTTATTTTCAGTACTAAATTCGCCAATGAGATCTGTGACAGTGAATTGTCGGACAAAAAGAAGAATGCTCTACATGATTTAGCTAGCAAAGGTTTGGAAGAAATGGCGGCTATCATAGACAATTTAAAAGGGTAAGTTTCGTCTTTATTTACCTACAAGCTGTACCTGTACAACTGGCTACGTACCTACCCTACCCTACATACATGAATGTTGCGTAACTTTAACCGCTTACGCAACGGAAGCTCTCAAAAAGGTAAAAATATTTTTTGCCCGTTTTAGCAACGTTTTTCATTTATGCTCTATTTCTATTGGTCGTATCGTGATGTTATATAGCTTATAACCTTCCTCGATAAATGGACTATCCAACACAAAAATATTTTTTCAATTCCAACCAGCAGTTCCTGACATAAGCTCGTTCAAACAAACAAACAAACTCTTCAGCTTTATAATATTAAGTATAGATAATTTTAACAGACAAAAGAAGAACGTTGTCAATTCGATCCCTACGTATGCTCACCCTGTGTGTTTTGTTGTGTTATTATCTTACGACCAGAAAAGTGATAGAAAGACAAAGCTATCGTGGTTTTTGATTGAAACAGGCTGTCAGCTTCGTCATTTAGTTTGCAGAAAAGAGGCAGATATACGCCACACATCACTGACTTTTTTCCACAGATTAGTCAGTAACATTATCCTATCCCTTCTCTATACTCTCCTGCACAATCCTACTTCTCCCCAATACATTCGCGAAAGGTTTGAGTACCTCGTCCCGAGGGGCAAACCTTGTAGCACGGCCACTTCGCTTCTCCATCGTCGTACTCCGCGTCACACTTCCAGCTTTATGATGGCTCCTTCTCTGTAACTGCAGTGCACCTCTGGAACTCTCTCCCGCACTCCCTACGCGATAGCCCGTCTCTCGATGTCTTCAAGAGGAAAATCAAAGAGCATTTTCTTTTAACGCAATGTTAGTAGAGAGATATATATTTGTATTTATGTATGTATGTATATATTTATGATTTATGTTATGATTATAATATGTTATTTTAAAATTATTCACTGGATCCTACCCTCTTTTGACATCATTCTATCTCTAGGGTTTGCTGTAAGAGAACTCAACATTGAGTTAAGCTTGCCTTTGTACATGTACTTTATTATCACATTTTATTGAATATTGTTTTACAATAAAGAATTAAAGTAACGGTAATGCGAAGTGCACTTCTCCATGTCTTAGGCTAATTTACATTGCCGCATAATGGAAGCGAATTTTTGCAAAGAAATTGTACATAGAATAATGAACTTTATGTCAATAGGGTAGTTAGTTCACAGAAAATATCTATTTTGTTTGTCAGTTAGATAACCTAAAAATATTGGACACGTATTCTTTCAGTGCGTTGAAATATCGTATGACGTCACGGTGTGCTTTATACTGAAAAAGTGACGTCACAAGCACAAACTCCCGAACTTTGATACGCTTTATCTTTGTCAATTTTATTTATTAATATTGATAAAGCAAAACATACGTGTTCAGTATTATTTGATAATCTCACGGACATACTGAATAGAATTATCATTTTTCTACCCAGAAAACATCCCTATTGTGTAACGGACAAACTAAATACTGTCCCGTACCTAGGGGGATTCTCGAGAATGCGCGAGGATTCCGCGGAACACGCGCGGTCTCTTTTTTGGCTCGTATTTAGTTTGTTCGCGACTACTATAGTCACGTATCTGGCTAGGCCTGTCTGTCCGTTACCTTTTCACATTTAAACCGCTGAACCGATTTAGATGAAAGGAGATTGCCCATACACAGGCCCCTTATGAGGTATCGTGTCTGCGATTTCAATATTATCCTAAAATAGGATTTATAATTTGTGTTTTTTCCATCCGTGTCCTTTACTTTATAAGTACAGACAACAACAGATCAGGTTCCTTCACATGGACATTTGTATGCACCTTATTGCATTGTAATATGGGTTCATTTCAAGAACAGAAACATCGTTATATCTCGTGAACCCCGAAAAATAAATAAATATAATTTTATAATTTGTTTTTTTCTACACAACCAAATTAATTTTTTCAAAGTGGCCCAAGTTCCCTTACAAAATGGGCATTCTCCTTTGGTTTTATCACGGCAATCATTCTTAAGGGGGGTGGAAAGAATGGCGGAGGTTTCTATTGTGCCCATAGATTTAGTTTTTTTTTTGCTTTACATACTATATCTATGATTGTGCCCAATAATTGCTCGGTACTTATGCTACGCAGACGAAGTCGCGGGCAAAGGCTAGTACGTCATATACATAAGGTATCTAGCGTCAAAATATTCGAAGCCATTAAATAATATTTTTATATTCAGGATTATCAAAAGGGAATTGCCAGAAGACACAATATTGAAGAAGTTATTACGAAATGCTGGCGTGGAAGCAACTGCAGACAAAAATGTGATGCGTTATAGGTAATATTTGAGCTCCCTTCCAAGTTGGAAGTTCCAACACACATAGATTTCGACACACACACACAGACACACATAAACCGAAAATTTGTACTATGTAAATTGTCGCAGCAGCCGATCGCTCAACTATAAAGAACTATAAAAGAAGATGTAGTGACTAAAATTGAAAAGAGTATAAATAGTAGAAGAAATAGTAGGTAGTGGTAGTAGTAGTAGTAGAAATTGTTAAGATGGTTTGGCCATGTTGAGAGGATGAATGAAAGTCGACTAACGAAAGGTATTTACAAGGCAGACGTGAATGGAAACGCCGGGGGGGACGCCCTAGAAAGACATACATAGACCTTATAGTTGATGTTCTTCAGAAAGACCAGGTGTGCAGTACCCATAACCGGCGTGTGTGTATGACTAGATGTATGAATGTGTGTGAAGAAGAAGGGCCACTCCCGCCGTTTAGAAAATGGACAGCTAAACTTGATAGATTCACTAGGGTTGCTACTATATTGATTCCGAATTTAAAAAAAGAGTAGGTTGGATAATTTACAAATATAAATAGATCGATTCGTCTAAACATACATCATATTATGCTTACATGCCTTAGAGGGTAGAAAGGGCATCTAATATCGATTACGCCACGTACGAAGAATATTGGAGAGTAACAAGACGTAGTAATAGTGTAATAATGATACCACTTAAAACATTATTTTTTTGGCATGGAGTGGGCGCACGGCCAGTACTGCGTTAACATTTGGGCGTATATATCGCCTTAATCATCATCAGCCTATTAATGTTCCCACTGCTGGGACACAGGCCTCCTCTCTGTGAGAGGGAATGGGCCGTTATCCACCACGCGGGCCCAGTGCGGGTTGGTGGATGTCACATGTCTTCGAATTTTTGGTTCTAGGACATGCCGGTTTCCTCACGATGTTTTCCTTCACCGTTTTGAGAGCAGTGGTGAAGAAATAATTTACACAACGTAAAGCGCCTGCCTGGGCTCGAACCCACGACCTACAACTTGTAAGTCACGGCTGATACCACTGGGCCACCACTGCTCTCCCTGCATACCCTCCTTAGTAACGGCACAAAGTACGTAAGCGGCGGCGCAGACAGAGGAGCCACTACGAACAAAGTGTCATTTAACACACAAACTTTGACGTTGTGGTTTTACAGAGAATATTGGGCAATATTGGACCGAGCTTAGTCGGTAGTCGGCTGTCATGAGTACTTTTTGCGGGCGTTTGTCATGTCATTCATACAATAAGTACTGTAACGGGGTTGGTTGCATTGGATGGATTACCTTTATTATTTGTTACAGACCGAATTTACTTTTTGTTTTTAATTCTTTCTTTTAATAATTTTTAAGTATTAAAGGTCATTAAATTTTTAAGTAATAAAAGACGAAAGTGGGAACTTGTCATAATAATAAGGTTCAAGTCATACAGCTTACAAATATGTTTCCTCCGACTGCACAGCATAATTTTCTTCTTGTTTAAGATTATCTTTGGTTTTTTGATTCTATTAGGTGCCTGTTTTTTCACATTTATATTTTTGTCTAGCTTGGTGATTTTCACTATTTAATGTTTTAAGTGGTATCATTATTACACTATTACTACGTCTTGTTACTCTCCAATATTCTTCGTACGTGGCGTAATCGATATTAGATGCCCTTTCTACCCTCTAAGGCATGTAAGCATAATATGATGTATGTTTAGACGAATCGATCTATTTATATTTGTAAATTATCCAACCTACTCTTTTTTTAAATTCGGAATCAATATAGTAGCAACCCTAGTGAATCTATCAAGTTTAGCTGTCCATTTTCTAAACGGCGGGAGTGGCCCTTCTTCTTCACACACATTCATACATCTAGTCATACACACACGCCGGTTATGGGTACTGCGCACCTGGTCTTTCTGAAGAACATGAACTATATCAATCAATCAAAATTTATTTATTCAATTAGGCCATTAAGCGGCACTTTCGAAAGTCAAAAAAAAAAAAATTGAATCTAATACTACACCTACCTCCAGTTTCCCAGCCCAAAATCATCGGCGAACCAATGCGACAAACTGCCAAGCAAGCGCTATCCGCTGCGATTGGCTGTTGAAGAATCATTCAACCAATCACAGCTCACAACGCGCGCCCGACAACCCGCCACACCAACCCCCCGACAATTCCGAGCTAGGAAACCGGGGGTAATTGATTCTACCGTCCATTCGGAAATGTAGCTTGTTGTGGAGAAGAATGGACAAGAAACTCCACACATACTCTTTTACAAAAAATGTGTTTTACAACTATTTGGTAACATTATCTTGTTGGAAAAAAAAAATACATACATGTGAGAACGATGTAAAAAAAAAGTAACGCACTTAAAAAGCTTCTACAGTAAAACAAACAATTAAAAATACAATAATTAGGTAATTAAAAACAGGCGGAGGCAGCTAAGTTATGACCAATCCCAACTGATGGCGCCCGTTCACGAACATGACACATGGATCGGCACCACTCAGCTCAACCATCATGAAGGGAACCGAATGATCCAACACATGTGCCACCATCAGAGTGACATTAGAGAGAGCATGACACACTATCAACTGCCAGGGCACACTGAAGTCAACGTACGACACAAAGGTATAGCAAATGGTAGATTTACAGTTGGTACATAGTACTCACATATGTGCTGTGCAGTTATATAATATAAAAATAAATTGAGTTTATACAACAATACTTCAGAACTTTTCTGCTTATAACTTGTTATTGTGCCCTAGTGACTGTGGAGCTGGACCAGCGCTGAGCCAAGCATTTTTATCAGCGATGTAATCCCCCAACCTATAATAAGCCTGCCTGCATAGTGTGCGTAATATAAAAGTTTTGAATTTCGCCTCATTCAGTTCTAGAATGTGAGGCGGTATTTTATTGTAACATTTTATACAGTACCCCATAAAAGATGAAGCTACTTTAGCCAGCCTGAAACCTGGTTGAATTAATTGGTCCCTATTTCTAGTAACATAACTATGGCTATCGCTGTTTTTACTAAAAAGATGTAAATTCTTTCTCACGTACATGATGTTTTCGTAAATATATTGACAAGATACCGTCATGATGTTAATTTCCTTAAACAGTTCCCTTAGAGAATCGCGCCGGCGAAGATTGTATATCGCTCTGATGGCTCGTTTTTGCAGAATAAAAATTGACTGAATGTCTGCAGCCCTTCCCCATAGTAATATACCGTAAGACATTATGCTATGAAAGTAACTAAAATAGACCAGCCTCGCGGTATCTACATCAGTAAATTGACGAATTTTTCTAACAGCATAAGCTGCCGAAATAAGGTCTATGTATGTCTTTCTAGGGCGTCCCCTCCCGGCGTTTCCATTCACGTCTGCCTTGTAAATACCTTTCGTTAGTCGACTTTCATTCATCCTCTCAACATGGCCAAACCATCTTAACTATTTCTACTACTGCTACTACCACTACCTACTATTTCTTCTACTATTTATACTCTTTTCAATTTTAGTCACTACATCTTCTTTTAAACCACAACGTTGTCTTATTACCTCATTCCTCAATCTACAATTTAAAGTTACACCACACATTCTCCGCAAGGACGTTCAAAAATATGTACCCATAAAATTATTATGACGAATAAATATTATGCCTTAATTATTTATGCAACTCCACATTATGGCAAAAGAAAAGGGAGCTGTCAAATCCGACATTCTTAGATTTTCACGACTATATAGTGAGATATTATAATGCTAATTCTGTGTCTCACATTGTAGCTCTTCTTGTGCTACAAAACTATACGTTGATAATTCTCAATGGGCGCACGGTTGGCGCAGTGGTTGAGCGATTGACTGCTGTGCTGCGTGTCGCGGGTTCGATTCCCGCATGGAACAAATATTTGTATGACCTACAGATAGTTGTTCCGGCTCTGGGTGTTTGTGTATGTGAGTTTATATGTTTGTAAACGCACCCACGATACAGGAAGAAATTCCTAGTGTGGGGCAACGTTTTAAAAATAAATAAATATGGGAGCATGCGATATTACACGTAAATTTAAATTTTATTTTTCTCTTTTTACAGGCAAATCGTCATCAAAAGTTTGAAGCAAGCCAAAATACTAAATAATGCTTTAAAAGTAATAGCTTCCACAACAACAGGGAATTTCGATAACCTCTCAACCAACGCAGGAACTATACGTGCGAATGTTCGATATTTTAACATAACATTTTTAGAATCCGAATCACTGTCGTGTTGGCCCAGTGGCTAAGACCTCGCCTCTCGTGCTTAAGGTCGTGGGTTCAAAGCCGGGCAAGTACCAATTCATAAGTACTTTCTAAGTTTCTCTTGGACATTGCTGACGACGGTGAAGGAAGTCATCGTGAGAAAACCTGCTCTAATCCATACTAATATTATAAATGTGAAAGTAACTCTGTCTGTCTGTCTGTTACCTTTTCACGCTTAAACCGCTGCACCGATTTAGATGAAAGTTGGTATGAAGATAGTTTGAGACCTGGGAAAGGACATAGGCTATATAGGTAGGGTAGGGTATGGTATGGGAGTGTAGGGTAGAGTATTGTAGGGTCGGGTAGGTTAGGGTAGGGTCGGGTAGGGTAGAGTAGATAAATGTTTGGTCTTTTTATGGCAAAACAAAGTTTGCCGGGTCACCTAGTAGTTTATATAAGATTAAAATCGCCAACCCGCCTAGAGCTGGCGTGGTGATTGATCCTCGTACCTTCTTTGTTTGAGAAGAGACCTTTGCCCTGCAGAGGCAGTAATTGGCTGTGTATTAGTATGTACTAGCGCGCGTCTCGCGGTTTCACCCGCGTAGTTGCCGTTCCCGTAGAAATACAGGGATAAAAAGTATAGCCTATGTCACCCGGGGATAGTGTAGCTTCCCAACGGTGAAATAATTTTTGAAATTGGTTTAGTAGCTTTTAAGTTCATTCGTTATGTACATAAATACAAATCTTTCCTCTTTATAATATTAGTCATTTGGAATGCAGTTATCTCCATCGTATAGTTCTCGGCACGTAACTTGGCAAGGTTTTGACGCGACGCAATTGGTCAGTCGATCCTTGTGTCAATTGACCAACCAATCGCGCGCTCGGATCGCTGCTAAACGTTCCTCGCGTCCCGCTTGCTAACCAAAGAGTCATAAAAAAACCTGCCAAGTGCGAGTCGGACTCGCGCACGAACGGTTCCGTACTTGGTAAATTGCGGTTTACGATTTATGACGTATTAAAAAAAAAACTACTTACTAGATCTCGTTCAAACCAATTTTCGGTGGAAGTTTACATGGTAATGCACATCATATATTTTTTTTAGTTTTATCATTCTCTTATTTTAGAAGTTACAGGGGAGGGGACACACATTTTACCACTTTGGAAGTGTCTCTCGCGCAAACTATTCAGTTTAGAAAAAAATCATATGAGAAACCTCAATATCATTTTCGAATACCTATCCATAGATACCATATGGTATGTATGTATACGTATGGGTTTGATGAAAACAGTATATGTATACTGTTTTCATCAAACCCATACGTATAATATATAAGTATATGGGTTTAAACAAAAAAAAAATTGAGTTTCAGTTCTAAGTATGGGGAACCCACAATTTTTTTTTCAATTTTTGTGTGAAAATCTTAATGCGGTTCACAGAATACATCTACTTAACAAGTTTCAACCGCATAGTTCTTATAGTTTCGGAAAAAAGTGGCTGTGACATACAGACAGACAGACCTAAAAACGACTTCTGCGCATCTAAAGGCTCTTGCCAAGTTACGTGCCGGCAACTATATCGAAAGTCAGTTCAAGTCATCTGTGCGCGCAGTGTCATGTGTGCGTGCGTGTAATACACTAATATAGCTATGCATCAGAATAACACATTTGCTATAATTAATATAGATAGAAGTACAAATTCTACGTGAGCGGAGCCGCGGGCGGCAGCTAATATCAATATAAATAATACGGGTTATGAATGTAACACATATGTGTCTAATAGTAGTGTGTGTTTAAAAACCGAGCCGTGGGCGAGGTTTCTAGAAGTATCACACGAATTTTTTAATACCTAGCTATGTGCAGTTTCATACACTACTTTATCTACACTCATACATTGGGATTGAACCTAATGTAATGTCTTGTTGTACAATAAATAATAAAAAGTTAGAAGAGTTAGAATAATCAGTACAGCAAAACGTATGAATGGCGCCAAAACCCAGCACATCACCACATTTAAAGCGGGCATTGCCACAGACAAGAAAAAATTGGAATCAAAACTTTTTTAAATATGTACTATAAAAATGGCGCGCCCCGCTGCTTTCTATTACAAAAAAATAATTGATGGGAACTCTGGTGATAGGTATTATCTTCTTGGATTAGCCCTGTATAGTTATAGAAAAAAAAACTGTTTTATAGCATTATTTTGTTAGAGTTAAGCTGGAAAGAAATTATCGGACGCGGCTTACGGATGCGACTGACAGCCGCGACGTAAAGAGTATCGAGGTAATGAATGTACATTACATTGTGCAAACTATCGGACGTAAGTCGCGGACGTGACCTTGGTCGTTCGGATGTCTGATAAGAGATCTGGCAGCCGCGTCCCATACGACTGTGCACACATATCAGCCGCGGCTGTAAGTCGCGTCCGTCAGCCGCGTCCGATAATTTGTTCCCAGCTTAAAAGTGTTATAATAAGATTCTATTTTTAAATTTCGGTAATGTGTTTATAAAGTATGACAATATAAATGTGATAGTGTTAGTCCAAATGGCGGGTGTACCATAGCAAATTAAATAATACTAATTAACAAAAAAATGTACCTAAAATATACTATTTTGTACCTAGATCTAATAAATCTGTACCCGTCGTGTGGGGTATCTAAATAATGAGTTTTAAGAGGTGATTTCTAAATATATATATATATGTTTAATTGTACCTTATTCTAAAGAAAAATTACTAAAAAGTTGTAAATAAAAAGTGAATAAAAAAAAAAAAAAAAACCCGACTGCTTAAAAAGCGAACTAAAAAGACACTACCTACCTAAACAAGAAGAAATTCATGCTGTGCAGTCGGAGGATACATATTCGCGAGCTGGCTGACCAAAACCAGATGTATCCTCCGACTGCACAGCATGATTTTCTTCTTGTTTACGTCTTTTTAGTTCGCTTTTTAAGCAGTCGGGTTTTTTGTTTTTTTAATTAACTTTTTTCGTCGGAGTTAATAACTGTAAATGAAAAACTTTCTCTAAGGAAGCAATAAGCAATTCCCAAAAACGTTGTCGTCAGCTGACACAAATATGGGAGATAGAATTTTCTTTAAATTAGAATTAATTAAGACTTCCTCGGGGAAATTCAAAGAGTTGGGCTGATACAGTTTTTAGGGTTCCGTACCCGAAGGGTCCAAACGGAGTCCTATTGCTGACACTTACGGGTCTGTCTGTCACACAATTTTGTTCCAAAGATTTTTCGTAGGTATACTTTACTAACAAAAACCAATATATTGGCAAATCAGACTTTGCGTATGCGCACACGCACTTGGCCAGTTTTTTAAATAAGATCACACCTTGCCGTTATAACCTGTTTTAGTAATACAATAAATGACATTTGGCTGTGCTACGGGTACTGCTCTACTCCTCGGGCCTGATCATTCCGGGAATAATGTGATATTATTTTGGTGTTAGAATCCGTATGAAACTAATTCACTATCATTTATTAGAATATTCGTAGTCCTGTCGGAGAACCTCAGAAATCAGGCATATATATTAGTTTAAGGGCCGCTTACGCCACCCTGGCACACTAAACATATATATATAAACGCTCGAAACGGCACATTCACTCAAATGTATGCACCGACGAGACCGTACGTGCACTTTCAAGGTAATGACAGTACTAAGTGCCGCGTCGCGACGAGTGGTCACGTATTTTTGTGTTAGTGTGCCGTTTCGAGCGTTTGTAGGTAGTTTTCATACTGTTTGTATATTTTTACTGTGAACCTGGGTTATCTTACTAGTTAAGTTTTTGGCGCAAGTGGACCAAGATCTAGATAGATATATTTTTGGTTACTGTATTAAATTTTTTGAAATGTTTAATCGTTTAGTTTTTTTGTAAAACTATTTTTGTTTATAAGCAGTTGATTTAATAAAAAAAGGATATTTAATTATGAATTTTTATTTGAACCTTATGTTTTTTATTATTTTGTCCACTACACGCAGTTATATTTAATCTCTAACCTAACCGAAACCACCGGGGTCACCTACTGGCCAGTTTTATGAAGGAGGGCCTCCATATGATGAACTTGACTCTATATGATGCTTTCTTCAGAAAGCGTGAACACAGGAAGTGGACCTAGCAGAGCCCCGATGGTGCAACGGAAAATTAGTACGTGTACGCCCACCCTAACATACGTCACGTAAGGCCGCAGTAATGTTAAGGGTGTGACAGTATATGAAAGTATATGATAAGTTAAAGTACCTACTAAGACCTTTGAGCCTAACAGTCCCTACGACCCTAACACCTATAAGCCCTACAGCCCTAACCTACCATATACCTAGTGTGTGATAAATAAATATATAGATAGTTCAGGATGTCTGCACCATGCGACCTAAGGTTACAGACGGATAGTGGGCAGGAATTCCAGCAGCCTAATTGTGTAAGTAAATTCGGCAAAGGAAACAATCTGTTTCTTTCCCAAAAACATACACAAAAAAGTTGAATCTTTCATCAGCCAACACAGCGCTGCGCCACCTGCCGTACCGAATGGTAGCGGCCCTGGCGCGCCTGTTTACGGGGATCCTACGCACGGGCTCCTTCCCGGCCTCGTGGAAAGAAGGGCGCGTCATCATGCTGCCCAAGGCGGGCAAGAACACCCTGAAGCCGGAGAGTTATCGGCCAATTTCTCTCCTGCCCACCATCTCCAAGTTGTTTGAATCGCTCCTGCTGCGACATCTCACACCCCACATACCGCCACGCGAGGAACAATTCGGGTTTCGCGCGGAACACAGCACGACGCTCCAACTGTCGAGGGTACTGCACCAGCTGTCAGCAACTATGAACAAGAAGGAGTACGCGGTAGCAGTATTCCTCGACATGGAGAAGGCTTTTGACCGCGTATGGCATGATGGACTAATATATAAGATGTCAAAGTCCAGCGTGCCCCGTCGCATCGTCAGTGTGATTCAATCATTTCTAACCCACAGGACATTCAGGGTGGTGGTTGAAGGAGCGCTGTCCGGCCCCCGCCCGATACTAGCGGGCGTACCACAGGGCAGCTGCTTATCGCCTGCGTGTTACACAGGTTACACCGACGACATCCCCACTACGCCAGAGACGACGCTCGCACTGTATGCCGACGACGCGGCCTACATTTCTACCTCTATGAACGCCAGGCATGCAGCGCGCAAGATGCAGCGTGCCCTTGACACCATCCCCGAGTGGCTAGCAAAGTGGCGGCTGTCGGATAACGTGTGTAAGACGCAGGCCCTTGTTACAGGAGCTGGAACTCTACCACCACCATTGAAACTACAAGGAGCCGACGTCGAATGGACGTCCCAGGCCAAGTACCTGGGCGTGACCATCGACCGCCGGCTCACTATGGGGCTACACGTCACCAGAGTGGTGACACAATGCAGAGCAGCCCGCAACTTGCTGTATCCGGTACTTTCATCCCGCCTCACCGCCCGCACCAAGCTGGGCGTGTACAAAACTTACATTAGAATATTAACCTATGCTACCCCAGCTTGGTTCGCCCTCACGAGCGAGTCAAACAAGCAAAAGCTCAGAGCGCAGCAAAACATCACGCTGCGCCGCATCATGGACGCTCCTCGCTACGTGAGAAATGACGTAATACAGCGGGACACCGGGATAGAGTCTAGATGAATTTGTGGGACGGCTCGCAACTTCAATGTTCGCGCGGGCCGACGCTTCTGCCTGGCCCCACATCGCTAACAACAGCTTAAACGTCAGCAGCTGGTTACTGACGATGTAAATAGCGCGATCTCAAAAGTAGTTCACTGGTTCAATGTTAACAATTTACTTCTTAATGAAAAAAAAACGAAATGCATTAAGTTTACCCTACCTCACGTTAGGCAGGTGAAAACTGATGTGCTGATAAAGGGCGAAGAATTGAATCCTGAAAATAGCACAGTATTCTTAGGTTTAACTTTGGATGCTAAGCTTCAGTGGGGCCCACATATAGATAAATTGTCAAAGAAGCTAAGCTCCGCAGCTGCTGTTAGAAAAATTCGTAATTTAACGGACATAGAGACAGCCCGTTTAGTATACTTTAGCTATTTTCATAGTGTAATGTCGTACGGTACCAGGCCCCTCAGAAAGTATTGCGAAAAAAAGTTTTTATATATGGGAGACTGGCCAGTTATAATGTTTTTCGAAAATATGATTATTTATAAGTAAAAATAAGTAAGTTCCAATTTCAAAATTTCCCTCCACATTTTTTGCGAGTTAATTCAAAGTATTGTGTCTCACTGAAATATGGATCTGCGCCGGGAACATTTTAGAGCTATGATTTTATACGATTTCAAGTGTCGCCTGAAACCGGATGAATCGTACGATAGACTTCAAATGGCATTCATGGATGAAGGCCCTTCCAAGGCAACCGTGTATCGTTGGTATAACGAATTCAAGCGCGGTCGACCAACTTTGGGGGATGACGAAAGAAGCGGTCGCCCTTTGACGGCTGTTACCGAAGAAAACGTGCTAGCAGTGAAAAATTTAATCCAAGACAATAGGCGAATTACATATCAGGAGATTCAACACATATTGAAGATTGGATCGGGAAGCGTTCACGAGATTCTACACAGCCATCTTCGCGTGAGGAGGATAGTATCACGCTGGGTGCCGCACAACCTCACCGATGCTCAGAAGCAGGCCCGGGTGGAATGGTGCCGTGATATGCTTAACAAATTTGAAGCAGGCTCGTCTCGGCGTGTTTACGACATCGTTACAGGTGATGAGTCCTGGATTTATCAATACGACCCAGAAACCAAGCGCCAATCGACTGTTTGGGTGTTTCAAAATGAGCCAACGCCTACCAAAGTGAAGCGATCTAGAAGCGGGGGTAAGATTTTGATCGCTAGCTTTTTTAATTTGACTGGCCACTTGGTATCAATTCCCTTACGGGATCAAAGAAGCATTAATGCCGAATGGTATACTACCAAATGTTTGCCAGAAGTTTTCTCTGTTATAAGCAACAAGCGACCAAACACAGGGCTCCGCGGGCTACTGCTCCACCACGACAATGCACCTGCGCACACCGCACTCAAAACGAGGGACTTCCTGGACAGCACGCCAGTCAAACTCCTGGGTCACCCTCCTTACAGCCCTGATCTAGCACCGTGTGACTTCTTTTTATTCCCAAAAATAAAAAATCAGCTCAAAGGGATACAATTTTCGTCGCCGGAAGATGCGCTGGCTGCGTTCGAGCAGGCTGTAAACGAGGTGTCTGCGGCGGACTGGAAAAAGTGTTTTGAAAACTGGTTTAGGCGCATGAATCTTTGTATAGAGGCTGGTGGAAAGTACTTTGAAAAGATTTAATAAAAATATATGTACGTATAGAACAATTTTTTTTAGTTTCGCAAAACTTTCTGAGTGTCCCACGTATTCTGTTGTGGGGAAATGCCTCCGACATCCAGACTATCTTTGTTTTGCAGAAAAGAGCTGTTCGATCAATTTATAAAGTAAGCCCGAGACACTCTCTCAGAGAGAAATTTAAGGAGATTAATGTAATGACTGTGCCTTCTCAGTATATTTATGAAAATCTTTTATATGCCCATAAAAATATAAAATTGTTTAAAAAATACAGTGATATCCATAATATACTAGTAACAAACACAAATTTGTAATACCTACAACAAGGCTCAAGAAAATAGGTGGCTCGTGTAGATGTCAATGTGTGCGCTTTTATAATATGCTTCCAAGCCACGTACAAAATCTAAGTCTTAATAAATTTAAATCATTCATTAAACGTAAGTTGTGCCAAAAAGCGTTTTATAGCATTAAAGATTATGTTGAGGATAAAACGGCTTGGGAGTGAGCTGCTCCAATTAATTAATTTAGTTTTTTTTGTTTAAATATTTTGCACCATGAATTTTGTTATTTTTTTATTTTTTTTTTATTTGTTTTCTTGCAATGACAAGAATATTTACTTTTTAAAGTATTATATTATTTTATTTTAATTATTGCGAATGTGAAGACTATGTGGATCATTATTTTGTTTTTTAATTTATCTTAGTTTTTAATCATGGTCTGGCAGTTTGAGTAATTTATGCGGCCTACCCGAATGTCCTTTCTTTGGTATTGTTCGTCGAATCGTTGAGCTCCTTAAATTCTGAGTTGAGCTGCTCGGTTATTGACAAATGCGTGCACTGACTGGACAGGTCCACTCAATCTGGCTGGTTCTTTCCTCAAAAGACCATTTCAGACATCAGTCTACATGGTCTTCACATGATCGAACCAAGATTTTGTCAGGACTTTAAAAGAGACTGTGACCTCTGAGTTTGTTTCGGCCTTTCTTCTCAGAGTAGTCAGATAGGAAACGCCGACCTCATCTAGTTTAAAAAAAAATATTTTAGACATGTAAAAGCGTTTGTACAAACCAACTTACAGAAATAAAATCATTTATCATTTAACATAGCGCCATGGCACGCGCGCCCGCCGGACAAAAAGCGCCTCCCACGAGACCTCCTCACCACTGACTGTGTGGCCCCATCTACCTCCCGGACATGACGCCTGAGTAAGCAGCAAAAGTCTACACGCTGCTTACTCAAACAGTAACACTACCTACCCCACACGACATACACGGCGTGAAGTTTGTTCTAAGTTAATATAGACAAGCTTTACGTCGTAAACAGACATTCATAACTATACACTCGCTAGTACACATGCACCGAATAGCGCTGCAGTCGTCGCGCGCTATCGGTTATCATGAGCGGTGTAATTCAGGTCATTGCCGCTCCCACACACACAAACGGCGCTAGTAGTAGCTAGTCGCTTTCATTACTAAACTGTAGGTTCGTCAAAGTCGGCGCTCCTGCCGCTGGTTACCTTAGCTGGGCCTCCTAGGGTACGCCCTGGGTCTCACTCGGCTGAGGTGGACCGCCAGGAGGCCGTGAAGAAACGGCGGACCGTTCATAACGGCCGCCGTGGCGCGCCTACAGTCACATACAGCAAGCCAAACACAGTGCGCGTTGGTGCCTCAGTACATTAGTACAAAAGACATCAACGCGCACGCATGCTAGGTCCAAAACCACCCAAGGACGGGCTCATTGTTATGGGCCCCGGCACTGCACCCGCGGGCTGGGAACGATGTTCCGGCACCGCTCGCCCCACCCCCTTGCGGGACTACCAGGAGGAGTATCGCGCCTTTTTACATCGAGACTTCGTGGTGTTCGCATCGTTGGTAAACTGGTTCATAATCTCTTACTATTATACCTACTTGTTTATTCGTGTCTGTTTATTTTCTTAACCTACCTTCATGTTTGTCGTACTTTTGTAATTTTGAATAATTGATTAAAGTTAGTATTTTCTGTGTTTATCTGTGTTTTTTTATAATAAAAACAAGTTACCGCTTATATCAGAAGTGGAATAGGCTCCATAGTCTATCACCGCTCTCTGGTCATCAGCGAACAAGCAAATTTTTGATCGATAATAAAATTTTATTTTTGTTTTATAATAAAATTTTAATTATGGCAGAACGGTCTGCTACTCACGGTAGAGGTAGGAATAGTCACGAACAAGACAATGAGGTAGGTGGGTTGCAGGAGACACTTAGAGCTATTCTAGCGCGTCTCAATGCGCTGGAGAATAGCCATATTCCCGCAGCGAGCGTCGAACAAGCAGTGACGGCGGCGGCGGTGCTGCGCACGGATGCTGTTGTGGCACCAGGCATTGTCGCCATGTCGACACCGCAGTCATCACCACCAGCGGCGACTGCATCACACACCAGCACCGTTGGAGAGTCACTCGAAAGAACTTCAACGTCATTGGACGTTACCGATCGCCTCATTGGAGCTTTGAGTGCTTTGTCCAAGGTTAGATCAAACCATTTTTATATTTCGAATTTCGAACCTTATGTACACGATATCGATTCTTGGTGTGAAGAAGTTGAACATGTACGTGATATCAATAATTGGGACGATTATGAATGTTTATCACGGATTGCACATTGTTTAAAGGGCGATGCTCGTGGTTAGCTCGATGAGTGGGTTACGAACGTTCGTTCGTGGATCAATTTTAAACATGAATTTAAACCTAACTGACGCACATGTGCGTGCCGCTGCAACTAATGCTCATCTATTGCCTAAAGATCTTGTCGAGTTCTTTTCAATTTATACAAAACCAAAATCTAAATCTATTGAGAATTCTGTGAAACCACAAGATAAGTTCTCAGACCAAAACCCGCGAAAACGCCCTTACAATGATAAAATCAGCGATGCTAAGTGTTTTTCATGTCTTTCGACTGGTCATGTGTAACGCCAGTGTCCAAAAAAAATATGAAAACAGACACTGTGTCCAAAGCGACAGAAACATGTTCGTTTTGTAAGAAAGCGTGTCAGGACGTGGCTGTCTATTTTGCAAAACGACGATCTGAAGGGTATTATAATAAAAAGTAAAATGTTAATGTCATGAGTTTGAGGGTAACTCGACAGACATTGATGTAACTATGGCTATGCAGGTTCGCGCGTGTCGCTAATTTCTGAATTTATGCTAAAACATTTTAAATTTGTGCTTGTACACTCACATCAAGTTTTATGTGATTAATCAAAATATTTAGTGTAGTAGTCTGGTCTCTGCGCGCAGGTTTGACGATTTCCAGCCTCCCGAACAAGCCGGATTCCGAAAAGGCTTTAGCACCGTAGACCACATACATACGCTGCGGCAGGTTATACAGAAGACCGAAGAGTATAACCTGCCTCTCTGTTTAGCGTTTGTGGACTACGAGAAAGCCTTCGATTCGATCGAGACTTGGGCTGTACTGCAGTCTCTCCAACGGTGCCAGGTCGACTACCGGTACATTGAGGTGTTAAAGTGTCTGTACAAAAACGCCACCATGTCAGTCCGTCTTCAGGATCAGACCTCGAAACCAACCCTTCTCCAGCGCGGCGTAAGACAGGGAGACGTCATTTCTCCGAAACTGTTCACTGCTGCGCTGGAGGACGTCTTCAAGGTTCTGGACTGGAAGGGGCTTGGCATCAACGTTAATGGCGAGTACATCACTCACCTTCGGTTTGCCGACGACATAGTGGTCATGGTTGAGACCATGGAGAGCCTCAGTAAAATGCTCGATGACCTTAGTAGAGCTTCCGAAAGAGTGGGTCTTAAAATGAACATGGACAAAACCAAGGTCATGGTGAACGCCCATGTAACACCCACTCCTATCAAGATCGGAGACTCTACACTCGAAGTTGTAGACGATTATGATTACTTGGGACAAACGGTCCAGTTGGGTAGGTCCAACTTCGAGAAAGAGGTCAACCGTCGAATCCGACTCGGCTGGGTGGCGTTCGGGAAGTTGCGTGGTATCTTCTCGTCCAATTTACCGCAGTGTCTCAAGACAAAAGTCTATGACCAGTGTGTGTTGCCAGTGATCACCTATGGGACCGAGACGTGGTCGCTCACAATGGGCCTTATCAGAAAGCTTAAAGTCACCCAAAGGGCAATGGAGAAGGCTATGCTCGGAATTTCCTTGCGTGATCACGTCAGAAATGATGATATCCGCAAGAGAACCAAAGTTACCGACATAGCCCGAAGAATTGCCAAACTTAAGTGGCAGTGGGTAGGGCACATTGCTCGTAGAACGGATGGCCGATGGGGCCGAAAAGTTCTGGAGTGGCGACCGCGAACTGGAAGACGATACGTTGGAAGGCCTCCCACTAGGTGGACCGATGACCTGGTTAAGGTTGCGGGAAGGCGCTGGATGCGAGACGCACGGGATCGGTCAATGTGGCGACGCCTGGGGGAGGCCTATGTCCAGCAGTGGACATCTTTCGGCTGAAATGATGATGATGATGATGAGTAGTCTGGTTATTTTGGTCATAAATTTTGTTATATTTAATTAAATGTATGTTTGTTGTGCCTTAAAAATGCATTGATATAGTGCTAATAGGGACGGATGTGTTGAACTGCGATGATTTATATTTGTGCAAATAATCAACAACAAATTGAGCCGATTCCTAGTTCCAATGATGTTGACGTTAAAAATGTGTTGTTTGTTAACTCAAATGAGGTTAATATCCGTTGTACAATATTAGAAAGTCAGGTTAGACCGAGCATACAAAAAAAAAGCAAGTATTGGTCTACTACCTACAATCACAAGACAGGTTTGATAACTTTAAGATATTTAACCGCCATACCACAGCTTCATAGTTTACACGGAGGGTAACGTGAAGTTACAATGGCTTGTAATTTTCTTATTGAGTCTCTTCATGGGACTTACACATAACTGGTGAAATATGGGTGTACTGCAGAGGCACCTCTGCCTAACTTTTCGGGAAATACAAGCGTGTTATTACACAAGCTGTCTCATTATTTGGAGTTCCTAAGCTCATGATCATAAACGAACTCGGTTGCAATTTGCATTACATTAGGCAACGCACCCAACCGGGAAGCTTTACGCGAGATCACCAGAGGAAGATCTCGTCAATTGCTGAAGCACAATCGGGATAAGCAGGATGAACGAGTTAACCAAGGGCGACAACCACCTCGCCAATTTAATATTAACGATTGTGTGTTCGTAATTAAGTTTTCTCAGGTGACGGGAAAACTCGATCCCGGTATGCGTGCCAGTGTTGCCAGGGCACATAAGTCAAAAGTTACGTTTTATTTCCTGAAATGTTACATTTTTACTGCAAAAGTTACATTTATTTTTTAATTTAGTTTTTTTTTATTTCAGAGGCAAATTGATGTTAGCAAATTGGCGGCATATAAAGGAATCTATGATGTCTAATGGTGTATTTAATCTTATGATAAAACAGACTCTAGTTTATAATAGTAATCTTTGCTCTAGTTTCATTTGCTGGCAACGCCATCTTCACAGTTGTTACTATCTAGTCTAGCACCTAACATAATCTATTACTTTGAGCCAAATCCACGAGAGGTGGTGCATCTGTTAGTTTTACATTGAACTAACTACTAATATTCGATATGTATAGAACCCTCATATCGTAATATTTACCATATGTTCATAAGAGAGCTGTAAATAAAGGACAAAATGGCCTCAATGCAAAAACAAAACAAAAAAAAACTTAAAAAAAACTTTCATTATCGACGATGATTTGTCATCTCTCTTTATTGTGTATTAAATTGAGTACTTGTGAATCGCTTTCATTAATTTTTGTTCTATATTATTGAAATTTTCTTTTTTTCTGAAATCAAAAAAACATGTCAATTACACAGGCCTATTAGACTAAGACGAAAACTAAAAATATATTGTTTAAAATTGGAGACAAAAAAAAACATCAAATCCACCAACCTAGCAACAGTATTTTAATAAACGATATTATCGATAGGTAATAATCGTAGAGGCTTAAATCCACAGTTTCTACAGAAATTTTACTTGCTTGCAC
Organism: Orthosia gothica; assembly: GCA_949775005.1. Lineage (NCBI taxonomy): Eukaryota > Metazoa > Arthropoda > Insecta > Lepidoptera > Noctuidae > Orthosia > Orthosia gothica. The sequence goes on from OX459055.1 coordinate 9,977,174, forward strand.
CTGCATTTTATTATAAATGCTTAAGATATTTTTATTTTATTAGTCTAAATTGCAAACTTAGACATACCAGGCCCCTCAGAAAGTATTGCGAAAAAAAGTTTTTATATATGGGAGACTGGCCAGTTATAATGTTTTTCGAAAATATGATTATTTATAAGTAAAAATAAGTAAGTTCCAATTTCAAAATTTCCCTCCACATTTTTTGCGAGTTAATTCAAAGTATTGTGTCTCACTGAAATATGGATCTGCGCCGGGAACATTTTAGAGCTATGATTTTATACGATTTCAAGTGTCGCCTGAAACCGGATGAATCGTACGATAGACTTCAAATGGCATTCATGGATGAAGGCCCTTCCAAGGCAACCGTGTATCGTTGGTATAACGAATTCAAGCGCGGTCGACCAACTTTGGGGGATGACGAAAGAAGCGGTCGCCCTTTGACGGCTGTTACCGAAGAAAACGTGCTAGCAGTGAAAAATTTAATCCAAGACAATAGGCGAATTACATATCAGGAGATTCAACACATATTGAAGATTGGATCGGGAAGCGTTCACGAGATTCTACACAGCCATCTTCGCGTGAGGAGGATAGTATCACGCTGGGTGCCGCACAACCTCACCGATGCTCAGAAGCAGGCCCGGGTGGAATGGTGCCGTGATATGCTTAACAAATTTGAAGCAGGCTCGTCTCGGCGTGTTTACGACATCGTTACAGGTGATGAGTCCTGGATTTATCAATACGACCCAGAAACCAAGCGCCAGTCGACTGTTTGGGTGTTTCAAAATGAGCCAACGCCTACCAAAGTGAAGCGATCTAGAAGCGGGGGTAAGATTTTGATCGCTAGCTTTTTTAATTTGACTGGCCACTTGGTATCAATTCCCTTACGGGATCAAAGAAGCATTAATGCCGAATGGTATACTACCAAATGTTTGCCAGAAGTTTTCTCTGTTATAAGCAACAAGCGACCAAACACAGGGCTCCGCGGGCTACTGCTCCACCACGACAATGCACCTGCGCACACCGCACTCAAAACGAGGGACTTCCTGGACAGCACGCCAGTCAAACTCCTGGGTCACCCTCCTTACAGCCCTGATCTAGCACCGTGTGACTTCTTTTTATTCCCAAAAATAAAAAATCAGCTCAAAGGGATACAATTTTCGTCGCCGGAAGATGCGCTGGCTGCGTTCGAGCAGGCTGTAAACGAGGTGTCTGCGGCGGACTGGAAAAAGTGTTTTGAAAACTGGTTTAGGCGCATGAATCTTTGTATAGAGGCTGGTGGAAAGTACTTTGAAAAGATTTAATAAAAATATATGTACGTATAGAACAATTTTTTTTAGTTTCGCAAAACTTTCTGAGTGTCCCACGTATAGTTACTTATTAAATCATTAAAGATAGGCACTAGAATCTCAATAATTTCGAAACTTTAACGCTAATTACTTAACAAACAATAAATGTAGGTAATCACCCAAACTTCTAGTACGAAACCGCGCGAACTCGCAAAGTAGGAAATGTACGCGCACACGCTCAAGCAAAATCCAGTTTTAATTAATGCAGCATATGCATCATTTTGTCATGGCGCTTTTCATTCAGAGCCATCTCTGAATATGATATGGAGTGAAATACTTTCTAGACGCGCCAGTTTTAAGTGCGTTCAATTTGGATGCGTTCGTAAACTGTTTGCAATAAAAATCTAATATTACAAATTTCGTTGGTCTCAAAAGTTACGAAAATTGCCTTAAATATAAAAATTACTTACATGTTACGCGAGGGGGTCAAAAGTTACGAAAAATGTAAGAAATGTAACCTTCTGGCAACGCTATTGCGTGGCCCCTACAAAGTGGTAAAGGTGTTACCTAGTGGACGCTATACACTGCGCTTGTTGAGCGGTGGCTATGGCAAGACAGCGCAGGCGGTGGCTCAATACATGGTGCCATGGCAAGGCGAGTGGTGCCCAGACACTTGTGCTGCCTACTTCGAGATTGAGTAATTTTCTCCAATTTGCTTAAGTGTAAGTGCTAGTCACTGTGGTACTAGTCACTCAGGCATTTGTTGCTTGGCGTTTATCGCTACACTTGATGCTTATTGCTATTGTGCTTGGTGTGTTTCAAGCTGTAAAAGCTGGCTAGTGTGGTCAACTTAAGATCCTTTTGTCTGACGTCTCTCATGTATGGATATGGCCTGCTTGTTAGACAAGCTTACACGTACGAATACGGTCTGCGTGCTAAGCGGCTTGCACGTATGAATACGGTCTGCGTGTCAAGCAGCTTGCACGTATGAATACGGTCTGCGTCAAGCATGTTTCAGATAATTAAGACTGGTCGTCAAGGACAGTCGGCACGAGGTGCAGGGAGCTGCCACGAGGACAACGGAGACCTTCAAAATAAAGGGCTCAGTTGGGTTTGAATTTTTAAAACAGAGAGACGTCTCTGCATAGTTCTAGAATGATGAATGTGTGGTTGCTGTGTGAATCCTTTGACAGATGATAAGTGAATTAATTGAAAGATGACGTATAGAAAGTTGTGAATGGTGAAATGTGTTCATTTGGTCTTTTTGAATTGTCTTCTTAATGTAATTTTGTATCCAGGTTCTTGACCGCCTCAGGATAGCAGAGAAACTCTGTATTACTATTGAGACAGTCTTTAAATTCTTCTTGACTTAGTTCAAAGTAACGCTCGTTGTTATAATCAAAACCTATGAATGTCTGCTGAATAGTCAAACACTCGAATGATCCATCTGCTTTCCTCTCTGGAATGGGCGTAATGTGTATAAGAGTATATTTTGTTACATCGTTTATTGGAAAGTATTGCGTACACTCTTATGTGGGTATTATTTACATTCATCTCTGTCTGTTGACTCTGAATAATTTTTAAGTTTGATGGTAGCTTTTGATTAGCTTTCCAGTAACCCTGTATAGTAGTCCATAATTTCATTAATTTAATTATTTGTTATTTCGTAAGCTTGCATCATTTTGTCAATGGATTTATAGGTACCAAACATTGTTTCTGTTCATAAACGATATTACTTCATTTAGTTTTGCTTGAAACTTCTCTAACTTTTTCTGGATTTGTTCTTCAGTTTGGTTTAGACCTGGGATGGTCAGATGTAGAACACTGACATAAAGGCGAGGCAACGAGCTTGAAAGAAAATAATTTACTTTTAAAGTTACCATGTCCCGTGAGAAATTGGGCAACACAGTGATCCACTTCCAGCCACGTGCTGGCCAGCCGCACGCGAACGGATGGAAAGAATTGGTGGAGGTGTCGGCCCTTGATAGAATTATCCCACCTACATTGCCATTCGGATAAAAGTTCCTCCCAGACGTCAATAGGTGGTTTAAATAATCTAGAGATTTTCTCACGGTCACTCCGCGTTAAAAAGTTCGCGTCCGTGGTCTCTACAGGTGGATAGTACATTGCAGCACGTCGCTGCACTTCAAGGTCGACCGGAAGTACACCAGCAAGTATCGGTAAGGCCTCAGTACTAACTGTCCTGTCCGCTTTACATAAGAATATCAAAGCCAAACGCTGACTTTGAAGTAACGCAAGCAGTCCGCCTTTGTACTTGTACATAAAGTTTTATAAATAAATAAATATTCCTTAGCGCTGTTATGTATTTCTTTGTTGTCTCAAACTTCCTTTTTTCTTCGTTTAAATGGTGATAAAATTAATTGATCTGTGTCTCGTACATGATGTTTTGAGTATCCTTGCAAAGTTGTTGAATTTGTAAGGTTATTTTTTCAATCATTTTTTGGTCTCGTTCCAAACTTCCTCTCTCGTAATCAGTTTCTATTCTTAAAGTTCTCCGGTTATCTAATTGTTGTGGTTCCTATTTTTTCAACACACAGTCCTTTTATTTTTTTTGCGTGGAGAAATGCTCATGCATACTGCACTATCACGGGGAGATAGTGCAGTTATGTGGGACTCTAACCCACTAAAATGCGCAATCTCTTCTTTTACCCATCCTTGATTATGCTGATGCTATCTTGACCTCACTGAAGTACAACTTGATAAACTTGAGCGTCTTCAAAATGTTTGCATAAGGTTCATATTTGGTTTGCGCAAATATGACCATGTCACAGAATTCCGCGAGAAACTCAAGTGGTTGCCAATTCGCCTTCGCCGGAATGCTCATATTCTTTCCCTCCTGTATAATATACTATTTTTCCCATCTACCCCTCTTTACCTCAAAAATCGATTTCAGTTTTTATGTGACTCACACACGAAAGTTCTTAGGTCATCGGATAACATGAAACTTAAAATGCCAATGCATTCCACTATCTTCCTGGACAAATCTTTTACTGTCCAGGCCGCTCGTCTATGGAATGCATTGCCTGTAACTATAAAACGCGCGCAATCACTGCCGATCTTTAAAAGACTGGTAAAGGAGCACTACCTGTCACTGTGATCTTGTTCTTGTTGAAGCTGTATCGTTTTCTTGCCTGTTTATTTATATGTATGTATGTATTTATGTATCTATTTTAGTATTTTATATTTAGTATGTAAGCACTGTTTGTAACTTATTATTTTATTTTAACTTGCACCAAGTGCAACCCCATGTCGTGTCCAGGCTATCTCTCTCCATTCTGGGTTGCCTGGAAGAGATCGCAGAACGCGATAAGGCCGCCTGTTGTATGTTTGTTTTTATTTTAAGGTTTCCTTATGTGTTATTGTTTTTTATCTTGGTGTACAATAAAGTATATAATAAATAAATAAATAAAACTCCACGGTGTCCTCCTGTGCCGCTTATGGCAGGAACACGGGCACGCGTTAGCACTCACCGCGAACCCGCCGCGGCTGTCCGTCACCGGACCCTCATCGGGGGAGTACCGGGCGGTACTCCCCCGAGGAGGGTGCACCAGAACACACTGTACGCCGTGACCACCCCAGGGACCAAACCAGCACATGGGCGCCAGACGACCCCGTGTATGGCACCCTTGGTCCCCCGTGACGGGTCAAGGTCAATGGCCCCGCCACCTACCATTTGTCGGCCGCAGGGGATAGGGAGAGCGGCTAACGCAATACCGTCACTACTCTTCCCCTGCGGCCCCAACGCGCCCGCCATCAGACGGTGGCGACCCCGTCCAGGCCGCGGAAGGTAGGGAGAGCGGCGCACCGCAATACCGGCACTCCTCTCCCGCCGCGGCCTCCAACCCTCAGCCGCGACATCGTATGGGACCTGGGACGCTCCTTATGACATCGCGGCCCGCCTCAGTTGCGATGTCGCCTGTTACCAAGCGGCACCGCAACCTACTAGTTGGCCGCTACGTCGTGGCAAAAGCCCTGACGAGCGGCCCCGGGTTCCTCTTCGCTTCACCGTGGGTGACCAAGCCACGGTTACTGAGCCCCCCGCCTCGACAATGCGGGAACCCACCGGGGGGATCAACATACAGTCCGGATTTATTATTTTCAAAGTGTATGTGGCTGCACTCGACACCGTGCCAATTAATAGAATAATTATTATACGTAATAGAATTCTATGTATCCTCCAATTTTTTGGTGTGCGTATGCCTTTTTTGTTTATAATGGCAGTTGAGATGTCACATTGCGTAGGCGTAAACGTTTATTTGTCATAGCTCGTTGTATCAATATCTTTGTTTTCGTTTACAGGGAGCGGGATCAACGTATGAATTGATATTTTCTGACAAGCGTCTGTTGATTTCTGAAGAGTTACAAATCTAACTACCTACCCCAACATCTCCCGGGTGAATTTCTTTGATTTTTGCTAAAGGCCATTTACTTGGACTTATATTGTCATCTTTTATTAGTACAACAGTTCCAATTTTTGCATTGTCAAGTGATTGTTTCCATTTGTATCTTTGTTGAAGTTGGTGTAGATATTCTTTTGTCCAGCTCTTCCAAAAATCTTTTTTGTATATGTTTCCTGTTTACTAGGTCAGTATTAATATTTTCTATCGGATCTGGTATTCCTACTGCTTCACGGCCAATAAGAAAATGGCTTGGAGTTAATATTGTGTTGTCATTAACATCCTCGGTTTGCGCACACAATGGTCTTGAATTCAAACACGCTTCAATTTGGTGGAGGAAGGTTGTAATGTCGAATCCCCGATAACTCGACGTAAATGATGTTTCACTGACTTTACGCCAGCTTCCCAGATGCCACCGAAATGTGGTGATGACGGAGGAATAAAATGCCATTGGGTTCCTATGTCTGCTATTGCGTTTTTAAATTGCGGTGATTTGTAATATTTCTTGATGGAAGAAGTTGGCTGCTCCTACGAAGTTTGTTGCATTGATTTCATTTAATTTCTAAATTTATTTGTAAACTCTGCTTGTTAACTTTATCTCAACAAACGCTTGCTCCACCTGCAATTTATTAAAAGGTTTAATTTTTGTGTCTGGGCTTGTACCAATGCCCTTAACACGATTTATTTTATAACTTAGCAAGGGTGCTGGTCGCAACACCTAATATCTGTTTTGTTAACAAATTGTAACCCACAAATGATTCAATTGATTTATGTTATCGTGCTCTTATTAATTTGAATACATTTATTTATTACTATTAACTAATTATTTGGCTTATTTTATTTTGCGTAAAAGTACTGGTTGGTAAACAAGATATTGTTCCTAGTGTTTGGTACACTAGGTTTGTTTACGTACACTTGCCAAACATTAAGTTTGCATTACAATTATTTGGGAAGAGATTTTTTGCTAAGTAATAATTTGGCAAATTAAATTATGCGGTAAATTGTTTGGGAAGTGATAATTTGTCAATTTCTTTTCGATGGAATACGGGTAACCCAACTGCGCTATCTCCCCGTGGTAGCACAGTACCTACCTATGCATGAGCATTCGTCCACAAAGGTCCAAAACCCCGAGAGCTTTCAGCTCGAACTCAAGAATCGTTTCGAGTGTTTAGGGAGCTCCCTGGACGATTACATTGATGGTTTCGTGGAAACTGTCCATACGGTTGGATCTAAGTTCTTTAAGACCCGTCGCACCTACAGATAGAAACAAAAAGCTCTCTGATCCTTTTCTCAAGCTTATGAAGGAGAGGCGTGAGATGATCCTGGAGTCTTCAGATGAGGCGTGCAAATACCGGCAGCTCAATAAACGGATCTCTAAATCCTTGAAAAGAGACCTCCGCGGCTAAAACTTTCATTTGTTAAGAAACTAGCGCCCTTATTTAATTTCTATTATTGTCAGGCTACAATTTCATCATTTTATTTTGATTTCTAGTTTATTACAAGAACAGGTTATGTTTATTATTATTGTTTTCATTAATTTATTATGTTTATTTTTATAAAACATTTATTTACAACAATGAGTAAGATTAAATTGAGGAGTCATGTCCACAACGATTCGATGAATCACTAATGAATGAGCCATATCACAACACTATGCGCCACGATTGCAACATTTAAAAAAAGAAAGGTCAATCGGTCATATCGGTCGGGCGAAGAAGATTTGGAGATGATAACGAAGATATTCTTAGTTAACTTCTCCAATAATAAAATTATAATATCTAATAACTAACGTTACTCTTGTGTAGTCGATCATACACCAAGTATTAAGACTTCAAATAACAATTATCTGGCTTGTAGTTCACAAAAAAGTAAGTCAGCTTATCCATTACACAATGTTTTTATGATAACGGGTTTATCTGTGTCTTAATACGTCAAATATGAGAAAATGGCGCGGTATCCCGCCACTTTCTATATTGCTTTAAATAATCTCACAACAAGAGAGAGAGAACAAAACTGTTTTGAAACGTATTAAGACAATTGGTTTGCTGAACCAATTTTTTTTTTGTATAAAATGAAAAGATCTTATATAAGTTTCCGTACAAAACTATTTTTAGTTTTTTTTTTCACTATAATTACAAAGTAAAATCCAATTGAAAATATATTTTTGAATCCAGTACCGAAAACACCCCGATAGTTTGCCGAACAAACCCGAGCCCGTGTGACGTCACAACGTTCATTTCTACTCATTGTAGCACATAGCTGATACATTGTTTTAACTTTTAACCGATTCAATCTTGTTATTATCGTCAATATATTGATGAATATCGAATATATTGATCATAAATATCGAACCTTAAAAGTTATCGTGCTTGCTTCGTACCATTATGTACGAATACTACAAAAAGATCCCAATTATATGTGATTCGCGCAACAGCCTAGTACCTAGCAATCTACTAAATTTAAGCAATGTTCTATGTCTAACTAGATTCCAATTATAATGTGTTAATTCTGTTGTTATCTTGTTTTAATTTAGTATTAGATTTGTATTAAATTCTTACTTTGATCATTAAAGACTGATAACAGTAAATTTTTAAGGGAACTTTCTAGCAAAGTTGACATTGTTGTATAATTACGTAACTTGAAAACATGATTTTTTGTTTATGGTGATATATTCATTATTTTATACTTAAATGACAGATATAGGCGTAAAACTAACATTTCTGTTTGAATTGTGAGAATCGATCGACGTATTTAAGAGATATTTACGGCAGAATTAGTGTAACGAAAATCTACCAAGTTAATATTTTTACGTTTCTGTTCTACAAACTTTTAAGTGTTTGTAAATATATAATATAGACATTAGTGTTCAATATTATTAAGGGATATTGTCAATCTGCCTAGCCTTTAACCCAGTAACTGGGTAACACGGTACCCCTAGGCAAGACTGGTGTCAGATCTCAAGCTTCTGACTACCCGTAACGACTGTCAAAGATCTACAAAAGACAGCCGGAACCAACGGCTAAGGAAACACGATATGTTGAAATGGTCACCCATCCACGGACCGACCATCGTCAAGCGTTGCTTAACCTTGATGATCGAACAGTGCGGCTGTTATTATTTAGCCACGAGCTTAAGGGATATGTAAATAATGGGAATTACCAAAAATTTTATGTGTATGTGTATCAAATTTAGTGGTACTTAACGAAGTTTTTTGTTAACCAAAGTCAAAGTTTCGCGCCAATCGTGGTTTGTTTACTTTTTATTTTACACCAATATCACCTACCTATATGATAAAAACGATTACGTTATGACAATTATGTTTCCTAATGTACCTGGTAAACAACCATATCTAACACCGGTCCACTCTCACGTATTATTTATTACGACTACTTTATTTATGCTCAAAACTTCCAATTCGTCCATCAGGTGGGTATATTATCGACATTAGCCTTTATAAATCCTTTATCACACATGACTAAATAAAATTTGTTGTTTATTAATATTTTTGCACTAATTTTCGGATATTTTTAGTCAATCTACGTGTAGTTGACACTGTAGTATCATGATTTCCTTGAACGTTATGACGTCACCAACATGGCGACCAATTGTGGCCCGTTTGTAGTCACGTGGTTCTTTTCAACATTTTATCGATTTTCAATTGCTTATAATAAATTGGAAAAAATATTAAAGAGTTTTTTAGAAACGACAATATAATTTAAGTTATGTAAAGTTTCGAAATAAATTTAAAAAATCGTCATTTTTTTTAAATTCAACAACCCAATTAAGGAATTTAATATCGCCATTTATATTAGCCATTCTTAATAATTTTATTAATAATTTATAGGAATATCATCAATGAGGCTTAAGTTTAGAGTTATTTCCTATACCTACACACAAAAATATTTACTTAAGTGGGTACTCTTTTACATTTGTAGGTTATTTATAGGTTGTAGGTAGTTGGCAACACTATAATAATTTAGGTACGTACTTAGACATTTGTCGGTAGATGCATAATAAATATAACATGTATGTAGTAAACCATTGTGACATGGAAAAATTAAAATACGTGATTTAATGACGTCACACATACTTCAAATTCTAACAAGCGCGTTACAGCCACGGGGAATGGTTCGCTCCTGGTTCCTCGCACGCACGCTCCTTGTTTCTTTCTCAATCGGAATTTGAAAAATTTTGTACTTTTTTTTTTGTTATGGCTTCGCACGGTTTGTGCATTTAGCCAGTGTCACGTTTAGAAGTTGCAAGTTTCTTTAATTTTTAGACCTATGTCCTAGTTAGACCCCAGTAAAATGCACTCGTTCCACTAGAATCCCCTATTTCAATCCCCCAGGGGATCGTACAGCACTCAATGTTCCACTACGATCCCCTATGCAGGGGATTCTATATGTACTAATGAGTTATTTGCCTCTAAAGTCTCTTCTAAATAAAAAAGCCACCTATTTGGTGTTAACTTTACTGGAAGCCTCCACGGAGTTTTGTCGACAACATGAACAAACTCATGTTCTACCGCTGTGTTCTATTTGCCCACACTCGTGCACGTTCACTAATATTATTAGAATAAAACACCACCATTTTTACTAAAAAGACCAGGGTTTTTAAAAATTTTGTAATACGGACAAATTTAGACCATGGTTTTGCAGATAAGCCTGGACTTGATAGGCCCGGTTTAAACCAAGGTTTATTGAGTTTTTTGTAATAAGACTGCTACTGTTTTTTATCATAACGCTTTTATCCCTAAACATAATATTTTCACTCATATTTAGAAAGAAACATTTACCAAGTGTAATAAAAAATATATGTGGATAATAGTCTAAAAAACCAACTGTTTAGAATGATTAAAGGTTGTTTCACTGATTTTTGTCTTAAATGAATGAAATTCAGGTCAGAGTGTCGTCTATGGGGCACTATGAAAAAAATACTTAGAAAAATTTCGCGACCAATTTCGAGGTAGCGCTCGCTCGGCTCGCGCGTAGTTGGTCACAGTTGTAACCTTTTTTTTATTTTATTTTTTTTAGCGTGGAGAAATGCTCATGCATACTGCGCTACCATGGGGAGATAGCGCAGTTATGTGGGACTCTAACCCACTAAAACTCCACGGTGTCCTCCTGTAACGCGTTCCCGCTTATGGCGGGAACACGGGAACGCGTTAGCATACATCCGCGAACCCGCCGCGGCTGTCCGTCTCCGGACCCTCCTCTGGGGTTAACCCCCATCACCGGCGCACCAGAACACACAGTACGCCGTGACCACCCCGGGGACCAAACCAGCACTTGGGTACCAGACAACCCCGTGTATGGCACCCTTGGTCCCCCTGTGACGGGTCAGGACAGTGGCCCCGCCACCTACCACTTTTCGGCCGCAGGGGATAGGGAGAGCGGCCAGAGCTATACCGACACTCCTCCCCTGCGGCCCCACCGCGTCCGCCATCAGACGGTGGCGACCCCGTGCAGGCCGCGGAGGGTAGGGCGAGCGGCGCACCATAATACCGGCACTCCTCTCCCGCCGCGGCCTCCGACCCTCAGCCGCGATGCCTTCCATACCACATCGCGGCCCGCCTCATTTACGATGTCGCCTAGGCAACACCGCAACCTACATGTTGGCCGCTACGTCGTCGGCTTATCGGCAAAAGCCCTGACGAGCGGCCCCTCCTCGGGTTCCTCTTGGCTTCACCGTGGTTGTCCAAGCCACAGCTACTGAGCCCCCCCGCCTCGACAATGCGGGAACCCACCGGGGAGGGTCACAGTTCTAACCTAACCTATTAACCTATGGATATCTTTGCAGGTACACAACGCTCTATATAAAATTAGAGTTATGTGAAAATTAAAGTCATGTTATGTGAAAATAAAGTTACGCAAAATTAATGTTTATAATACTGTTTTGGACTGGAACTTGAACTTACATAGTACTTACATGTATTATTTATAGCAATTAATATCATGTATTTATTTTATTTGTTTAAATACTGCAGCGCGTGCGTCCCTTGTAACTTTGCGCCCCTAGGCACGTGCCTAGTTTGCCTTAGGGACAATCCGCCTCTGCTTACAAGCGGCTTTCAAGTAGAATACTAATACGGAATTCCGGAGTTTCGAAATGCATGTCGCATTTCGAAACTCCGGAATTCCGTAACAATATTAATTAACCGACTTACCAAAAAGGAGGAGGTTCTATGTTCGACTTCTTGTATGTTCAAATCATTCGGAATTGCTGCAATCGCATGTCTGTTTATTGTATATACCATATCATAACATAACATTACGCCAGTACGCACTAAAGGGGTACGCAGGTCTCTCATTTCACTGGTTATTTTCAAGTTTCATTTTATTCGGGTGATCTATTTTGGCGTTATAGAGTACCTTACTAAACAACTTGCCTATTTTAGGTAGGTACAACTAAAAAGGGAAAAATAAAAAAACTTTTTTGCAAAAAAATACTACCGACTTCCAAATAAAAAACTACAAAGTAAAAAATAATTTTATTTTTGGAAGTCGGTGTCCATATCGCAAAAAAAATGGGAAAAAGAAAGACACCGACTTCCAAAAATAAAATTATTTTTCACTTTGTAGTTTTTTATTTGGATGTCGGTAGTATTTTTTTGCAAAAAAGTTTTTGATTTTACAATTCCGGAATTGGGAGGAAAAATTCCGGAATGCCGATATTCATACATTTTTGATATTTCGATTATTATTTAAGGAAATGTTAAGACTGGAAGAAGACTATGCAGTATGAAATGTGTGTGACATATACTACGATTCAAATATCGTGTGTTTTTTATTCATATTATTAATGTGTAATTCTATTGTGTGATAAATCGGGTCCCACAATAATTTACACAGACTCTTAACATCAACCTCAGCTCATTTTTTCCGGACTACTGGCCTAGCTAGGCTACGGTAGGCTAGCTGTTCGCCAGCCGAGTGGCTGGCAAATATGCGTGTCTAGTGTGGCACCGTTCCACCCAGGCCAAGGAAGTAGATGTTGCTCTTAACGATACATGCCGTTCAATTACCAGCTGCCTCAAACCAACCCCGGTCAGCGTACTATGCCCATGCCAAGATAGCACCTCCACACGTCCGAAGATAAGTTGCGAGTGCAGTCGAGAAACAAAAGCAGGAGCATGACATCAGACACCCATTATTCGGAGCACAACTACCGACGCAAGGGCAGAAAAGCAGACACAGCTGTTTGGAGACGGTCGTTCCCCTGTCAGGAGACCCGGCCGAAGCCCGCTGCAGACTTTGGCAGAATACTTTGTTTGCCCCCACCAACATATTATATACCTCCAAGCAAGCATCTTCCCGTAGGATCTAACCTTTCGTGGTCTACATGGAAAACCCTGAAACGCCTCAGAACCCAGGTAGGAAGGTGTAACTCCAACCTCGCAAAATAGGGTAACAAATACCAATACAGAACCGCGGATAGACAGAACGCGGACAGAACAGCGGCAGGGTGTGCATGTGGTGCTGAATCGCAAACCATGGTCCACCTACTGTCCTGTCCTCTGTGCCCCAAAATATGCAACCAGTGTGATCTATGTGGCTGCCACAGATGACGCCGTGGAAGTGGCTATGTTTTGGGCCAAACAAATTTGAAAGACTGTCGTGCCAGCGACAAGAAAAGGAAGATAAGCCTTGTTGATATTACGGTTTAAAATGTTTAATTTGTGTAAAAAGGGAGAAAGATGACCAAATATGTTTAATTTTTACAAAAAAAAAATTGCATGACTAATACAATTATAAATTTTGTTTGATTTGAAAGAAAACTTTAAAATTTACCAGTTCCGGAATTGAACTTTACGATACTGCATGCCCTTCTTTCAAGCAGCTTCCCTCGCTCTTGCATTTCGAATTCTCTTTATTCAGAAGTTTTTCTGTATAAATTGGCAAAGCAATCTATCTGTCTGACTGCGGTGACTAAATTGACTGGGATCGTGGGAGCGCCGATCCCACTCGAAGAAGAAGGCATAGCGGAGGCAACCATTTCGACGCCTAACACCCCGAAACCCCACCTGTATCATTTAAGGCAAGCGGGATTTAGGCGTTTAGAATTGGGATTCCCTCCATTTACCGAGTGACCACGAAAAGACGGTGGCACAGTGATCGCGTACTGCCGTGCACAGCGCGGCTCAATGGACATTCCTTTACTCCCCAGGGCTGTGCCTTACCAGACGTTGGACAGCAGGGTTTCGGGGAGGTCTTTTAAGAGATAACGGAGCTCTGTATACTTGATGGCGATCACCGGGTTGGTTTTAGTGAGGTACCGGTTACGGGAGCGAAGCCGCGGGCAGAAACAAGTAAAAAATAAAGCGACTTCCAAAGCGAAAAAAAGATAAAAACAAGAGGTACCAAATACACCGACTGCCGTGTGTTGGAAGCCGGTTTATTCTTTTATGAAAAAGTTTTTCGTATGTGTACATGCGAACATGTTGTATTTAATCACCAACTATACTCACAGACATCATACTTATAAGAATTTTAGTTAGTGTGTATTCGAACATGTTTTATTAAATGGCCCTTTCGTTTACAACTATACTGACAAACATAACTTTTGTAAAGTTTTCACCAGAGTGTATCCTACTATGTCTTATTAAATTACTCTTTTGCCGACAACTATACTCACACTCATCACATTTATAAGGTTTTTCATTAGCGTGTATCCAAACATGTTTTGACAAAACACGCTTGTCTCTTACTCACAGACATCACATTTATAAGGTTTTCACCGTGTATCCTAATATGACTTATTAAATTACTCTTTCGTCTAAAACTATACTCACACACATCACATTTATAAGGTCTTTCATTAGTGTGTATACGAACATGATTTGTTAAATCACCCTTTTGTCTAAAACTATACTCACAGATATCACAGGTATAAGGTTTTTCACCAGAGTGTATGCTAATATGACTTATTAAATTACTCTTTCGTCTAAAACTATACTCACACACATCACATTTATAAGGTCTTTCAATAGTGTGTATACGAACATGATTTGTTAAATCACCCTTTTGTCTACAACTATACTCACAGATATCACAGGTATAAGGTTTTTCACCAGAGTGTATCTTACTATGTCTCATTAAATGACCCTTTTGACTACAACTATACTCACACACATCACATTTATAAGGTTTTTCATTGGTGTGTATCCGAACATGTTTTGACAAATCACACTTTCGCCTACAACTATACTCACACACATCACATTTATAAGGTTTTTCATTAGTGTGTATCCAAACATGTTTTGACAAATCACACTCTCGCCTACAACTATACTCACACACATCACATTTATAAGGTTTTTCACCAGTGTGTATCTTACTATGTCTTATTAAATTACTCTTTTGACTACAACTATACTCACACACATCACATTTATAAGGTTTTTCATTAGTGTGTATCCGAACATGAATTGATAAATCACCCTTTTGTCTACAACTATACTCACACACATCACAGTTATAAGGTTTTTCACCAGTGTGTATCTTACTATGTCTTGTTAATAAATAATTTTCAGAAAATCTACTCTGACATACATCACATTTATAAGGTTTTTCACCAGAGTGTATCATAATATGTCTTATTAAACTATTTCTTAAAGCAAAACTGCTTTGACACACATCACATTTATAAGGTCTTTCATTAGTGTGTATACGAACATGATTTGTTAAATCACCCTTTTGTCTACAACTATACTCACACACATCACATTTATAAGGTTTTTCACCAGAGTGTATCATAATATGTCTTATTAAACTATTTCTTAAAGCAAAACTGCTTTGACACACATCACATTTATAAGGTCTTTCATTAGTGTGTACACGAACATGATTTGTTAAATCACCCTTTTGTCTACAACTATACTCACACACATCACATTTATAAGGTTTTTCTTTAACATAAAGTCTTCGATGCCTATTTACATCATCACTGTCATTACCTTTGTTCGATATTTTACATTTAATATTATCTTTGCTACTATTAATACAGAAACTTTTATCTAAAGTAGTATTATTTAGACTATTACTATTATTAACTCGAGGTTTTGTATAAATTGAAAATTCTTTAAATTTTGGAAACAGTTTTGACGTACAACTTTGAGTTGTCCGGATAATTTTCGAGTCTGGTTGTTCATTTTTGGTTTGCTCTTCTGTAATAACATCTTCTTGTTCTGTTCTTCGTATAAGTAGTTTTGGTTTCTTCGCAACGGGCGCCCCTGTGATTATACAGCTAGTTAGTACTAAATTATAAGTAAAGTCAAATGAACTGGCGTTTGAATGGTTCACAATATGACCGAAGAGTTCCTTTTTATTATTGATCATATGATCAAAAACCCCACAAACGATCAAGCAAAATAAGTTACCGTACCGTTGTATGTTTCATTCAAAAATCAAAATAGTTTATTTCAAATAAACCTTATAGTTAGGTACTTTTAAATTGTGCACATTCGCAAGCGTCAATAAGTCTCCATGAAGAAGAAAGTGCAAATGTATCTCTACGGACTCTCTTTTCCATCAATAAGTTTTAATTACAAGTGTTCGGTTACATCATTCTTGTTGGAAAATTAGTGAGAACGATGTTATTAGACATGTACGTGAAAGCGTCTTAGAGTAAAATAAACAACCTCAAAATACAATAATTAACCTAAACCAGGCCGAGGCAACCAAGTTATGCGTATGACCCATCTCGTCTGATGGCGCCCGTTCACGAACATGGATTGGCTCCACTCAGCTTAACATCATGAAGGGAACTGAATGATCCAACACATATGCGACCATCAGAGAGAGAATTACACACTCAACTGCCAGGGCACACACAAATCAACGAACGACATATAGGTACAGTAAGCAGACAGACAACAGGGCTGGTCATTGTTTTTTAATCTTAACTTCAGCTTAAGGCGATTTCATTCGGCAAAAACCCATGTTATGAGACATTTAGCAGTAAGAGTGTGCTCTGCAGTCGGGGCAATTATTATTATTATTTTTACTTAGAATTCACAAAACTGATGCAAATGCAAAAAAAAAGGTACAGCACGAAAAGTCTGATTGACAACAACTAGTCATGCACATACAGGGCGGGCAAAAATCGTGGATCAAAAGAAACAGGGCGATAGTTGAGTTAAAAAGCAGAAAAAAAAATATCAACAATTTTAGTTACTTTAAGACCAACTGCAAATAACTTCGGCCTGTTTCGTTTCATCCACGATTTTTTGCCCATCCCGTATAAACGCATTTACTGTTTATGAAACTTACAAATATTTAACTGAAAAAAATAAAAATTAAAGTAATCTTGAATCAAACTATCTAAACTTAAATAGTTATACAACTAAGTCTCTGAGTTTACTTCATACCGAGGCTACAGAACCAACAAAGACATCTTATTCTGTACAAATACAGTTGGCAAGAGATAACATGCGTCATATGGGTGCAAAAACTATGAAGTAGGACGAAAGTTGATCGGTTACTACGTTGGGATCTGACGCAGAATGCCAACTTCTCAACTTGTAAACACGTCGCAAAACGCAGATTATTTTTATTAGAAAGTACTAGATTTAACTCTATATACTCTCTATGTACACTCTTTATATACACTATATCATACATAAACGCGACCATATTGACTTTTTGAAAAAGTAGAAATTTTATGAAGTTGTTATTTTACGAAGTTGACGTTTTATGTCGTGTTGACTTTTGAGAAGTTTGCATTCTGCGTCAGAATCCTACGTTGAATATTAATATTCACTTTCTCTATTATAGCGTTGATTAATTTAAACAGAAACATAAAATCTAAAGATTTCCTACGTGCACTAATTATTTAAAGGAACAGGTAATTGTGTTTATAACGTGATAACTTTTTAACCGACTTTCCAAAAAGGAGGATGTCTTTTTTGTTTGAAAGAGTATGGCTCCAAATTAGTCCAATTATAATTTGATGAAGAAATTCGGAGATATATTACAGAACTCTTCAATAAATTATGGCAAATATCTCGGGATTGCTGCAATCGCATATCTGTTTATTTTTAACAAAACATCACGCCAGTACGCTCTTAAGAGGTACGCAGTTGTGTACAGTTCACCTTGGTACACTTATATTTCACCGGTTATGTTAAAGTTTCATAATCGGGTAATCTATTCTTTCATTATAGGTACCTAAAGAACTTGGCTATAAGGTACCACAACTAAAAAGTAAAAGATAAAAAAACTTTTTTACAAAAAAAATAATACAACCGACTTCCAAATAAAAACACTACAAAGTGAAAAATAACTCTTTTTTTTTCTGACGTCGATGTTAAAAAAGAAGAAAAGAAAAGAGGAACACCGACTGCCGAAAAGAAGTTATTTTTCACTTTTTAATGTTTTTATTTAGAAGTCGGTTGTATTTTATTTTTTATTTATTTTTTTAACTGTATTTAAGTGTCGCTTACTTACATAAAGATTAACTAACTTATACTTACAGTTTGTGTCTTGTTCTTCTTCCACTTCTGTTTTAAACTCCGTTATAGACACATTGTCTTCGGAATCAGAATGATTTACTTGTATGTCTTCTACATCTGAAGAGTCTGCATTTACCAACTCTGCTTCTAGCTCTGTAAGTGAAAATAAACAGTCAAACAAGAGTGAATCTATGCTAACATTGCAACAACAAATCAACAACATGCAATATAGTCATTCATCATTTATTTTTTTACCCGACTGCCGAAGGAGGGTAATGTGTATATCAGTCTATGTATGTATGTAAGTATGTATGTATGTATGTATGTTTATTCCTATATGGCGTTCCAGAGACCAAACGCGTTGGCCGATTTTGATGATTCATACGTCAATCGATGCGTCTTAACCCTGCGAGTGTCATAGGCTACATTAAAATTGGATAATAGAAAAATGCGGATTTTGGGTAGGAAGATTTTGGAAAGGCGGAGGATACACCAGATTTTGGTCAGCTAGTCCGCTAATATGTATCCGCCGACTGCACAGCATGATTTTTCCCTTGTTTACGATTTTTTCGTTCGCTTTTAAAGCAGTCGGGTTTTTTGATTTTATGAATTGAGTTTTTTTTAATATATTACATGACATATGTATTTATCTGTGTATCAATTATAATATAGTGTATTAGTTTAAAGTTTCTTTATAAAATTATATTTTAATTTTAAGGTGTTCAATAAAGCATATAATAAATAAATAACATTATTACACCATTTGGCCGTTATTAATAGGTTTACTATTGAGAGAGGCGCATTCGTTTCCCGTTGAATTTACCTCTCTTTCTGCCTAAATACTAAATACGTCTATCTCTTTCGCACATCCCAACCTTTCACCTGGCAGTAGGGCGCTGTCGAGCTAGTCGCGACGCGCGCTTTTGCTTGAAATTTTCCGCCTAACCTAAGCTTATCGCTCCTACTGTGTCTGTAGATTATTTTTTTTAGGTCTAACGGATGTGTAAATGGCCAACAGCCACAGAACTGAAGCCATACAACACCGGACCATTAAGTGTGTTCGAGTCTCACTTGCAAAATCTATCTCTAGTACCAATCAAATGTGACACATCGTCCCTCCGTTAAATCAATTTGACTCATATACCTTCTTATTACACCGAAATACAGCTAGATCTCGTAAATACATGAATCAACTACTGACATTGCTTTCCTTAATGTCGATTCAGTAGCTACAGTTGTCAGCAACCTACTTTTCGGCTGCACTTTAAAAAATATATTTTATTTTATTTTGGCATCAAACAGTCATATACAATCAATACAATAATTTAGAAAACTGGTTACTTACAAAAGACCTATAGAGCCGACAATGTGAAATAATGGTAAAAATAAGTTACAATAAAGTCTTAACATAGAAAGACGTGCAAGTATTACATATTAATTTTTGTATCAGGGGGGCAACCACAAGCTCTTAGAGTAAGGTTATTTTGAGATCGAGTAAGTGACAGATGTATACAAGTCAGATACATCTGTCCCTTACTCGATCTCAAAATAACCTTACTCTAAGAGCTTGTGGTCACCCCCCTGAACATAAGTTCAATGAAACATCATTATCAGTTTACACAGTGAAGTGAAGGTAGACAAAGTAAAAAAAAGGTAAGTTTAAATTAGGTAATATATCTACTTTTAAGTTTTTGTTTAAGGGAATATATTAAGAGAAATGTTAAAAAGATCTATGTCTGTAAGTTCTCTATTATAGTTGTTAGTGGAACGGTACATAAATGAGTTACGAGTGTATGTTTTATTTAGTCGAGGAGGAACAAAAACTGGTGTTGTACGTGAGGGGCGTACTGGTAGGCGAGCGTGCGCTTTTAGGCGAATCGGTCAATGAGTTTAAAATTTTGAACAATTGAATAATATCAAACATAATACGTCTATTACATAGACTTGTAAGTTTATGCCTACGCAATGCATCTTCATATGAAGCGTCGTAAATAATATTGCGATAGTTAAGTGATTTCAAAAACTTTTTTTGTATCTTTTCTATCCTATTGATATGTATGTTTAAACATGGGCTCCATACAGTGCTACAAACAATCGGTATATTTTTGCCTCACAAAAACGTATGTAACTTCAAATCGTCCATTTTCACTTGACTGGAACTTAGACATAACTAGCTAAATGTGTGTATACCTGTACTATGAGAAAATGCAGGCGTGAAGTTATGTGCGTTTATTACAACGTGTTCGTTCCGTGGGCAAAAAAGGAATATCTAACAAAAGCTAGATCAGCTGCAGTCTACATCAAATTCATGTGGGACTCAATTTGGACGTTCAACAATTATGATTATTTAGTTTTTATCATCATGATTTTACTGTGCTAAAGAAAGTTGTTAGAATTTTTTTTGTGGGTAGAAATTTGTTTTAGGAGATGAGGCTCAGCAGCGTGCCGCAAATTTTTAAACACATATATGAGCTTGCGCACTCGTGCACCAAGTAGCTTCATATGCTCTTTGAAATTGAGATTTATGTCCATAGTAACACCTAAGTACGTGACGGTGTGAACACGTTCCAGAGATTAACACGTGCAGTCGGCTTTCCGCGAACACGCGTGAGAGATAATTTAGTGGCTGTTTCTGAAACTTGAATAATTTTTGATGCCGAAAGAAATATATTTTGTTTTATCCAAATTTAAAGTCAGAATGTTCGCCTGAAGCCAGCTTATAGTAATATAAGCCCTGCAGAGCAGCATCAAATACCTCATCCCAAGTATTGGCGACAAAAACTAAAGCAGTGTCGTCTGCGAAGGAGATAATTTCGCCATGGGTGACCTTAAGACTCATTAGTTCGTTAATGTACACAAGAAACAAGGTTGGTCCCAAGATGCTGCCCTGTGGTACGCGGATATGTAACTGGAAGGTAGGTACTTTTGTATTTGCTTACACGGACACACTGCTTTCGCCCAGACAAATAACTTTCAAAGAGTTTTAACTGAGTACCTCTAATTCCTAATTTCTCGAGTTTAGTCAATAATAAGGCAAACAGAAATCGTGTCAAATGCCTTGGCGAGATCGAGAATATTGAAAAACATTTTTTACCTTTGTCCAAATTTGTGCTAATAAAGCTGGTGAGTTTGTTCACTGCTTGTTCGGTGGACTTACCATACCGAAAACCATACAGGTTTTTAGACAGTAATTTATTTTTTTCCAGATAATTTACTAAGCGTGTGTTTATTATTCTTTACAATATCTTCGATAATGCCGGTAGAATGGATCATCATCATCATCATCATTTCAGCCGAAAGACGTCCACTGCTGGACATAGACCTCCCCCAGGCGTCGCCACATTGACCGATCCCGTGCGTCTCGCATCCAGCGCCTTCCCGCAACCTTAACCAGGTCATCGGTCCACCTAGTGGGAGGCCTTCCAACGTATCGTCTTCCGGTTCGCGGTCGCCACTCCAGAACTTTTCGGTCCCATCGGCCATCCGTTCTGCGAGCAATGTGCCCTGCCCACTGCCACTTAAGTTTAGCAATTCTTCGGGCTATGTCGGTAACTTTGGTTCTCCTGCGGATATCATCATGTCTGACGTGATCACGCAAGGAAATTCCGAGCATAGCCCTCTCCATTGCCCTTTGGGTGACTTTAAGCTTTCTGATAAGGCCCATTGTGAGCGACCACGTCTCGGTCCCATAGGTGATCACTGGCAACACACACTGGTCATAGACTTTTGTCTTGAGACACTGCGGTAAATTGGACGAGAAGATACCACGCAACTTCCCGAACGCCGCCCAGCCGAGTGGATTCGACGGTTGACCTCTTTCTCGAAGTTGGACCTACCCAACTGGACCGTTTGTCCCAAGTAAACATAATCGTCTACAAAGTCATTTTGATAGGAGTGGGTGTTACATGGGCATTCACCATGACCTTGGTTTTGTCCATGTTCATTTTAAGACCCACTCTTTCGGAAGCTCTACTGAGGTCATCGAGCATTTTACTGAGGCTCTCCATGGTCTCAGCCATGACCACTATGTCGTCGGCAAACCGAAGGTGAGTGATGTACTCGCCATTAACGTTGATGCCAAGCCCTTTCCAGTCCAGAACCTTGAAGACGTCCTCCAGCTCAGCAGTGAACAGTTTCGGAGAAATGACGTCTCCCTGTCTTACGCCGCGCTGGAGAAGGATTGGTTTCGAGGTCTGATCCTGAAGACGGACTGACATGGTGGCGTTTTTGTACAGACACTTCAACACCTCAATGTACCGGTAGTCGATCTGGCACCGTTGGAGAGACTGCAGTACAGCCCAAGTCTCGATCGAATCGAAGGCTTTCTCGTAGTCCACAAACACTAAACAGAGAGGCAGGTTATACTCTTCGGTCTTCTTACCTGCCGCAGCGTATGTATGTGGTCTACGGTGCTAAAGCCTTTTCGGAAGCCGGCTTGTTCGGGAGGCTGGAAATCGTAAATCTTGCGCACCGTTGCTGACTCGTAGTCATACCAGATTATCACACCAGTGTGACAAACAGGAATTTTTTTCTCGTTTGTCACACCACTGATTTTTCCACACCATGTATACGATAATTGCTAGTGCAGTACCTATATATTCTAATAAAGTGGATCTGCTGATCGGCGTTTGCCGACTTTCGTTCTTTGCCGACTATTTAGATTTTCTACTTTTAGTTATATTTCTGCCAACTTTTTCATAATAAGGTACAAAGTGTATTCATTTCTTAGGAAAGACAAAACGGCTTATTCGGTTTAGGACAGAACAAAACTAATACAAATGGAATTATATATCATATTTTGTGGTAAGTAGTGCAAGCTATAGTCTATGTCCAGTGGTTCATATGATAATGCAACCTTATCTAACCATATTAAAATTATTAACAGTATTATTCAATCAAAAGGAAATTGATATCGAAATAAAAGAAGAAGGACCGATAATTTTCTTGAAACATTGCGTTAAAAACGGAATTTGAAGTTTTTAATTCGCCCACGCCCCCCAAAAATCTACCCGCGCCCATTGAAAAACCCTTTACTTAGTTATAAAGGGCTTTTTTAAATTATCTTTATCAGTTTGGTCGAACCTTCTTTTTTTTCGATTTCAATTTCCTTTTGATTGAATAATAAAGTTAATAATTTATTATTCAGTTACTTACGCCAAATCACCATGGCAGGTTACACGATTGAACAGCACGTTCAAATGATAAAAAATCTGCATAAGCGATTTGAGCGTATGGTTATCTCTCGCAGAGCTGATGTGAATTTGCCACCAAGGTCATGCGATTTGACGCCGCTAGACCTTTTCTTGTAGGGCTTTTTGAAGTAGCAGGTCTATGCAAACAAACCATAATGGACCGATGTCATGGCCATTGTTCAAATTCAGCCGGATCTATGCAGAAGAGTCATTGAAAACTGGACCACTCGGATCTGTGCCACTAAATAGCAGAGGCGGGCATTTGAACGATGTCATATCATATTCTACACTTAATGGCACACGTAAGCCTTTTAAATAAAAAAGAATTTTGTTAATACCTTACACACAGCTTCTTTTATTTAATTTCAACATCTACCCGCCCTTATTGAAATAAACGAAACAAGAAAAACAATCCTGTTTGTCATACTGGTGAGATAATCTGGTGTGACTACGAGTCGGTAAGGTTGAAAAACCAACTAGTATAACTAGGACAGCACTAGTTAGGAATAAAAGGTGTGAAAAAAACAGTGGTGTGACAAACGAGAAAAAAAATCCTGTTTGTCACACTGGTGTGATAATCTGGTGTGACTACGAGTCAGCAGCGCTGCGCGCGAGACGATTCGTGATGACTCTTGAAAACAACTTGTAAACTTGGCTAAGGAGCGAGATGGGCCTATAGTTCTTCAGCTGGGCATTGTCGCCCTTCTTGAAGAAGAGTACCACCACACCCCTGCACCATGCCTGTGGCGTTATGCCCTCGAGTATGACGGAATCAAACAGCTTCTGAAGGGCCTTGAGGACCGGTTTTCCACCCGCCTTCAGGAGTTCAGCCGTGATTCCGTCATCACCCGGCGCCTTGTTGTTTTTAAGCTGTTTCAGAGCCATCCTAATCTCGTACAGGCAGACGTCCGGGATATCTTCGGTATAGTGTCGGGCAACGGGTTTGCTGATTGATGTGTACAACTGTCCATAGAATGTCTCGATCTCCCTCAGAAGCTCCGGTTTGGCGGATACGATCCTGCTATTGTCGGTCTTCAGTTTCGTGAGCTGGCTCTGCCCAATAGCCAGATCCCTTGAAAAAACCTTGGAGCCTTTATTTCGCTCAATCGCGTCTTTAATACGCTCGGTATTAAAGCGGCGGAGGTCTCTTTTCAAAGATTTAGATATCTGTCTATTGATCTGCCGGTATTTGCACGCCTCATCTGAAGACTGCAGGATCATCTCACGCCTCTCCTTCATAAGCTTGAGGATATGATCAGAGAGCTTTTTGTTTCTATCTGTACGACGGGTCTTGAAAAACTTAGACCCGACCGTATGGACAGCTTCCACGAACCCGTCGCTGTATTCGTCCACGGAGCTCCCTAGGCACTCGAAACGATTCTGGAGTTCGAGCTGAAAGCTCTCGGGGTTTTGGACCTGGATCTGTGCTTAATATTAATGTTCAATGTGCCTCTTACCATGCGGTGATCGCTCCCGGTTTTTACCGAATTGAACACAGAGACATCATTGAACATTTGCTTCTTGGTTAACATGATGAAGTCGATCTCATTTTTTGTTACACCATCGGGACTCTGCCAGGTCCACTTCCTGTGTTCAACTCCAAGTTGCCCCACTTACAGCTCATCCTCGTCTCGTTTGCCCAATTTCGCGTTGTAGTCCCTCATGACAACGGTGAAGTGAGTTTTGAAACCATGCATGGCTCTGGAGATATCCTCATACATGGTCTCTACCTCGTCGTCGGGGTGTGCCGAGGTTGGGGCGTAGACCTGTATGACCTTCAGCGGATATCTAGAGGATATTCTGAGTATAAGGTACGCCACCCTGGTCGACACACTCTTGATCTTCACCACGTTGTTTACAAGGGACTTGTGGACGATAAACCCGACGGTCACCCTCTCGGAAATAGAGCAGGTTATCGGATTTGAGGATTATCGAGTCCTCCCCCTCTCTTCGGACTTCAGATAACCCTATAATACTCCATCGCAACCTGCTCAATTCCTCTTCGAGCTTGGTGATCTTGTCGTCGGTCCGAAGTGTGTGCGTGTTGTACGTTGCCAGGTCCAGTCGTCGGTGATTGTTGGGGTAGCCGGATCTCGTGCGGAGATTCTTAACACACCTTGCCATGCCATAACCTCGACCGCTACCGTAGTCGAGGGTAGGCAGGCTGCCGGGCACTAGGGGCCATTTTTTATTTGTGCTTTTCATAGGGGGTTTTGCCATAATCGCCACGCTTTTCAGGCGGGTTGGCGATCGCAGCATGGTTGTTATAGAAGCACAGAGAACGCTGCTGTCCATTCTCTGGTTTGTCCCTTAGTTGCCTCTTACGACACCCACGGGAAGACATGGGATGGTGAAATTCTTAACGTCCGGCACCATACGGAACAAGTAAAACGGTAGAATGGATATGGACCTATAATTATTGACTTGATTTCTGCCCCCGCTCTTATTAGACTGGGCACACTTCCGACATTTTCAGGGAATCAGGGAAATAGCCCGACTGTAAGCTGTCATTCATAATTTTTTGTAATAGGTGGAATAAGAATCTTTTTATGCAATTTCAGAAATTTACTACTGATCTTGTCACAACCCGATGCCCAATCTGTTTTTAGACCATTTATAATTTGTTCAACTTATTGCTGATCAGTGTCCATCAAAACAAATGAATTACTTTGCTGGTTATACTCGTCTGTATAATATTGAGAATATAATAATAATATAATAAAGATAGGAAAGGGAGAATGGAAATTGGTCGAAAGTGAAGATAGGGAGGGATTTGAAATTTTAGGAAGTGGACGGACATAGGCATTGCGCCACAGGGATGGAAACTGACCGGCATCTAGGGAAAAGTTTATAATGTGGGTAATCGGAGGAAGAAGAAAGTCGAGGATCAAGGTGCTCTAATAACAATCTCAAGCACTCCCTGGTTTGTAAGAAACACGGCAATACATGAGCACCTAAAAATACCAACAGTGAAGAAGAACTATGCGAAAAATGGAAAACGAATAAACAGAGACTGAGCAAGCACAGCAATATCTTAGCCAAAAACCGTTCATACAGACAAGGGGATATAATCCGCTTAAAGAGATGGCAAATCTGGACTTGGATCACAGATAGTAAAAATATAAAGTATATTTAGTGCTAAACTACATACATAAAGTGTTTTTTTTATGAAATACCACAAAAATTATCTCTTACGAAGAACCCATTCGATTATGGCTAGAAAGCTGATCGCAGATAAAAGGGGAAGACAACAAAAAATAAGCATACCATCAATTTGAAGCTCCTCTTTTGGCTTAATAATATCAGCTGGTAATTCTTCTTTGATACTCGTAGCATGGCTTTCTGTTTGACATTCCCCAACTATACTTATGTGCACCATCGGCGTTTTAATAAACCCAGTGTGAAACTCGAAGAGATCTGGGTATATTAAATGATTTGTCTGTAAAAATATGACTCCAATGTTAGTTTGCTAACGATACATTACATATTGAGACCTCACCGTGCCTCTGGGATGCATGTTGGATGGTTGTTGTTACAGGCTGCCATTTATAGATCTTTGTCAATAGAATACTTTTGTTAGTCCATAATAACAGATGCAGCCAAATACCATTATTTTACATGGATCAATTGCCTATCATGATATCCTTTGGCAAGAAGTGTTGTCAGACTTTTGAAAGTATACCTCACCTCATTAATCTCATCCAGCATCTGAGTAAACAGCTCTTCAGCTTCCAGACATTTTCTCTGGAAACGGCAGCATTGTTTGAGTTTGGTGCAGCAGAAGTAACAAACGAGCTGCGGTCTTCTGTCTTCAGTTACAAACTGCAACAAAACTTGTCTTGAGTAGGTATTCTGTTTTATAAACTAATCTAATAAGAGTTAGCATTTATTGTTTACTGGCTTTGCCTTTTTTTTTTTTTTTTTTAGCGGTGAGAAATGCTCATGCATACTGCGCTACCATGGGGAGACAGCGCAGTTATGTGGGACTCTAACCCACTAAAACTCCACGGTGTCCTCCTGTGCCGCTTATGGCGGGAACACGGGTACGCGTTAGCACTCACCGCGAACCCGCCGCGGCTGTCCGTCACCGGACCCCCCTCTGGGGAGTACCCCCCATCACCGGCGCACCAGAACACACTGTGCGCCGTGACCATCCCAGGGACCAAACCAGCACATGGGTGCCAGAGGACCCCGTGTATGGCACCCTTGGTCCCCTTGTGACGGGTCAGGGTCAATGGCCCCACCACCTACCATTTTTCGGCCGCAGGGGACAGGGAGAACGGCCTACGCTATACCGGCACTCCTCCTCCCCTGCGGCCCCACCGCGTCCTCCATCATACGGCGGCGACCCCGTCTAAGCCGCGGAAGGTAGGGAGAGCGGCGCACCGCAATACCGGCACTCCTCTCCCGTCCTCATCGTATGGGTATGGGAGACTCCATACGACATCGCGGCCCGCCTCAGTTGCGATGTCGCCTAGGCAGCACTGCAACCTACATGTTGGCCGCTACGTCGTCGGCTTATCGGCAAAAGCCCTGACGAGCGGCCCCTCCTCGGGTTCCTCTTAGCTTCACCGGGGTTGACCAAGCCACGGTTACTGAGCCCCCCCGCATCGACAATAAGGGAACCCACCGGGGGGGTACTGGCTTTGCCTGCCACTTCGTCTGCGTAGCATTGGTACTTTGAATAGCCTATTTACTTGAGAAATTATGGTTCACCTTACAAAGTTCTACCTCAAAGATGATTTCTGGGTTAAAAACTATTCTATGTCCTTCCCAGGGACTTAAACTATCTCCATAACAAATTACATCAAAATCCGTTCAGCGGTAGATGCATTAAAAGGTAACAACAGCCATATATAATATTTATATGTTTGTTAAAGGAACTCTCTGGAAATACTGAGGACTTAGTGCAGTACTCACACTCAATTGCGTGAACGTAAATGTCAAATTGTATTGAAATTTGATAAGCACCTATCAGGGGACAGTAAGGAGAAACCTCTTGTTTTGTATACATTTTGACATAAGAGATTGTTTACATCGTCAGGAGTGGTATGTTAGAAAAAAAACTCGGAATAAGCACATAATTACATTACAAAAATTCTCACACTGATAGTAATGGAAGCCTTTGTCCAGCAGTGGATGTTTTTTGGCTGAAATGATGATGGTAATTAACATTATCACTGGCGGTGGGGTTTCTGAATTGAGTGAAGGACCTAAGAATGTGTCAAACCCTACTCTAAAATGCCAGGTTTTCAGGCTAAAGTAGAAATTGACAAATTCCAAGACAGAAAGTTCTGTCAGTACTGGCTTCTGCCAGCTGATTCGTCCGCGCGAAAAGTTTTTCTTATCCCGAAGGAACATTATACCGGGATGAAAAGTCGCCTGTACTATTCCAGGATATAATCTTTATATGTGCCAAATTTCCTCTAGATCTGTACTGGCGTGTTTGAGTAACAAACATACATCCAAACTTTCGCATTTATAATATTTGCCTGCTATCTGGATGCCACTGAGGAGCTCTTAAATAAGCTTGAGCACTTACAAAATCTGTGCATCCGTTTTTTTTTTGGTATGAGGAAATACGATCATTTCTCTCAGTTCCGCAAGGATCTCAAGTGGCTCCGATCTCAGCTATCCGTCTTCGCAGGAACACTCGACTATTATGTCTCCTCTTCAACACCTTTTTCAATCCTACATACCCTGGATATCTGCGCGATCGGTTTTCCTTTACTCGCGCTGCCGATGTCCAGTGTATATCCCACCTAAGGCATCATCTTAACTTCCCGTCCCACAATACTAATTTCTATTCCCACTCCTTCTCTGTTCATACAGTACGACTGTGGAACTCACTTCCACCTAAAATCTCTGACTCTAAAAATATATCTTTATTCAAGAAACAGGTCAAAGAACATTACCTTTCCACCTTCTTGTAATTTTATATATTATACATTTTATCTTTAATATATGTAGTTAAGGTATATGGGTAATTAGTTAAGTTATAATAGTCTATTTTAAGTTTCCTTATTTCTTTCTACACACTGTGTCTTCGTCTATCATCTAACTTTCCTGTCGCAGGTCTGCTGGAAGAAATTTCTGTTGAAATAAGCAGTACCTTTGTGCTTTTCTATCTGTATTCCATCTTTTCTCTGTTAAGTGTTTTGTGTGTACATAAATAAATAAATTAGTAAGATAATGAAAATAAATGCCCAAGGAGAAGCTTCTCATGAATAAAATACTTCCAATCATACAAAAAAATCAAAAAACCCGACTGCTTCAAAAGCGAACTAAAAAGTCGTAAACAAGAAAAAATCATGCTGTGCAGTCGGAGGATACATATTCGCGGGCTGGCTGACCAAAATATGGTGTATCCTCCGCCTGCACAGCATGATTTTTTCCTTGTTTACGACTTTTTAGTTCGCTTTTGAAGCAGTCGAGTTTTTTGATTTTTTTAATTAAGTTTTTTTATTTATAACTTTTTAGTTAGTTTTTTTCGAATTGGATACATTTAAACATATATTAAATAAGTGAGTAATATAATAAGTGTTATATATTTTTAAAATCACCTCTTAAAACCCTTTATTTTGATACCCCACACGAAGGGTTTGGAAAAAAAAAACCCAAAAGCCCTATGACACTCGCAGGGTTAAGACGCATCGATTGACGTATGAATCATCAAAATCGGCCAACACATTTGGTCTCTGCAACGCCATATAGGAACAAACATACATACATACATACTTACATACATACTTACATACATACATACATACATAGACTGATAAACACATTACCCTCCTTCGGCAGTCGGGTAAAAACCAGTATGTGGTCAATAGGTTTTGTGTAGGAAGGCCTCTACCCATACACTACAGGGAAAGCAGGAGCATTGACCATTGATTAATTCTTGATCAAGGCAGATTGGTGACTAATATTATTACACTGTCCTCCTCCATGGATGTCCGTCAAGTTCACATTCTTAAAATAATATTAATTTCTTGTATGAGGCACATTTAAACCCTATTAATTAAAAAAAAAACAACTTACTGGCTTAGCAGTCAGCTCCTCATAGAGTTCATGCAAACTCTTGTTGACCACCACATACATGGGAGCATCTTTAACTAAACACACCCTACACATTTGCAGTTTTTCCATTTTTTACTCGAAAATCACTGAAATACAGGGAAATATTTCAATGCTTTATTTTATATTCAAAACGTACGTATACGAGGACCCTGTTCACTTATTTATTCACTTGGTTGATTTTTGTTTGTTTGAGTCAGTGTGATGCTGTGATTTAGATTTCGTTCGGAACTTAGTTAATATAACATTGACAATGACAATTGACAACTAGGGTGAAGTGTGACCAGATTATTATTATTTAGAAAAACCAGGAGCTGCCTCGGGAAAATAATACCCTTTCTACAAAGTCGGAACAACCGCCCAACTCAATCTCAACTTAGTTGTGTTCTGGTAAAACAAAATACTCAATTTGGTTGGCCGACCACTGTCTACACTGTAGACGCCAAATTGAGCTATCCTTCAAACAACCTTGGTTGGAAGATAGGTATGCACTTGCAACCAAGGGCAAATAGAATAGAGAACGTAGAGTCTGCGTCCATTTATTTTTCTTCATCATCGCTTGCACATAGAAGAGCTAGCCTTTCCAACTTTCTGTAATTATTTATGGCTATGACGCTCCATCTCTTGCTTATATGACTGACCACGAATAAAAAATAACTAAAGTTGTGTCCGTTGCGCCTAACGGGCGCGCTGTAGAACAAACGCGCCCGTTGGAGGGCCTAACCAAGGGCCCCTTGGTCGGACGGTTGTTCCGACTGTATATAAGGGTTTTTATTAGTAAGTTTTGCCATGGTTTTTGACTGCCACTATGACATTCTGGCTAAAAGTGCCGTTGAATCTCAGTCTGGTTTGGTTGAAGGCAACAAGAAAACGTCATTTTGAAACTAAAAAATTGAATTAGATATTTTTTGATACTTTGATGAGAAGTCATCGAAGTACCAACAATTTTCTAATTCAACTCTTTCATAAACATACTGAAGAGTATGTTTTTGAAAGAGTGGGAAACAAAGGTCAAGTGTAGTTAATAGTATTAAAGTCTCACTTAGACAAGACCGAAGAAAACAAAAACTGGGAGATCGAAAATTTGGGCATGATTTGGGTCTGTACTAAGAAAAATATTTTTGATGGTTGTCTTTTTTTCAGCGTTGCCAGAATGAAAGTTTTGTTACATTTTATATTAATAGGTTGGGGCAAAAGTCTTTTCGCATTAAAGTATGTATGAACTTGTAATAACATCTCTTTGGCAATACTATTTTTATCTGGCTGGTTTTGGTATCATTGAAAGTTTAAATTTTAAAGAACATAATTCCAAATTCAAATTAGGAAAATGTGTGATTTTCATTTGTTTTTCGTACCGTCAAGATGAGTGAATCTAATGAAGAAATTAGATACTTTTTAAAATTTTACTACAAAAGAGGTAAAAATGCAACGCAAGCCGCGAAAAAATTTTGTGATGTTTATGGACCTAGTGCAGTGTCTGTGAGAGTACGACAAATTTGATTTAAGCGTTTTCAATCCGGAAATTTTGATAATACTTTTGACCTTCTCATGTATCCTCCATGTAGTTACTCAAAATGTAACTTTTATGACTTATTAAAAAATATAGAAATATTTTCCAGAAAACAAAAAATAATTGTCACTTGGAACGCTTTCGTTCGTCATGACTATTTATTCACCTGATTTTATGACACACAAATTGACGTATTGTTCACTCACTCACTGACGTGTATTTTTAAAGGACTAGTTAACCACACCTATCAGGGCCGTCTCGGGACGTGGACTGACCGTGCCCCGCCAGCGGCTCAAAAAACTATCGGTGTTTAGGTACATTTTATAATATGAACTCGTTCACACATCCGTGCACGGGCCAGTTACGAATCTTTAATGCCTGGGCCCGGCCCTGTCACGCCCCGGGCATGGCCCTGATATGTGTGGATAGACCTTTTTAAGGTTAAACGTTAGTGCCGCGCACATTAAGTAACTTTTCTCTTGAAAATGTAACTTTTGGAGATGTCTCATGTAACTAATATGTTGGTATTTATGTCAACTATCAAGTTTATTAACCCAAACATAAAATTCTTAAACAAAACTTTATCACCTGTTAAAACGTATTTTGGAGGAAGTTTCGAAAATCTAATAATTTCAACCTTTATTGTTTGTTTAGATTGGTATTTATGTCAATTATCAAGTTTATAACCCCAATAAATGAGATTTTTAAAAAAAAAAAAAAATTACTTCCCCTAAATCGACTTTTGTGGATAGTTTCTAAAAACTTATAATGACAACCTTTATTGTTTACTTATGTTGATATTTATGTCAAGTTTCAAGTTTATGAACTCAAAAAGTAAGATTCATAAAAAAAAACAAATCGGGTAGTATCGGTTTTGGGGGTAGTTTTGAAAACTAAAAATAACAACTTTTATTACTTAATTAGTTTGGTATTTATGCCAAGTTTATTACCCATTAATATGGCATTAATATGTATTAATGCTAATTTTTTTTTTATCCGTGGTGCTAGGCAACTGGGCTTATCCCAGTTGTATATGACCCTTTGTGCCTATTGGCCTTGTTTGTTCTGTCTCCTGCTTGATATGGAGGGAAGTGGAAATTTACATTTTTCCTACTCCTCCGTTATTCTTTTCTGATTAATTTCGTTGCGGGATCCAAGACAGGTAAATTCATTCTCCGGGACTTCGTCGAGCTTCATTGCCTCGGCGCTTTTCTGGTGGTCGCCACTGTTGATTCTGGCTTTCAGGAGTTGCAGTGGTTTGGGACTAGTGCGGTGGGATTGTCCCAAAAAAAAAAAAAAAAAAAAAAAAAAAAAAAAAAAAAAAAAGAAAAAAACCCAAGTAATAAGATTATTCAAAAAAACTTTAAAACCCCCTGAATATTTTTTTGGGGGTAGTTTCCAAAAACTAATAATAAAAACCTTTATAATTTATTTAAGTTAGTATTTGTGCAATGTTTCAAGTTTAGTAACCCTTAAAATAAAATTCTTCGAAACAAAATTCAACACCCCCTAAATCGACTTGTGGGGGTAGTTTCAAAAAACTAATAATGCCAACCTTTGTCATTTACTTAGATTACTATTTGTACCAAGTTTCAAGAATATTAGCCAAAGGAATTAGATTTTTCATACAAACTTTTTCCCCCTTTTTCTCCCCCTTAGGGGAAAATTCTTTCATATCGGATGCCTACGTCATACAGAAAACATACTCTCCAAGTTCCAGGTCTCTACGATTAGTGGTTTAGGCTGTGCGTTGATCCGTCAGTCAGTCAATCAGGGACAAAGCATTTATATGTATAGAAGATATATGGAGCAGAAGACTGGTCGGGTTTTTTTGAGACGCATAATTTCAGGTGGACCAAAAATTAATGCTATACTTATATCTTTACAAATCACTAGGAGACAATAATAATCAGGAGATAATAATATTGTCAATCCAACACAACTACGAGAAACGAATGAAACTAACAAAAATCTAATATAGCGTAAATTACGCGTCACTAAAACGTCACTCACAACTATGTTTACCTGAGACAAACGGTCCAGTTCGGTAGTTCCAAATCGATGTAGAGGTCCACCGTCTTATCGCCATTTGATTCTTCAAAGAACCTTTGACACCGATACTGCCGAAAAACTAATGATGCCAACCTTTGCTTTGCCAAGGGAATAAGATTTTTTATAAAAATAAATATCTCCTAACCCCTCGAAAAGTTGAATTTCCAAAAATCCCTCTTAAGTGCTCCCCTACATCATAAAAAGAAGCTGTGTGCAGTGAAAGTAATCAAAAATCTTTACCTGCCCGAAATCGTATTTTAAGGGTAGTTTCGGAAAACTAATAATGATAACCTTTTGTTATGTCGGACATTCGTATCCATCAAAAGGACGTCCGTAAGGTACTGCGCAACCTCGACGTGAACAAGGCTAGTGGCCCGGATGGAATACCAGCAATAGTTCTCAGAACCTGTGCGCCTGAACTGTCTCCGATCTTGACACGCCTATTCCGCCTTTCTTATGAGACTGGAAAAGTGCCGAATGCTTGGAAGCTAGCTAACGTACAGCCCGTGCCCAAGAAGGGTAGTCGAGCTGACCCGGCCAACTAACTTAGCAACTTAACACGAAGCTCCTGGCATACCTAGAAACTAACGAGATCCTAAGTGACCGCCAATACGGCTTCCGCCGAAATCGGTCTAATGGGGCTCTTTTAGCGTATGCCATTCACATATGGAGTGAGGCCATCGAGACGCACGGGGAAGCGCTTGCCGTCTCCCTCGACATCTCGAAGGCTTTTGATAGGGTCTGGCACGAAAGCCTTATTGGTAAGCTTCCTTCATTCGGTTTGCCCGGTGGTCTGTGTGATTGGATTGCAGACTTCCTGAGGGATCGGTCCATTCGAGTGGTTATCGATGGCTGCTCGTCGGACCAATTGGATATCAATGCCGGGGTCCCTCAGGGGTCGGTACTCTCAGCAACTTTATTCTTGCTGCACATTAACGATCTGCTAAAACCCGGCACCTTTGGGTATGCAGACGACAGCACTGTTGCTGAGAGATACTTGTCCAACGCTCGTGCTACCGGGCCTCAGGTCCGCAGCCTAATTGCGTAAGTAAATTCGGCAACGGAAACAATCTGGTTCTTTCCCAAAAACACACACATACACAAAAAACTTGAATAAAGATTCAACTTTTTTGTGTATGTGTGTGTTTTTGGGAAAGAACCAGATTGTTTCCTTTGCCGAATTCACTTACACAATTAGGCTGCCGGTCTCTCCGGAAGGCCATGGTGGAGCGCTTGAACCTGTCCTTACAGGCAGTCTCCGAAAGGGGCGATGCCAATCTGGTCAGGTTTAATGCTGCTAAAACCCAGGCGTGTCTTTTTTCCGCTAAAAAGAGCCAATTTTACCCGGCTCCAACTTTCCGAGATGCGACCGTGTCATTAACTGACCATCTTGAGATTCTTGGCGTTACGTTAACATCTACTCTCAATTTTGGCCCTTACATTGAGGCAAAGGCTCAGCTGGCTGCCAAAAACCTGGGGATCCTTGCAAAGGTGAGAAGGTACTTCACGCCGGAACAGCTCCTCAATTTGTATCAAGCGCAAGTTCGATCATGCATGGAGTACTGTTCTCATCTCTGGGACGGATCTGCCAAGTACCAGTTTGACGCACTAGAGTCGATCGAGAAGCGAGCCAAGAGGCTCATAGGTGATGAGGCGCTGCTCAAGTCAAAGCTCCAGAGTCTTGAACATCGTCGCCGAGTTGCCAGCCTGTCGGTTTTTTATCGGTTACATTTCGGAGAGTGTGCGATGGAATTGCACGATATAATTCCACCTAGCCCGTTTCATCATCGGACTACCAGACGTACGGCGATGCGCCATCGATACATGGTAGACATCCCACCCATACGCACAAAACGTTTTGGGAACACTTTTATTATGCGTACAGCTAAAGAGTGGAATTCCCTGCCGGAGTCTGTGTTTCCCGATAGCTACAATCTAGGGGTCTTTAAGTCAAGAGTGAATAGGTTATTTCTAGGCAAGCGCGTTTCACCGTCGACCACATCATCGCTTACCATCAGGTGAGATTGTGGTCAAGCGCGAGCCTATAGGTTATAAAAAAAAACCTTTATTGTTTATTTAGGTTGGTATTTATGTCAAGTTTCATGTTTATTGACCCAAGAAATCAGATGCTTCAAAAAAAATTACATCCCCTAAATCATCTTTTGGGGGTAGTTTCGAAAAACTAAAAATGAAAGTCTTTATTGTTTATTTAGTTTGGTATTTATGTCAAATTTGAAGCTTATTAACTGAAGTAATAAGATTCATCAAAAAAACTTTAACACCCCTGTAGTGTATGTAGATATCAATAGGTCGCGCTACAAGCCGATAACAGTATTGCAGCGATGCCTTGTGCGCATATGTCACTCAGTTATAAATACCGGTCCGAGTGGTGGGGCGTTTAGTCGTTATCAGACTGTCGGCCTGTGCGGTAGTGCGTTGGCGAGTCAACTATTAATATTCTATCTAACTATTAATATTCTATCTAACTATTAAATCAGATTTTGAAGTGTATTACTACATTTGACAACGACTAGAGAAGTTAGATTCAGCACTAAAACAGCTGCTCTTAATAATCATAAATGACTAATACACTAAAAATAATGCAAACATCAGAATGAGTTACGCGCAGTCCTAGACACAGAAAATATAGACGTGTGTTTAATCTCTGAAACGCACTTCACTAAACAATCTTTCGTTAAATTTAAAGGATACAAGATATATAATTCGCTTCACCCTGACAACTCTGCCAGAGGAGGTAGCGCGGTTATAATTAAAGAAAACCTTAACCATTACGAGCACAGTGAATTTGAAGACACTTAAAATAATGGAGTGGAACTCTAATGGGGAGCCCATTAGAGTTACGCCATTATTTTTAGTGTATTAGTCATTTATGATTATTAAGAGCAGCTGTTTTAGTGCTGGATTCTAACTTCTCTAGTCGTTGTCAAATGTAGTAATACACTTTAAAATCTGATTTATCTTATCTTCTAGATTTGAGGGTTGTGTAGGTACCTTGTTTTGCAGCCTGAGTATAGGAAATACTTTTGGTGACTTGAACAGGTTTAACAGTTGACTGGAAACCTTATTTCCGTGTGTGTTGGTCAGGATGCCTTATTGTAGAAAACTGTTGGGGTGTTGGCACAACAAGTTTCCTTTTTATGTTTTTGGTTTTCATCATTTGCATCTCTTTGGCTGCTTCACACCCTCTGTAGTTGGCTGGGTGGGGTAAGCCACAGTGGACGCATTTCGGTTTCTCTTGCAGAGATTTAATACATTCGGCTGTAAGGTGCTTGCCAGTGCATTTTTACACACCTTGGCTCTTTTTTACAGTATTTATGAGTATGCCCATTTGCCTGGCATCTCTTACACTGTGGAATGAGTTTCGGATTTTTGAGAGGGTGTATTTCAATTTTACACCCTAAAATATGCTTTGTTTATTTACATCTTCGTCATTATGAAATGAAAGGACAAACATATTCAGCAGTTCTTTACTCTTCCAGCTGAACTTGTGGTCAACTTTTTCTATTTTAAGACCTTGCGATATTAAATCATCTTTGATTCGATCTGGCTGGCAAAAAGAATGTAACTTTTTCACTACAACTCTCATTGACCTAGCCTGTTTGTTTTCATATGTGTGCCAATGATAGTCTTTCTGTGTCAAAAACCTAACAATTGCTCTATAAGAGTCATCAGTTTTAGCGTTGATCTTCACACACAGTCTCCATTCATCATTTTGGCGGTGAATGATTCAGTTGGTTGGGTTTCTGTCAGTGAGTCGTAAAACATTGGGTAGCTCTTGACTCCCATCTATAATGATTGGCGGTGGTGCACGCACTTTTTTGACTAATGTCCATGGACGGTTACCGTTACCAAAAAAATACCGGTAAAAGTACCAAAATCATTTCGTTCCGTTACGTTAAATATAACGTTATATCGCTGGATTTACCGGTATTTAAATAACGATTACTAGTAGCGTTATTTCGCTAAAATCTAGCAACTTCTGGCCGTGCGACGTTGCCAAACCGAAACGTGTTCGGCACACGTTTCGGTTTGGCAACGTCACACCGTCGTGGCGCCGCCGCGCCGTGCGTTCGCCGGGACTTCTATGCGGAGCGGCAACAAAAATATGAATACTAGACGGCTCGCGCTCACGCGTTTAATTTTAATAATCATAACACACATCGCGTACGTCGGACATACTTTTACTGTTTTTATTTATTAACAAGTTTATTTATTTATTATATGCTTTATTGTACACCTTAAAATATAATTTTAAAAAGGAACTTAAAATTAATACAAATACAATGGGCGGCCTTATCGCGTTCCGCGATCGCTACAAGGCAACCTGGTATGGACTTGAAGTGGGGTTGTCATTGGTGTGACATTAACATTGTTGAAATACTATATTATAATAGATACACAGATAAATACATATGCTATGTAATATATACATAAATACATACATATTAAATATAATGGCAATAAAAAAGAATGATGAATGACTCAATCAATCAAAATCTCGATATTTCAAAGACGAATCGCTGGCTGCAGAGTGTCATTAAGCATTAGTCTTCTTGATATATTAAATCAGATGCCTAACTAAATTACTTACCAGCATGATGGCATTTTGGAGGCTGAGTCACCCGCGTCCGTAGGTGAGTACCCCTTTTGTTACCCTACCGTGGTCCCCGGATGGTGCTAATCAGGTGACACAAACTGGTAACCTACGAAACTGGGACAACAAAATTTAAGTGGCAATGGGCCCCAAACTAGGCACAGCCTGTATGTTGGAGGCCCAGAATACCCATTCCCATTATAGTTTCGCCATGTCCATCTGTCCGTCCGTCCACCCGTCCGTCCGCAGCCTAGCTCAGAGACAAGTACTAGAAAGCTATAATTTGGCATGGATATTTATTTATTATATTCTTTATTGAACACCATAAAAAAAATACATACAGAACAAATATTTTCAAACAAAGTGTAAAATGGGCGGTCTTATCGCACAGAGCAAAAATACATACATATTGTACTAAATATCTAATACACTAATAAATATTGACAGGGAAAGGAAAATATTTAAAATTATAGTGAAAGGTAATGCTCCTTTGCCATTTTCTTAAATGTTGGCTGTGTTTGAGCGCGTCTTATTTCTATAGGTAATTCATTCCACAATCGAACTGCTTGAATCGTAAAATCGTATTTGTCAAAGAAGGAAGTGGAATGCATACGAACACTCAATTTTAAATATTCCGATTACCTCAAGGACTTAGAATGGGTGTCACAGAGGAACTGAAAACGTTATTTAAGATAAAAAGGATTAAAGAGCGCATTATAAAGCAAAGAGAGTATGTGGCATGCCGGCGAAGGCGAATAGGAAGCCATTTGAGCTTAGTACGAAATTCAGAAACGTTACATTTTTATTTTTTATCGTTCATAGGCTTGCGCTTGACCACTATCTCAACTGATGGTAAGCGATGATGTGGTCGACGGTGAAGCACGCTTGCCTAGAAAAAACCTATTCACTCTTGATTTAAATACCCCAAGATTGTAGCTATCGGGAAACACATACTCCGGCAGGGAATTCCACTCCTTAGCTGTACGCATAATGTAAGTGTCCCCAAATCGTTTTTTGTTTATGGGTGGGATATCCACCATGCACCGATGACGCATCACCGTACGTTTCGTACTCCGATGATGGAATGGGCTAGGCGGAATCAGATCATGCAATTCCACCGCACACTCCACGAAATGCAACCGATAAAAAACCGACAAGCTGGCAACTCGGCGACGATGTTCAAGGCTCTGGAGCTTTGACTTGACCAGTGCCTCATTATATTTGCGCAAGCCAAATATAAATCTAATACAGAGATATATATTCCTATAATATTATGGTATGGTATGGTATGGTAGATTATAATTATGTGTATAATCTAATAATTTACATTAATAAGTATATCCATGCCAAATGAAAAAATAATATTAGTATTTGGTACCCAAGAAACAGGAAAAGGAAACAAGGTAGACAGTTTTGAAGGTGGGAAGGCAAAATAAAGATCTTAGCAGTAGGTTACGGCCGAAGGCTTGCGACAACCCACCGAGCAAAGACGTACCGCCAAGCAGCCTAGTCGTGTTCCGGTACGATGCCCGGTGTAGCCACAAGAGTGGTTGGGTTGAGATAGTTGTTCCACTGCAGACAGACCACCCTGACTCGCGTTGTTATGGGTCTATCGGGAGACTAGTCGCGGAGGTTAGCGGGATCTGAGGCACGGTGCGCCGCTGGCCGACCGCAGGTAGTTGGGGGCCCAAGTAGTGTGCTAGCCACACAC
Organism: Orthosia gothica; assembly: GCA_949775005.1. Taxonomy (NCBI): domain Eukaryota; kingdom Metazoa; phylum Arthropoda; class Insecta; order Lepidoptera; family Noctuidae; genus Orthosia; species Orthosia gothica. Next base: position 10,017,486 of record OX459055.1, read on the forward strand.
GAAAGGATATCCCGCCAACTATCGAAAAATCGTGCTGGTTGGCGACCAGACGAGAGTGCCCGATGGAAATTCCCGAGGCAGCTCGGGCGTCCCCGCAGTCTCCAGACTAGTCCCCCAATGATGGCATCCTGTCTGCGCGTGTCTGAAGGTTGCCAGCGTGGAACATCATTACACTTGCTTCACTCACAGCAATAATGCCAAGGAACAAAAAGAGAAAAGCTGTGCAGCGGCAGCACTCACTCTCACAAAAGGTGAACCTCAGCAATATCCGAGGTCTGCACTCGAAACTTGTCGCAGTCCATCACCACTTTGAGACTGAGAAACCAGCACTTTTGTACCTTACGGAGACGCAGACCGGATGTCCGTCGGATGTGGCGTATCTTACCCAGGATTTACACTGAAGCACAAATTCAATCCACGTGCGGGTGTATGCATGTATGCCCGTGACGACATCTGCTATCGGCGTCTCCGTGACCTTGAAGACTCAGTGCTATGGGCCCTGGTGGACACAGGTCTGGATAAGATTATCTATGCCTGTTTCTACCGATCACATAGTGGTGATCTGGAGACAACCAGCTGGGCAGATGTGGCCCAGCAACGGTACCCTTCTGCCCAATTAGTGTTACTGGGGGACTAAAATGCCCACATGGCGTTTCTTGTGCGTTCTTCTCCGTAACAATCTACTTTCCAAATGCACGGTAGAATCATTTTTTGTTACGTATTTGACGTTCAAAAGTGCCGTTTATTGGCCTAGTTGAATAAATATATTTGTCACAATCAGGAATGGCTCTTCCCATACCAGTGTACTGACCATGCTGGACGAGAGATGCCAAATCTTTCGCTAGCGCTCAATCTCACTTAGCTTGTGCTGGGGGCTACGAGGGTGCCGGAAGTTGATTTGCATACGGCCAATTGCCTGGACCTTCTGCTGATAACAGATCCAGACTAATACTCAGTGTCGATATCATATCCTTTGGGTAGTTCCGACTAATGTCTGGTGAAGTCTGTACCTATCCGTCTACTCCCCGCCCGATCCCAGCCCAAGAAGCACCCAGCGGGTTTGGCGGTACAGATCAGCAGATCGGAATGGGATGCAATCTTTCTTCGCATACACTTTTTTTGGAAGATCCATCGTCATGCACTGACGCCGTGACTGATGTGTTGCGCCAGGGGATGGAGTACTACATTCCATTCTCTGACGTAGCGCTGTCCGGCGTTGACCAACCATGGTTTGGTGCCGAGTGCAAACGCGCAAATGCGGTTAAACTCAAGGCTATTATGGCATGGGTCGACGCTCGAGTGCACAAGGCAAATGACGTAACTCAGAAGAGATCCTTCAACAAGGCTGCCAAGTCCTGCAAAAAGGCGATGCAAAGGGCACGTTTTGACCATATTAGCAGAATCGGGAACAAACTAGCTTCATACCCTGCTGGTAGCAAAGCGTTTTGGTCCCTGGCTAAGCCGGTTGAATCAAACTTCTGTCGCCCCTCACTACCACCACTGCTGAGACCTGACCCTGACCACTTGGTTACTGGCCCACTCCGCCGAGGACAAGGCAAACTTGTTTGCATCCCTTTTTGCGGAATCTTCACGTCTGAACTCTGATGGCGCGCGGCCCCCTCAAGCTCCTGTTGGATGTAGGACGAGTATGTCTGACATTCGCATCCATTTGAGGAAGGTCTGTAGGGTGTTGCGTAACCTTGACGTGAACAAAGCTAGTGGCCCTTTGTCTTGCCATAAAAACACCAAACATTAATCTACCCTACCTACCCAACCCTACCTACCCTACCCTACCTACTCTACCCTACCCTACCTACCCTACCCTACCTACCCTGCCCTACCCTGCCCTACCTATCCTACCCTATCCTACCTACCCTACCCTACCTACCGTACCCTACCCTACCTACCCTACCCTACCTACCCTACCCTAATCTACCTACCCCACCCTACCTATGTAGGAAAGGTAATTTTTTTTTCATAAAAACCTTCTACTAACAATAACAAACACAACAAAAAAAGAATAAGCGAAATTGGTCAAGCCGTTCACGCGTAATGCCGTGACCAAGGGAAATAGGAATTCATTTTTATATATAAAGATACGTCGCAGGATGCAGTACAGAAACAATATTTTATTTACGCTGAAGCTAGTCGTACTAACACCAAAATATGCTGGTCTCCCCAACTTCATTGTTAGAAAGAGATAGGCGTATAAATTACCGGTATAACAATTGCAATTTTTACCGGTACTAATACTGGTAATTAGATAACGTTAACTGACATATGGGTATCGTTATTAATATCGTTACTTTTTTATCGTTAACGTAACGGTAAATGGTAACGTTATAAAAAAAATAACGGTAATTCGGTCCCTGCATATACATCCTACACCAAAATATTGCCGGACTTTTAAACAAAAGTGATATCCTCAATATCTGTTTGGAAGAGCTGCAAAGTAAGGGAAAAACTGTGGATGTTGTATATATTACGGAACATTTTATGACGCCTGAGCAAGAAGAATTATTAAATATACCTAACTATAATCTAGCTATAAGTTTCTCAAGAGATTGTAAAAGAGGGGGTGCATGTATATTAACAAAAATTGGACATCAATGTAAAGAGGTTAATTTAAGCAACTATTGTGTAAAAAATTTGATTGAATGTTGCGCAATTGAATTAACCGAGCATGGTATTATTATTGTTATGTGTAGGGTCCCTAATTCCAACTTAAATACTTTTTATGAAAAATTGGAAAATATTCTTCATTTAGTATGCATTAAACGTAATAAAAAGATTATAATCTGTGGGGACTTTAATATAAACACATTAAAAAGAAACAAACAGACCCTAGATTTTGAGTATATTTTCATAAGCTATAATCTACCATTGCAATTCTCTCAACCCACTAGATTAAGTAGTGGAACATGTTTGGACAATTTCGCGCACAATATCAGAGGTTGCAGGGGGGAAATTATTGAATTTGGACTGTCAGACCACACCGCACAGCTTTTAAGATGCCCTGTTAAAAAAACTTGTGCTATTAAGTCATGGCGTATTAAACGAAGAAATTATTGCCCAGAATATTTAGATAAATTTAAAAATTGTATAAAAATCCTCTCATTCTCAGACATTTATAATACTTTCGACCCTAATGAGACTTATGACTGTTTTATTGATCTATTTCAATGCTTTTACGATCTCTGTTTTCCTTACGAAACAATTACAAAGTCGCTAACAAAAAAGTCTAAGTGGATCTCAAAGGGAATAAAAAAATGCAGTAAAAGGCAACGTGTGCTTTTGTGGAAATACAGAACAAAGCCCACCCTCAAGAACAAAAATGCGTTCAAAGCATATTCACATAGACTTAAGAGAATCATATCTTTGACACAAAAATCTCAAAATAACCACTTTATCAAAACATCACAAAATAAATCCAAAGCAGCATGGACTGTAATTAACAAGAGTAAAGCCTACTTTCCTAAAGAACCTATAAGTGAAATAAAAACTGACACAAAGATAATTACGAACCCTATAGAAATAGCAAACTCTTTCAATGAATATTATATTAACCAAGTATCGAATTCAAATCATAGCATAACACAAGAAATCTCTATTCATTCAAAGTCTTTGAACTCTTTATTCATGGAACCAACTATACCGATTGACATCATGAATCAAATTAGGTCTCTTAGAGACACAAATAGTGTAGGTAGTGACGGAATATGCACTAAAGTTATAAAAGCAGTCTCTCAATACATAGCCCCACATCTAAGTTACATAATCAATTTGTGTATTGAGAAAGGCATCTTCCCGGAGCAACTCAAAATCTCCATAGTTACTCCACTATACAAAAAGCAAGACAAATGTCTCATGAAAAATTATAGACCTATTGCTTTGATAACTTTAATTGCGAAAGTATTTGAGAGGGTCATACGTGGGACACTCAGAAAGTTTTGCGAAACTAAAAAAAATTGTTCTATACGTACATATATTTTTATTAAATCTTTTCAAAGTACTTTCCACCAACCTCTATATAAAGATTCATGCGCCTAAACCAGTTTTCAAAACACTTTTTCCAGTCCGCCGCAGACACCTCGTTTACAGCCTGCTCGAACGCAGCCAGCGCATCTTCCGGCGACGAAAATTGTATCCCTTTGAGCTGATTTTTTATTTTTGGGAATAAAAAGAAGTCACACGGTGCTAGATCAGGGCTGTAAGGAGGGTGACCCAGGAGTTTGACTGGCGTGCTGTCCAGGAAGTCCCTCGTTTTGAGTGCGGTGTGCGCAGGTGCATTGTCGTGGTGGAGCAGTAGCCCGCGGAGCCCTGTTTGGTCGCTTGTTGCTTATAACAGAGAAAACTTCTGGCAAACATTTGGTAGTATACCATTCGGCATTAATGCTTCTTTGATCCCGTAAGGGAATTGATACCAAGTGGCCAGTCAAATTAAAAAAGCTAGCGATCAAAATCTTACCCCCGCTTCTAGATCGCTTCACTTTGGTAGGCGTTGGCTCATTTTGAAACACCCAAACAGTCGACTGGCGCTTGGTTTCTGGGTCGTATTGATAAATCCAGGACTCATCACCTGTAACGATGTCGTAAACACGCCGAGACGAGCCTGCTTCAAATTTGTTAAGCATATCACGGCACCATTCCACCCGGGCCTGCTTCTGAGCATCGGTGAGGTTGTGCGGCACCCAGCGTGATACTATCCTCCTCACGCGAAGATGGCTGTGTAGAATCTCGTGAACGCTTCCCGATCCAATCTTCAATATGTGTTGAATCTCCTGATATGTAATTCGCCTATTGTCTTGGATTAAATTTTTCACTGCTAGCACGTTTTCTTCGGTAACAGCCGTCAAAGGGCGACCGCTTCTTTCGTCATCCCCCAAAGTTGGTCGACCGCGCTTGAATTCGTTATACCAACGATACACGGTTGCCTTGGAAGGGCCTTCATCCATGAATGCCATTTGAAGTCTATCGTACGATTCATCCGGTTTCAGGCGACACTTGAAATCGTATAAAATCATAGCTCTAAAATGTTCCCGGCGCAGATCCATATTTCAGTGAGACACAATACTTTGAATTAACTCGCAAAAAATGTGGAGGGAAATTTTGAAATTGGAACTTACTTATTTTTACTTATAAATAATCATATTTTCGAAAAACATTATAACTGGCCAGTCTCCCATATATAAAAACTTTTTTTCGCAATACTTTCTGAGGGGCCTGGTATAGCAAAAAAATTATTTTTGGTTGTGAAAACAGATTACCTATGTTGGTAGTAGGAGTGTGCTCTCCAGTCAGTGCAACTAGTCACAGGTGTAGAATTTGTTTACCTTATTTCAGAGATACAGACAAGATGTTATGTTTTGGGTACCTATTGAAAAAAAAAACAAAATATTAGCATAACAATTATGTAATTAGTTTAAATTATACATATATACATACACAATACATTTTTTTACTAAACAATCAGTATGTGAGCAGTGGTGGCCTAGTGGTTACGGTCCCGACTTACGACTTGTAGGCCGTGGCTTCGAACCCGAGCAGGCGTTTTACTTTGTGTAAATTATTTCATCACCACTGCTCTTAAACGGTAAAGGAAAACATCGTGAGGAAACCGGCATGTCCTAGAATCAAATATTCAAAGACATGTGACATCTACCAATCTGCACTGGGCCCGCGTGGTGGATTATGCCCACTCCCTCTATGAGAGAAGGCCTGTGTCCCAGCAGTGGGAACATAAAAAAATCTGATGATGTGATTTGTTGTGAATCAGTATTTTGGCTCTTGTTAGCTATCTAACAGCTCAAGACTGGATCAAGGGGAGGGACGAGCAGGACGGATTGCTTGCCCCGGCGAGCTGGCGCCAGCTTCAGGGGGCGCCAAAATCATAATATATGGGTGTCCAAGCAAAAAGGGTCTAGTCCAGTTCTCGGCATTTAGTCCAAGATATACCTTTACTTGAAATACATTTTAAATACAATTTTTTGGTGTAATTATATTTTATTATTAATGGTTAAATAAAGAACACCCGACATATTGATTTGTTCTGAAAGAGGTATAATATTCACAGCGATCTTTGTGTCTCTGAAGTTGGCTCTGTCAACTATTGCGCACGAAATAGATTAACTGCATAGAGTAAGCGAGATAGGATGATGCGACAAACGTAAGCGAGTAAAAGAGACAGTTATACAATGCTATTTTCACTTGCAATATTGACACAAAAATAGGTACTGCGCAGCCTCTTGCAGCCAATTCAGATACACAAAGATCCATTGTGAGTATTATACAGATTTTTTAGAGCTAGGTAAAAAATATTTAAGGTACATTTGGTCAGCTCGAGTATAATTTTATATTAATACATTATAGTCAAATTCAAATTAAATTTATTTCGTCCATAATGGTACCTACATACAGGTGGTAAATATAAGTTGCAGAAACAATCACTACTGCTACTCAAGGTTACCCAAATAAACCCAAACGATCGAAGCGACTATCGCTATTGGATTATGTAAGTATACAGTGGTGTATTTAAAGATATGGAGCCCCTGGCCGTATAGTATTTGCCGACACACAAATAACAAAAAAAGGAACTGAGGTAGGCGTGCTTACAAGCAGAGGCGGATTAAAAGTCGAAAACGTCCTATGCAGGCACCTCATCGGCGCCCCTCTAGCGCCCATAAACATAATTATTAAAAATTTAACTAGTACTTAACCAAAATAAAACCCCAAACCACTATCATGAAAGCTATCTATTATACCTTTAGTCGTTCTAATTTCGATCTTATGCTTTTAGCTACACTAACAACATAACGTTTCTGCTCTTGATAGCAATCAAAGTATAGTGAATTTCTGGAAATGACTTTTACAAGCATCTGCTTGAGCTGTATCTTACGAACTTCTATTATGAAATCAGGCGATGTAGGAATAATCAAGAAAGAGCACGCTTCGTAAGCTCTTCATCTCTAAAGAATTAAATAATGTTTTATATTGTATAAGAACTTATTATTGGAACTTGAACTTACATAGTACTTACATGTATTATTTATAGCAATTATAGGTCTACCGGAATCTCATGGCAAATGTGGAAATAAAAAATTGTTGTGTGCAATACTGGGGAAATTGGATTAAACGATCTTGATACTGTTTAATTTTTATTTATGTCATTAGTACTAATGAACATGAGGTACCTATATTATAGTAGTCACAGCGGAACTTTGTGTCTTTGAACTTGGTCCTGCCAACCATTGCGTAAGAAACAGTTTGTCATCGAGTATACTGCATAGAGTAAGCGAGATAGGACGATGTGACATACATAAGCGAGTGAAAGAGACAGTTATACAATGCTATCTTCACCTTCAACATTGACACAAAAATAGCTACTGCGCGGGGTCTTGCAACCAATTCATAGACACAAAGATCCACTGTGAGTATTATAGGTATGTTTATGAATAATGTTGTTATACATCGGGTTCTTAACATAGTGAAAATAAATCAATTGAATATTAATGTATGTACTAATTTATTATATATCATTTAAATCATACTAATAACTTAAAACCTCATTCAGAACTAGAATACGATTCCATGAACTCCACTGGCATTTCAAAAACTTGTATCTTTGTAGTTTTATGTCATCTCTCTTCATAAAAATGGTTCTTTTTCATTGGCATTTAACATATTCAAAACCAATCCCTTTATGTATAAAGTCTGTAAAAAATAATAAAATATATCATGTTACATATAGTCTATATAGGTGGCGTTCTGTAGTTTCTGCCTACCCCCATGGGAAAAAGGCGTGAGTTTATGTATGTATGTATGTACATATAGTCATTATCATTCATTCATTTTATCATTCATCATCAGTCTATTATTACACTTATTATTATACTTTTACTTATTATTATTTATTATACTTTTGTTATGTAAGTTTTATGGCCTGGTTGCTAGGACTTTTTAGCCACGTCTTTGGAAAGAGTTTTGGATCTTATATTTATTCTTTAGTATGCATTAGAATGCGGATGAAACAGATTCTAATGTTTTTTGGAGTGTTTGGCAGCAAATTGTATCGAGTCAGTTTTCCAAGTAAGCTTTGCAGAGGCAGTCAATACTACAATAAAATACTCCGCTCCACTATCCCGAGATCGCTTCTGTCAATGATTTTACAAATTATCCAGTTGCGTAGACAGTTTAGACACAAAACTACACCAATAATATATCACAATATCCACTAGGAATCAATTTGCAAATAATATTAACAGCAACTGAACTTCACTCGACAAAATCCCGCCAAAAACTCCCGTCTATATACACGTCCCACTGCAGGGCGCAGATTATCACTATTATTTTTCTTACGTCAAAGATTCTCACTTCACTTCTTGTTTGAATGGCACCTTACTCTAAGAGCTTGTGGTCACCCCCCTGATGTGTATAATTTACACAATTCCGCCAATGTCAGGGTTATAGAGGATAAACGAAGGAGATTGATCGGTAAGAAGAAAATAGTTTTATAATTGTCAAATTATGACGCTGATGGCCGGTGATAAATTTACCTTAAACAAACAAGAGACAACACTGTTATACCACACCGTGTTAGTATTATAAGTTAAAATATACTATAGGGACAACACAAAAATAGTCAAAGATTCTCAATCTCCGTTAAAATCAATATCTTGTCGAAGAATTAGTAACAGTTACATTACTGTTGCCATTTCTTTCCGGCCATCATTCGATGTGTCCTGACCTACAATTTACCATATAATAGTAATGGAAAGAAATAAAAATAAGTAAAAAAATATATAAAATAAACTAAAAGTATCAAAACAAGTCAGTCCAACTTACCGGTCCACTCTACGACGCACTTTAAAATCATAGATTGAGTTTGATTTACACCTTCTTCTTCCCTTATTTTATGATACACATTGAAAATAATATGTCTCGCTTGAGATCGAAGTGGGTTTTTGGAATTTTTTACAAAAATAACAAATTTTCAGATAATATAAAAAAAAATCAGCAGCGGTTGACACTTCAAGTACTTTGATTTGACAGGTGATAATTGACATTGCCATATGAAAATCACAATTAAAAAAAAATAAAAAATGCCATGAGATTCCGGTAGGCCTATAATATCATGTATTTATTTTATTTGTTTAAATACTGCAGCGCGTGCGCCCCTTGTAACTTTGCGCCCCTAGGCACGTGCCTAGTTTGCCTTAGGGATAATCCGCCTCTGCTTACAAGCGGCTTTCAAGTAGGGCATGCATTCCGGAATTTCGAAACTCCAGAATTCCGTAACAATAATTATGATTTTACAATTCCGGAATTGGGAGAAGTAATTCCGGAATTCCGATATTCATACATTTTTGATATTTCGATTATTATGTATGGAAATGTTAAGACTGGAAGAAGACTATGCAGTATGAAATGTATGTGACACGTGATATATACGATTCAAATATCGTGTGTTTTTTATTCATATTATTAATGTGTAATTCTATTGTGTGATAAATCGGGTCCCACAATAATTTACTCAGACGCCTAACATCAACCTCACCTCACTTTCTCCGGACTACTGGCCTAGCTAGGCTAGGGTAGGCTAGCTATTCGCCAGCCGAGTGGCTGGCAAATATGCGTGTCTAGTGTGGCACCGTTCCACCCAGGCCAAGGAAGTAGATGTTGCTCTTAACGATACATGCCGTACAATTACCAGCTGCCTCAAACCAACCCCGGTCAGCGTACTATACCCATGCCAAGATAGCACCTCCACACGTCCGAAGATAAGTTGCAAGTGCAGTCGAGAAACAAAAGCAGGAGCATGACATCAGACACCCATTATTCGGAGCACAACTACCGACGCAAGGGCAGAAAAGCAGACACAGCTGCTTGGATACGGTCGTTCTCCTGTCAGGAGACACGGCCGAAGCCCGCTGCAGACTTTGGCAGAATACTTTGTTTGCCCCCACCAACATATTATATACCTCCAAGCAAGCATCTTCCCGTAGGATCTAACCTTTCGTGGTCTACATGGAAGTCCCTGAAACGCCTCAGAACCCAGGTAGGAAGGTGTAAATGCAACCTCGCAAAATAGTGTTACCAAGACGGCACAGCGGCGTGGTGTGCATGTGGTGCTGAATCGCAAACCATGGTCCTGTCCTGTCCTCTGTGCCCCAAAATATGCAACCAGTGTGATCTATGTGGCTGCCACAGATGACGCCGTGGAAGTGGCTATGTTTTGGGCCAAACAAATTTGAAAGACTGTCGTGCCAGCGACAAGAAAAGGAAGATAAGCCTTGTTGATATTACGGTTTAAAATGTTTAATTTGTGTAAAAAGGAAGAAAGATGACCAAATATGTTTAATTTTTACAAAAAAAAAAAGCCGTGCACAGCCCGGCTCAATGGAGATTCCTTTACTCCCCAGGGCTGTGCCTTACCAGACGTTGGACAGCAGGGTTTCGGAGAGGTCTTTTAAGAGATAACGGAGCTCTGTGTACTTGATGGCGATCACCGGGTTGGTTTTAGTGAGGTACCGGTTACGCGAGCGAAGCCGCGGGCAGAAACTAGTAAAAAATAAAGCGACTTCCAAAGCGAAAAAAAGATAAAAACAAGAGGTACCAAATACACCGACTTCCGTGTTAAAGTGGAAGTGGAAGCCGGTTTAATCTTTTATGAAAAAGTTTTTCGTATGTGTACATGCGAACATGTTTTATTTAATCACCAACTATAACCACAGACGTCATATTTATAAGAATTTTAATTAGTGTGTATTCGAACATGTTTTATTAAATCGCCCTTTCGTTTATAACTATACTCACACACATCACATTTATAAGGTTTTTCACCAGAGTGTATCCTACTATGTCTTATTAAAGAACTCTTTCGACGGCAACTATACTCACACACATCACATTTATAAGGTTTTTCATTAGTGTGTATCTGAACATGTATTGACAAAGCACCCTTGTCTCTACAACTATACTCACAGACATCACATTTATAAGGTTTTTCATTAGTGTGTATCCGAACATGTTTTGATAAATCACCCTTTTCTCTACAACTGTACTCACAGACATCACATTTATAAGGTTTTTCACCAGTGTGTATCCTACTATGTCTCATTAAATTACTCTTTTGACTACAACTATACTCACAGACATCACATTTATAAGGTTTTTCATTAGTGTGTGTCTGAACATGTATTGACAAAGCACCCTTGTCTCTACAACTATACTCACAGACATCACATTTATAAGGTTTTTCATTAGTGTGAATCCGAACATGAATTGATAATTCCAACTTTTTCCTACAACTATACTCACAGACATCACATTTATAAGGTTTTTCACCAGAGTGTATCCTACTATGTCTTATTAAATTACCCTTTTGACTACAACTATACTCACAGACATCACATTTATAAGGTTTTTCATTAGTGTGTATCCGAACATGATTTGATAAATCAGACTTTCGAATACAACTATACTCACAGACATCACATTTATAAGGTTTCTCACCAGAGTGTATCCTACTATGTCTTATTAAATAATTTTTATCAGTAAAAGTACTCTCACATACATCACAATTATAAGGTTTTTCACCAGAGTGTATCCTACTATGTCTAATTAAATAACTCTTTCGACTACAACTATACTCACAGACATCACATTTATAAGGTTCTTCACCAGTGTGTATCTTACTATGTCTTGTTAATAAATATTTTTTAGAAAATCTACTCTGACATACATCACATTTGTAAGGATTTTCCTCATTGTGAATCTTAATATGTCTATTTAACTTATTTCTAAAAGCAAAACTGCTCTGACACACATCACATTTATAAGGTTTTTCACCAGTGTGTATCTTACTATGTCTTTTTAATAAATAATTTTCAGAAAATCTATTCAGACATACATCACATTTGTAAGGTTTTTCATCATTGTGAATCTTAATATGTCTATTTAACTTATTTCTAAAAGCAAAACTGCTTTGACACACATCACATTTATAAGGTCTTTCATTAGTGTGTATACGAACATGTTTTGATAAATCACCCTTATGTCTACAACTATACTCACACACATCACATTTATAAGGTTTTTCACCAGAGTGTATCATAATATGTCTTATTAAACTATTTCTTAAAGCAAAACTGCTTTGACACACATCACATTTATAAGGTCTTTCATTAGTGTGTACACGAACATGATTTGTTAAATCACCCTTTTGTCTACAGCTATACTCACAGACATCACATTTATAAGGTTTTTCTTTAACATATAGTCCTCGATGCCTATTTACATCATCACTGTCATTACCTTTGTTCGATATTTTACATTTAATATTATCTTTGCTACTATTAATACAGAAACTTTTATCTAAAGTAGTATTATTTAGACTATAACAATTATTAACTCTAGGTTTTGTATAAATTGAAAATTCTTTAAATTTTGGAAACAGTTTCGACGTACAACTTTGAGTTGTCCGGATAATTTTCGAGTCTGGTTGTTCATTTTTGGTTTGCTCTTCTGTAATAACATCTTCTAGTTCTGTTCTTCGTTTAAGTAGTTTTGGTTTCTTCGCAACGGGCGCACCTGTGATTATAAAGCTAGTTAGTACTAAATTCTAAGTAGAATCAAATGAACTGGCGTTTGAATGGTTCACTTTGACAGATGAGTTCCTTTTTATTATTGATCATATGATCAAAAACCCCACAAAAGATCAAGCAAAATAAGTTACCGTACCGTTGTATGTTTCGTTCAAAAATCAAAATAGTTTATTTCAAATAAACCTTATAGTTAGGTACTTTTAAATTGTGCACATTCGCAAGCGTCAGTAAGTCTCCATGAAGAAGAAAGTGCAAATGTATCTCTACGGACTCTCTTTTCCATCAATAAGTTTTAATTACAAGTGTTCGGTTACATCATTCTTGTTGGAAAATTAGTGAGAACGATGTTATTAGACATGTACGTGAAAGCGTCTTAGAGTAAAATAAACAACCTCAAAATACAATAATTAACCTAAACCAGGCCGAGGCAACCAAGTTATGCGTATGACCCATCACATCTGATGGCGCCCGTTCACGAACATGGATTGGCACCACTCAGCTTAACATCATGAAGGGAACTGAATGATCCAACACATATGCGACCATCAGAGAGAGAATTACACACTCAACTGCCAGGGCACACACAAATCAACGAACGACATATAGGTACAGTAAGCAGACAGACAACAGGGCTGGTCATTGTTTTTTAATCTTACTTCAGCTTAAGGCGATTTCATTCGGCAAAAACCCATGTTATGAGACATTTAGCAGTAAGAGTGTGCTCTGCAGTCAGGGCAATTAGTATTATTATTTTTACTTAGAATTCACAAAACTGATGCAAATGCAAAAAAAAAGGTACAGCACGAAAAGTCTGATTGACAACAACTAGTCATGCACATACAGGGCGGACAAAAATCGTGGATCAAAAGAAACAGGGCGATAGTTGAGTTAACAAGCAGGAAAAAAATATCAACAATTTTTGTTACCTACTTTAGGACCAACTGCAAATAACTTCGGCCTGTTTCGTTTCATCCACGATTTTTTGCCCATCCCGTATAAACGCATTTACTGTTTATGAAACTTACAAATATTTAACTGAAAAAAATAAAAATTAAAGTAATCTTGAATCAAACTATCTAAACTTAAATAGTTATACAACTAAGTCTCTGAGTTTACTTCATACTGAGGCTACAGAACCAACAAAGACATCTTATTCTGTACAAATACAGTTGGCAAGAGATAACATGCGTCATATGGGTGCAAAAACTATGAAGTAGGACGAAAGTTCGAAAGTTGATCGGTTACTACGTTGGGATCTGACGCAGAATGGCAACTTCTCAACTTGTAAACACGTCGGAAAACGCTGATTATTTTTATTAGAAAATATACTCTCTATGTACACTCTTTATATACACTATATCATAAAACTTTTTTGCAAAAAAATACTACCGACTTCCAAATGAAAAACTACAAAGTGAAAAATAACTAAACTTTTGGAAGTCGGTGTCTTTCGTAGGAACCATTTTTTTGCGATATGGACACCGACTTCCAAAAGTTTAGTTATTTTTCACTTTGTAGTTTTTCATTTGGAAGTCGGTAGTATTTTTTTGCAAAAAAGTTTTTATTTTTCCCTTTTTAGTTTTACCTACCTATTAGCAAGTTGTTTATTAAGGTCCCAATAACCCCAGAATAGATTAACCGAATAACATGAATATTGAACATAACCGGTGAAATGAGAGATCTGCGTACCCCTTTAGAGCGTACTGGCGTGATGTTATGTTATGAAATGGTATAAACAACAAACAGACATGCGATTGCAGCAATCCCGAGAGTTTTGCCGTTATTTATTGAAGAGTTCTGTTGTGTATCTCCGAAGTTCTTCATCAGACCTTCACCAAATTAAAATGGGACCAATTTCGAAACATACTCTTTCAAACAAAAAAAGAATTTTCAAAATCGGTCCACAATTGACGGAGATATCGGTGAACATACATAAAAAAAAAAAAAAAAAAAAACATACAAGAAGTCGAACATAGAACCTCCTCCTTTTGGTAAGTCGGTTAATAAACGCGAACATATTGACTTTTTGAAAAAGTAGAAATTTTATGAAGTTGTTATTTTACGAAGTTGACGTTTTATGTCGTGTTGACTTTTGAGAAGTTTGCATTCTGCGTCAGAATCCTACGTTGAATATTAATATTCACTTTCTCTATTATAGCGTTGATTAATTTAAACAGAAACATAAAATCTAAAGATTTCCTACGTGCACTAATTATTTAAAGGAACAGGTAATTGTGTTTATAACGTGATAACATTTTAACCGACTTTCCAAAAAGGAGGATGTCTTTTTTGTTTGAAAGAGTATGGCTCCAAATTAGTCCAATTATAATTTGATGAAGAAATTCGGAGATATATTACAGAACTCTTCAATAAATTATGGCAAATATCTCGGGATTGCTGCAATCGCATATCTGTTTATTTTTAACATAACATCACGCCAGTACGCTCTTAAGAGGTACGCAGTTGTGTACAGTTCACCTTGGTACACTTATATTTCACCGGTTATGTTAAAGTTTCATAATCGGGTAATCTATTCTTTCATTATAGGTACCTAAAGAACTTGGCTATAAGGTACCACAACTAAAAAGTAAAAGATAAAAAAACTTTTTTACAAAAAAAATAATACAACCGACTTCCAAATAAAAACACTACAAAGTGAAAAATAACTCTTTTTTTTTCTGACGTCGATGTTAAAAAAGAAGAAAAGAAAAGAGGAACACCGACTGCCGAAAAGAAGTTATTTTTCACTTTGTAATGTTTCTATTTAGAAGTCTGTTGTTTCGAGTGAATCGGCCTGTTCGCTTACTTACATAAAGATTAACTAACTTATACTTACAGTTTGTGTCTTGTTCTTCTTCCACTTCTGTTTTAAACTCCGTTATAGACACATTGTCTTCGGAATCAGAATGATTTACTTGTATGTCTTCTACATCTGAAGAGTCTGGATTTACCAACTCTGCTTCTAGCTCTGTAAGTGAAAATAAACAGTCAAGCAAGAGTGAATCTATGCTAACATTGCAACAACAAATCAACAACATGCAATATAGTCATTCATCATTTATTTTTTTACCCGACTGCCGAAGGAGGGTAATGTGTATATCAGTCTATGTATGTATGTAAGTATGTATGTATGTATGTATGTTTATTCCTATATGGCGTTCCAGAGACCAAACGCGTTGGCCGATTTTGATGATTCATACGTCAATCGATGCGTCTTAACCCTGCGAGTGTCATAGGCTACATTAAAATTGGATAATAGAAAAATGCGGATTTTGGGTAGGAAGATTTTGGAAAGGCGGAGGATACACCAGATTTTGGTCAGCTAGTCCGCTAATATGTATCCGCCGACTGCACAGCATGATTTTTCCCTTGTTTACGATTTTTTCGTTCGCTTTTAAAGCAGTCGGGTTTTTTGATTTTATGAATTGAGTTTTATTTTAATATATTACATGACATATGTATTTATCTGTGTATCAATTATAATATAGTGTATTAGTTTAAAGTTTCTTTATAAAATTATATTTTAATTTTAAGGTGTTCAATAAAGCATATAATAAATAAATAACATTATTACACCATTTGGCCGTTATTAATAGGTTTACTATTGAGAGAGGCGCATTCGTTTCCCGTTGAATTTACCTCTCTTTCTGCCTAAATACTAAATACGTCTATCTCTTTCGCACATCCCAACCTTTCACCTGGCAGTAGGGCGCTGTCGAGCTAGTCGCGACGCGCGCTTTTGCTTGAAATTGCCCGCCTAACCTAAGCTTATCGCTCCTACTGTGTCTGTAGATTATTTTTTTTAGGTCTAACGGATGTGTAAATGGCCAACAGCCACAGAACT
Organism: Orthosia gothica; assembly: GCA_949775005.1. Lineage (NCBI taxonomy): Eukaryota > Metazoa > Arthropoda > Insecta > Lepidoptera > Noctuidae > Orthosia > Orthosia gothica. Next base: position 10,033,932 of record OX459055.1, read on the forward strand.
GAAGCCATACAACACCGGACCATTAAGTGTGTTCGAGTCTCACTTGCAAAATCTATCTCTAGAGTACCAATCAAAAGCGATGTGACACATCGTCCCTCCGTTAAATCAATTTGACTCATATACCTTCTTATTACACCGAAATACAGCTAGATCTCGTAAATACATGAATCAACTACTGACATTGCTTTCCTTAATGTCGATTCAGTAGCTACAGTTGTCAGCAACCTACTTTTCGGCTGCACTTTAAAAAATATATTTTATTTTGGCATCAAACAGTCATATAGATACAATCAATACAATAATTCAGAAAACTGGTTACTTACAAAAGACCTATAGTGCCGACAATCCATACTAATATTATAAATGTGAAAGTATCTCTGTCTGTCTGTCTGTCTGTTACCTTTTCGCGCTTAAACCGCTGCACCGATTTAGATGAAAGCTGGTATGAAGATAGTTTGAGACCTGGGAAAGGACATAGGCTATATAGGTAGGGTAGGGTAGGGTAGGGTATGGTAGTGTAGGGTAGAGTATTGTAGGGTAGTGTAGGGTCGGGTAGGTTAGGGTAGGGTAGGGTAGGGTAGTGTAGGGTAGTGTAGGGTAGTGTAGGGTAGTGTAGGGCAGGCCCGCGACAGCTTAGTTCCAAAAATGTTGTTGAGCGCTACTGTCGCAGTAACTCATCAGTAACTTCATGGCACTGTGGTATGTTGCTGACTTCATGTTAATGGCAGCCATCTCTGATTAGTATATAGTTATCTGTGGCAGCCATTTTGATCCTTGAGTACCTACCTACCGTCAATCGTGTCGAAACTAGTGTACCTCCTGAATTATTTTCTCCTCGCTTTATTGCTTGAGTTGAGTTAAATAATTCCAAGTTCCTTGCTCGATACGAACTCTAGTGCTCGGGTGCTTTGGTCCGCGGCCATGGCTCCTATCAAGTGCTGTGTTGTAGGTTGTACTTCAACCAACATAACTCATCGCCTTTATAATTTACCAAAGGACGATAAACTTAGGGCTTTGTGGCTGTCGTTTTTGGTGCCTGTGAATTCCGGACTTCTTGGTCTATCAAAGGATCAGTTATTGAATAAACGTGTGTGCCAAAAACACTTCGACAAATACCAACTGGATTACAAGGGTAATCGTGTCAAAGATGGTTATCCATGTCTATTTACTACTGAAGAAATCGAGCATGGCATGCCTTTATCCGGTAAGTGCATTAGCTCTGCATATTAAATTACTTGTAAATCGTTGCTGAGCTGGTTTAATTTTTCATTCAAATTAGTGTATTAAAATACTTCTCGAAGCTCAGTTATTATTATTGTAAAGTAAATAGGTTCTGGTTAATAATTGTATCTGGGAAGGCTGCTGCTGCGGCATTGGGAGTTGTATATGTTTGATCCATTTTTAGTTGGTTTAGGCCCATAGGGTCTGAGTTCTCATGGAGTCTTGGTATAGCAGGAAGCATGTGGACTCTTCGCGTGACAAGAGGGCTGACCTTTTCTTAGGCCAAAGAATTGGCATTGGCAACTTTTCCAGCATTCCGGACACGTTTCCCATTTACATCTCTTATACATTATTATTAGTTTTTTATACAAGCATTTAATTTATTTTGTTTATTTTCAGGTGATTATTCATCATCAGATCATAACTACAGTAAACAGGAAGACATAGAAGCAATAGCTGAAGATCTTGTTGTTTCCCGAGGTACTAATTTACCGGTCTTAGTCATACTTTGGTGAAACTTATGTTCTATTGTCTCATACACCCCTTTTCTGATTTTAGAGTATCCAGTTGATCATTTATATTCAAGACCAGCCACAAATCCACCTGAATCTTCATTTCTTAATACAGGTACTAATTTTAACCACTTTTAAGTATTTTGTTTGTTATAACTATTTTATATGCTCGTGGGTAAATCATTATAGCCGTACGGGTAGATTTTTAATGTTGAGCAACGCATGCTGAGGCTGATCCGAAGATGGGTGACCATCTTTACATAGCGAAATGGCTCAATGCCTCGGAAAGCATGTTCAGCTGTTGATCTCTGCTGTCATTTGAATATCTACGACAGTTGTTATGGTTGTCAGAAACCAGAAAATCTGATACCTGTTTTGTCAAGGAGTACCATGTTACCCAGTTACTGGGTTCTAGGGGTCAGATAGACAGTTGCTTTACGTAAAAACTGGTAGTCAGCTGCATCCAGTTGGAATGGAAGCCGACCCCAACATAGTTGAGAAATGGTTAGACAGATTGATTATAATTTTTTTATTTCAGTTTTTTACTTTAATATTTATCGATTCGTGTAGAACCTCAATTGAAAATAATCAGTTCAAATGTGTGAAAAAACATTATTTAAAAAAAATATGTTTAATTGCAGATTCCGGTCCTACAGTTTTTGAATCAAGTGAAATACCATCAACAAGCAAGTGTTTACATTACAAACCGATAGACTCCTTGGAATCCCAAGGTATGAATTATTTATATACTTATTGACTTTAACACAATAAGACACCATGGCCTATCCTGCAGTAGAAGCGCTGGTCGGTTAGCACGGCACGCCAGCATTAATGACATCATACGTCGAGCTCTTGTCACCGCCGGGGTGCCAATTGTTTTAGAAACTAATGGCTCGGCACGCGACGATGGGAAGAGACCAGACGGGATGACCATAATGCTTTGGAGTGGGATACGACACCCTTGTCACCCGACACCCTTGCGACATCCCATCTTCCAACCTTATTGGAAGTTATATATTTGAGCCGTTTTGGGTTGAAACATTAGGTCCATGGGGTGCGAGTATTTCGAGATGTAAGCAAACGTTTAGTAGACTCTTCACGTGACCAGAGGGATGGGCTTTTCCTTGGCCAGAGAATCAGCATTCTGGACACTTTTCACGTTGACAGCGATGTGGACGAATTTTATGACGCCCTCTGACCCCTTTATACGCGTTCGTAGATATATTTTATTTTTATTTAAGTGTATATATAGGTAGTTATTGTTAATTAAGTATTTTATACTATGTAAATTTTAATTGAGATTATTGAATATATAATAGTATTGAATTTGATTTATAATTCATAATGCTTTAGTACGGTTCACAATAGATTAACTTTTTTTATACAAAATCAAGTACTTACTACTCTCTGTCTCTTCTTTGTTTACAATCTGTCTCAATACTATTTGACACTATGTAAATTTTTTGACGTATAACTAGACACAACTGAATAAAAATTGGTTTCTTTACTCAAACCTAAATTTTATGTTTCAGGACACACTTCTTCATCTGCCTTGCAAATGTCAGAACTCGTGGAAATTGACCCAAACCACTCAATATCAATGTTGGAAGCAGAATCAACAGGTATATATATATTTTCATTAAAATCATCATCATGTGTGTTTCATATCTTGAAAAATGCTGAACCGATTTTGATGAAACTTACTGCACTGTTCCTTAAGTTGAATGCATAATCCATCCTAAATTAAAAATACATACACTTATGACATTTGGCACATCTGTTTACAAGCCCACATACAGTTTATGTGAATATTGTGCAATTCCAACAATATAACATACAATACATAAATAATAGATAACCACCGTCATTTAAAGTTAGTAATACCTGAGCACCTACCTGATATTCCTGAATCGCTCTAGCTAAAAATTGAATGTTTTTTCTTTACAGATTTGATACGCAGTGTGGAGAAAATCCAAATAAAACAGAAAGCACTCAAAAAAAATCTTCCTAGGAGCGGAGGTATATTTTTGATTGTTTAAACCAATATTATAAAGAGGAAAGATTTTTTTGTTTGTTTGTACCGAATAGGCTCCGAAACTACTGGATTGATTTTAAAAATTCTTTCATCTGTGGAAAGCTACATTATTCCCGAGTAACATAGGCTATAATATTGACGGGAGCGAAGCCGCGGGGGTCAGCTAATATTTTATAAACTTAAATGAGCTTTTTACAAAAATTCACAGTAATAGCTAAGTAGTCTTAGTCGAAGAAAAGTAAAGTCCTTAAAATACAATGTAAAACATTCTACACTAAAAGACATGATAAAATTCTTTATACTTGTTTCGCTTCCTGAATAAAATCTATAAAAGTATTTTGTCAAAGTTTATATTAATACTGTTATTTGGTGCATTATTTAGTTGAATAATGAAATTATTCTTTTGCAGCTCGTAGATTCGGTGAAAACTGCAGGTGCTTTATAAAAAAAATGAGAACGATTGCGGTTGAGGAAGACAAGACTCCGAAGACAAATACGCAAAGATTAGATGCTGCTAAGGCTCTAAATTGTACCCAACTGTTCAATAAAAAGTTTGATCAAATGTCACAACCAGCCCAAGACTTCCTACTCATGCAGCTAAAAATGGCAAACAGAAAGAAGAAAGCAATGAGATACACTACCAGTGAAAAGCATTTGGCGTTGACCCTCATGAAGGAAAGCCCGAAAGGGTATAGGTTGTTGCAAAAACTATTTAATTTACCCAGTAAAAGAACATTAAATCGTCTTGCTGAAGATATAAAATTTAATGTTGGACTTAATGACAATATTTTTAAAGTATTAAAGCATAAAGCAAAAAAATGGGACTCTAAGAAGAAACTATGCTCTATTTTATTTGATGAAGTTGCGTTAACACCTCATCTCACATATGTGGAGTCCCAAGATGAGATAAGAGGCTTTAAAGACTTCGGATATGCAAGAGATTTAAGGTTCGCCGACCATGCTCTAGTTTTTATGTTAAAAGGAGTGTGCTCAAACTGGAGACAGCCAATTGCCTTCTATTTTTGTGAGGGAACAACTGCAGCAGCTACTGTAATAAGGATCTTGAAGGAAGTGGTCACAAAAGTACTAGAGTCAGATTTGGTACCAATTGCAATTGTATGTGACCAGGGCTCTACATTTAGAACAGCAATAAATACCATGAAAAGGGACACTGAACGTAAAAGAACTTTGAATAAGGAATATAATGGTGAGTAGATTAATATCCTTAACTAATAGCCTTTGTATGCATACATTGTATAAGTAGCAGTTGGAAATTAGCTGGGATAAAATGTATTCATCATCATTACTTATTTGAATATATACTTTTGCGTTTTATGTCCAGGTTATGGTATTTCTGCAGTTGGAAATTATCTGGGACAAAACATATTCATCATCATTACTTATATAAATATATACTTTTGTATATTATGTCCAGGTTATGCTCTTTCTGCCAAATTTCAATTAAATGTGTAGCTCTTAACTCACAATTCATTAATCAATCAAATTAACTTGAACTAATTTTATTTTTTGTTTGCAGATGGAACTATTGACATATCAAGCACAAAGTTAAGTGTGGTCTATGATCCTCCACACTTACTTAAGGGCCTACGAAATAACCTACTTACCAAAGACATGATTTTCAAAGGCAAAGTAGCGTCATGGAAAGATATTCTAACAGTATTTGACTCTGATTGCCAACTAGGTCATACAAGAATGCATAAAAAATTAACAGAGCACCATGTTTATGCAGAGAAAATAAAGAAAATGAAAGTTAGTGTAGCTGCCCAAACTCTGAGCGCAACCACCAGTGGATTGCTTAAATACACTGCATTATTCAGTAAGTATTTTGTCAATGTAATCTAATAATGCTACTTAAATAACCATCTTCTTAATCACTCACTCATTACATTTTTGTTTATCTATTGAAGAATGAATTTACACTATTTATTCATATTTTGTAGCTCATGCTAAATAATAACAGCCGCACGGGTCGATTCTCAAGGTTAAGCACCGCTTGACGAGGTCGGTCCGTGGATGGGGGTGACCATTTTCAACATACCGAGTTTCCTCCGTGCCTTGGAAAGCACGTTAAGCTGTTGGTCCCGGCTGTCATTTGAAAATCTTTGTCAGTCGTTACGGGTAGAATCTTGAGATCTGACTCCAGTCTTGCCAAGGGGTACCGTGTTACCCAGTTACTTGGTTGTAGAGGTCAGATAGACAGTCGCTCCATGTAAAACAGCTGAAGCCGGTTAGACTGGAAGCTGACCCCAATATAGGAAAAGGCTAGGCAGATTGATTCATATTTTGGGGAAAAAATAAGGTTCTTAATAATTGAGATACAATCTAATCTTTAACTAATGTACTAAGGATAATATTTGTTGCAATATCTTATAGTATGATAGGGTAGAAACACTTTGTTGTTGATAGTTTGTGTTATACTTATAATTATGTAATATTTCAGAAACTACAGCCACGGGTGAAAATGTTAGTGAGACAATGGCCACAACAAGCGAAGCTGTGGACTTCATGGATAAGCTGTTTGACAGTGTAAATGGATCTCGAGGGAGCACTGTGCAGGGTAAACTGCGTGGACCAGTAAAGCCGAACTCTCATCAAATTTTCAAATTTTGGTCAGAAGCCAAACGGATATTGAAAAATATTGAATTTATTGATGCTAGTAGCAAGAAAGCACAAAAAAATAAGAAAACCTATAAGGTTCGAGTTCCTTCTCTTGATGGATGGGTTACAACTATAGAAAGTTTTGAAAGGTTGTCTAAACTGTTGTTCGACAACTATGAAATACAGTATTTTTATCCTAGAAATATAAATCAGGATCCTCTAGAGAATTTTTTTGGTAGAATCAGAGCCATAAACTATAGGAACGTCAATCCTGATGCCAATACTTTCATTAACGCATTCAAATCGCTGCTAATGTCCAATGTTATGGGTCCACATTCAATATACGCGAACTGTGAGGAAGATAAAGGGGAGACAGTTGTTGATTTTTTAAAATTCATATCTTCATCCAAAGTTGATGAGAGTTCTTTATCCTCATCAACATTTGATGAGGATAAAGAAAATTCAATGTGTAGTTGACCCATAACAGTGACCCAAAACATTAGCAGCGACCAATCGCTAAATCCAGGCAATGAAAGGTTGCGCGTGCATTCTTCTGCATATACAGCCGGGTATATGTGCAGGAGAGTGACAAAAAAATTTAATTGTAAACAGTGCTCTGAGACTTATACCCAAAGAAAAAGAGATGTGTTTCATAAATGGATCGAACAACGAGAATACACCCTTCTAAAACACAGTAATTTAACCTACCCTTCAAAGAGGTTTTTAGTGCTCTACAGGGATATCTCGGGCCTTATACATGATTATTTAAATAAATATTCGTACAAGAAACACGTAAAAATACATTTGAAAAGCAAAATTATGAAAAAATGTGAGGTAAATTGGTTGGGGTGTGCACATCATAAAAACGAAGTCCTAGAATGGTTACTTAATCTCATGATACGCACCCATGTACATAATTGGTGCAACATAATAAATAAGATTCTTAAAGGAGGTATTCAAGAAAAACTTGTTAAACAGATGTGTGCACCTCAACAAATTGCCTTTGAGAAATATAAAGCCCATAGGTTAAGAGGAAAAATAAATAAAAAGTAAACTCTAAAAGTCGTTTTATTTGAAAATTTCTGAACCTTGCAAATAAATTAAAAGTACCCCCTAACAGAATTTTTAGTGGCACATCACTATGCTATCGATATTTTACGACGGATACTTTTGTAGTACGCTGTGGGCATCACTAGGCGATGAAACACACTAGCGCTTAGGCGCATATTTTTGGAACTAATCGTTAACCATACCACTGTCCTATCTGTCTCTGACTAATATATAGTTATCTGTGGTGTAGGGTAGGGTAGTGTAGGGTAGTGTAGGGTAGGGTAGTGTAGGGTAGTGTAGGGTCGGGTAGGGTAGGGTAGATAAATGTTTGGTCTTTTTATGGCAAAACAAAGTTTGCCGGGTCAGATAGTGTGAAATAATGGTAAAAATAAGTTACAATAAAGTCTTAACATAGAAAGACGTGCAAGTAATACATATTAATTTTTGTATCAGAACATAAGTTCAATGAAACATCATTATCAGTTTACACAGTGAAGTGAAGGTAGACAAAGTAAAAAAAGGTAAGATTTAATTGAGTAATATATCTACTTTTAAGTTTTTGTTTAAGGGAATATATTAAGAGAAATGTTAAAAAGATCTATGTCTGTAAGTTCTCTATTATAGTTGTTAGTGGAACGGTACATAAATGAGTTACGAGTGTACGTTTTATTTAGTCGAGGAGGAACAAAAACTGGTGTTGTACGTGAGGGGCGTACTGGTAGGCGAGCGTGCGCTTTTAGGCGAATCGGTCAATGAGTTTAAAATTTTGAACAATTGAATAATATCAAACATATTACGTCTATTACATAGACTTGTAAGTTTATGCCTACGCAATGCATCTTCATATGAAGAGTCGTAAATATTATTGCGATAGTTAAGTGATTTCAAAAACTTTTTTTGTATCTTTTCTATCCTATTTATATGTATGTTAAAACATGGGCTCCATACAGTGATACAAACAATCGGTATATTTTTGCCTCACAAAAACGTATGTAACTTCAAATCGTCCATTTTCACTTGACTGGAACTTAGACATAACTAGCTAAATGTGTGTATACCTGTACTATAAGAAAATGCAGGCGTGAAGTTATGTGCGTTTATGACAACGTGTTCGTTCCGTGGGCAAAAAAGGAATATCTAACAAAAGCTAGATCAGCTGCAGTCTACATCAAATTCATGTGGGACTCAATTTGGACGTTCAACAATTATGATTATTTAGTTTTTATCATCATGATTTTACTGTGCTAAAGAAAGTTGTTAGAATTTTTTTTGCGGGTAGAAATTTGTTTTAGGAGATGAGGCTCAGCAGCGTGCCGCAAATTTTTTAACACATATATGAGCTTGCGCACTCGTGCACCAAGTAGCTTGATATGCTCTTTGAAATTGAGATTTATGTCCATAGTAACACCTAAGTACGTGACGGTGTGAACACGTTCCAGAGATGAACACGTGCAGTCGGCTTTCAGCGAACACGCGTGAGAGATAATTTTGTGGCTGTTTCTGAAACTTGAATAATTTTTGATGCCGAAAGAAATATATTTTGTTTTATCCAAATTTAAAGTCAGAATGTTCGCCTGAAGCCAGCTTATAGTAATATAAGCCCTGCAGAGCAGCATCAAATACCTCATCCCATGTATTGGCGACAAAAACTAAAGCAGTGTCGTCTGCGAAGGAGATAATTTCGCCATGGGTGACCTTAAGACTCATTAGTTCGTTAATGTACACAAGAAACAAGGTTGGTCCCAAGATGCTGCCCTGTGGTACGCGGATATGTAACTGGAAGGTAGGTACTTTTGTATTTGCTTACACGGACACACTGCTTTCGCCCAGACAAATAACTTTCAAAGAGTTTTAACTGAGTACCTCTAATTCCTAATTTCTCGAGTTTAGTCAATAATAAGGCAAACAGAAATCGTGTCAAATGCCTTGGCGAGATCGAGAATATTGAAAAACATTTTTTACCTATGTCCAAATTTGTGCTAATAAAGCTGGTGAGTTTGTTCACTGCTTGTTCGGTGGACTTACCATGCCGAAAACCATACAGGTTTTTAGACAGTAATTTATTTTTTTCCAGATAATTTACTTAGCGTGTGTTTATTATTCTTTACAATATCTTCGATAATGCCGGTAGAATGGATCATCATCATCATCATCATTTCAGCCGAAAGACGTCCACTGCTGGACATAGACCTCCCCAAAGGCGTCGCCACATTGACCGATCCCGTGCGTCTCGCATCCAGCGCCTTCCCGCAACCTTAACCAGGTCATCGGTCCACCTAGTGGGAGGCCTTCCAACGTATCGTCTTCCGGTTCGCGGTCGCCACTCCAGAACTTTTCGGTCCCATCGGCCATCCGTTCTGCGAGCAATGTGCCCTGCCCACTGCCACTTAAGTTTAGCAATTCTTCGGGCTATGACGGTAACTTTGGTTCTCCTGCGGATATCATCATGTCTGACGTGATCACGCAAGGAAATTCCGAGCATAGCCCTCTCCATTGCCCTTTGAGCGACTTTAAGCTTTCTGATAAGGCCCATTGTGAGCGACCACGTCTCGGTCCCATAGGTGATCACTGGCAACAAACACTGGTCATAGACTTTTGTCTTGAGGCACTGCGGTAAATTGGACGAGAAGATACCACGCAACTTCCCGAACGCCGCCCAGCCGAGTGGATTCGACGGTTGACCTCTTTCTCGAAGTTGGACCTACCCAACTGGACCGTTTGTCCCAAGTAAACATAATCGTCTACAAAGTCATTTTGATAGGAGTGGGTGTTACATGGGCATTCACCATGACCTTGGTTTTGTCCATGTTCATTTTAAGACCCACTCTTTCGGAAGCTCTACTGAGGTCATCGAGCATTTTACTGTTTTACTGAGGCTCTCCATGGTCTCAGCCATGACCACTATGTCGTCGGCAAACCGAAGGTGAGTGATGTACTCGCCATTAACGTTGATGCCAAGCCCCTTCCAGTCCAGAACCTTGAAGACGTCCTCCAGCGCAGCAGTGAACAGTTTCGGAGAAATGACGTCTCCCTGTCTTACGCCGCGCTGGAGAAGGATTGGTTTCGAGGTCTGATCCTGAAGACGGACTGACATGGTGGCGTTTTTGTACAGACACTTCAACACCTCAATGTACCGGTAGTCGATCTGGCACCGTTGGAGAGACTGCAGTACAGCCCAAGTCTCGATCGAATCGAAGGCTTTCCACAAACGCTAAACAGAGAGGCAGGTTATACTCTTCGGTCTTCTAACCTGCCGCAGCGTATGTATGTGGTCTACGGTGCTAAAGCCTTTTCGGAAGCCGGCTTGTTCGGGAGGCTGGAAATCGTAAATCCTGCGCACCGTTGCTGACTCGTAGTCACACCAGATTATCACACCAGTGTGACAAACAGGATTTTTTTTCTCGTTTGTCACACCACTGATTTTTCCACACCATGTATACGATAATTGCTAGTGCAGTACCTATATATTCTAATAAAGTGGATCTGCTGATCGGCGTTTGCCGACTTTCGTTCTTTGCCGACTATTTAGATTTTCTACTTTTAGTTATATTTCTGACAACTTTTTCATAATAAGGTACAAAGTGTATTCATTTCTTAGGAAAGACAAAACGGCTTATTCGGTTTAGGACAGAACAAAACTAATACAAATGGAATTATATATCATATTTTGTGGTAAGTAGTGCAAGCTATAGTCTATGTCCAGTGGTTCATATGATAATGCAACCTTATCTAACCATATTAAAATTATTAACAGTATTATTCAATCAAAAGGAAATTGATATCGAAATAAAAGAAGGACCGATCATTTTCTTGAAACATTGCGTTAAAAACGGAATTTGAAGTTTTTAATTCGCCCACGCCCCCCAAAAATCTACCCGCGCCAATTGAAAAACCCTGTACTTAGTTATAAAGGGCTTTTTTAAATTATCTTTATCAGTTTGGTCGAACCTTCTTTTTTTTTCGATTTAAATTTTCTTTTGATTGAATAATAAAGTTAATAATTAATTATTCAGTTACTTACGCCAAATCACCATGGCAGGTTACACGATTGAACAGCACGTTCAAATGATAAAAAATCTGCATTAGCGATTTGAGCGTATGGTTATCTCTCGCAGAGCTGATGTGAATTTGCCACCAAGGTCATGCGATTTGACGCCGCTAGACCTTTTCTTGTAGGGCTTTTTGAAGTAGCAGGTCTATGCAAACAAACCATAATGGACCGATGTCATGGCCATTGTTCAAATTCAGCCGGATCTATGCAGAAGAGTCATTGAAAACTGGACCACTCGGATCTGTGCCACTAAATAGCAGAGGCGGGCATTTGAACGATGTCATATCATATTCTACACTTAATGGCACACGTAAGCCTTTTAAATAAAAAAGAATTTTGTTAATACCTTACACACAGCTTCTTTTATTTAATTTCAACATCTACCCGCCCTTATTGAAATAAACGAAACAAGAAAAACAATCCTGTTTGTCATACTGGTGAGATAATCTGGTGTGACTACGAGTCGGTAAGGTTGAAAAACCAACTAGTATAACTAGGACAGCACTAGTTAGGAATAAATGGTGTGAAAAAATCAGTGGTGTGACAAACAAGAAAAAAATCCTGTTTGTCACACTGGTGTGATAATCTGGTGTGACTACGAGTCAGCAACGCTGCGCGCGAGACGATTCGTGATGACTCTTGAAAACAACTTGTAAACATGGCTAAGGAGCGAGATGGGCCTATAGTTCTTCAACCGGGCATTGTCGCCCTTCTTGAAGAAGAGTACCACCACACCCCTGCACCATGCCTGTGGCGTTTTGCCCTCGAGTATGACGGAATCAAACAGCTTCTGAAGGGCCTTGAGGACCGGTTTTCCACCCGCCTTCAGGAGTTCAGCCGTGATTCCGTCATCACCCGGCGCCTTGTTGTTTCTAAGCTGTTTCAGAGCCATCCTAATCTCGTACAGGCAGACGTCCGGGATATCTTCGGTATAGTGTCGGGCTAATCTAGCTCTTGGGTCGTTTGCTAGACTCGCAACGGGTTTGCTGATTGATGTGTACAACTATCCATAGAATGTCTCGATCTCCCTCAGAAGCTCCCGTTTGGCGGATACGATCCTGCTATTGTCGGTCTTCAGATTCGTGAGCTGGCTCTGCCCAATAGCCAGATCCCTTGAAAAAACCTTGGAGCCTTTATTTCGCTCAATCGCGTCTTTAATACGCTCGGTATTAAAGCGGCGGAGGTCTCTTTTCAAAGATTTAGATATCTGTCTATTGATCTGCCGGTATTTGCACGCCTCATCTGAAGACTGCAGGATCATCTCACGCCTCTCCTTCATAAGCTTGAGGGTATGATCAGAGAGCTTTTTGTTTCTATCTGTACGACGGGTCTTGAAAAACTTAGACCCGACCGTATGGACAGCTTCCACGAACCCGTCGCTGTATTCGTCCACGGAGCTCCCTAGGCACTCGAAACGATTCTGGAGTTCGAGCTGAAAGCTCTCGGGGTTTTGGACCTGGATCTGTGCTTAATATTAATGTTCAATGTGCCTCTTACAATGCGGTGATCGCTCCCGGTTTTTACCGAATTGAACACAGAGACATCATTGAAAATTTGCTTCTTGGTTAACATGATGAAGTCGATCTCATTTTTTGTTACACCATCGGGACTCTGCCAGGTCCACTTCCTGTGTTCAACTCCAAGTTGCCCCACTTACAGCTCATCCTCGTCTCGTTTGCCCAATTTCGCGTTGAAGTCCCTCATGACAACGGTGAAGTGAGTTTGGAAACCATGCATGGCTCTGGAGATATCCTCATACATGGTCTCTACCTCGTCGTCGGGGTGTGCCGAGGTTGGGGCGTAGACCTGTATGACCTTCAGCGAATATCTAGAGGATATTCTGAGTATAAGGTACGCCACCCTGGTCGACACACTCTTGATCTTCACCACGTTGTTTACAAGGGACTTGTGGACGATAAACCCGACACCACCCTGGGAATGCCGGTCACCCTCTCGGAAATAGAGCAGGTTACCGGATTTGAGGATTATCGAGTCCTCCCCCTCTCTTCGGACTTCAGATAACCCTATAGTACTCCATCGCAACCTGCTCAATTCCTCTTCGAGCTTGGTGATCTTGTCGTCGGTCCGAAGTGTGCGCGTGTTGTACGTTGCCAGGTCCAGTCGTCGGTGATTGTTGGGGTAGCCGGATCTCGTGCGGAGATTCTTAACACACCTTGCCATGCCGTAACCTCGACCGCTACCGTAGTCGAGGGTAGGCAGGCTGCCGGGCACTAGGGGGCATTTTTTATTTGTGCTTTTCATAGGGGGGTTTTGCCATAATCGCCACGCTTTTCAGGCGGGTTGGCGATCGCAGCATGGTTGTTATAGAAGCACAGAGAACGCTGCTGTCCATTCTATGGTTTGTCCCTTAGTTGCCTCTTACGACACCCACGGGAAGACATGGGATGGTGAAATTCTTAACGTCCGGCACCATACGGAACAAGTAAAACGGTAGAATGGATATGGGCCTATAATTATTGACTTGATTTCTGCCCCCGCTCTTATTAGACTGGGCACACTTCCGACATTTTCAGGGAATCAGGGAAATAGCCCGACTGTAAGCTGTCATTCATAATTTTTGTAATAGGTGGAATAAGAATCTTTTTATGCAATTTCAGAAATTTACTACTAATCTTGTCACAACCCGATGCCCAATCTGTTTTTAGACCATTTATAATTTGTTCAACTTATTGCTGATCAGTGTCCATCAAAACAAATGAATTACTTTGCTGGTTATACTCGTCTGTATAATATTGAGAATATAATAATAATATAATAAAGATAGGAAAGGGAGAATGGAAATTGGTCGAAAGTGAAGATAGGGAGGGATTTGAAATTTTAGGAAGTGGACGGACATAGGCATTGCGCCACAGGGATGGAAACTCTATCTAGGGAAAAGTTTATAATGTGGGTAATCGGAGGAAGAAGAAAGTCGAGGATCAAGGTGCTCTAATAACAATCTCAAGCATTCCCTGGTTTGTAAGAAACACGGCAATACATGAGCACCTAAAAATACCAACAGTGAAGAAGAACTATGCGAAAAATGGAAAACGAATAAACAGAGACTGAGCAAGCACAGCAATATCTTAGCCAAAAACCCTTCATACAGACAAGGGGATATAATCCGCTTAAAGATATGGCAAATCTGGACTTGGATCACAGATAGTAAAAATATAAAGTATATTTAGTGCTAAACTACATACATAAAGTGATTTTAATATGGAATACCACAAAAATTATCTCTTACGAAGAACCCATTCGATTATGGCTAGAAAGCTGATCGCAGATAAAAGGAGAAGACAACAAAAAATAAGCATACCATCAATTTGAAGCTCCTCTTTTGGCTTAATAATATCAGCTGGTAATTCTTCTTTGATACTCGTAGCATGGCTTTCTGTTTGACATTCCCCAACTATACTTATGTGCACCATCGGCGTTTTAATAAACCCAGTGTGAAACTCGAAGAGATCTGGGTATATTAAATGATTTGTCTGTAAAAATATGACTCCAATGTTAGTTTGCTAACCATACATTACATAATGAGACCTCACCGTGCCTCTGGGATGCATGTTGGATGGTTGTTGTTACAGGCTGCCTGAAGTGGACTGTATTGTTGGTTCGGTTGGAGACTCGTTGAGGAAATAAAAATACTATCGTGATTCGTATCTTCAATTTATTCCTTACTTGTTACTCCTTGTAGAGTGGAAGACCGACTGTGTCTCTGCCTACAAGCGGGCCGGCTTTTATACAAAAACCGCTCGGCGAGAACAATGGCGCCCCTACTTTTCAACCGTATTAAAGCATGGCACCACAGAAATGCCGATTTTATAAAACTTATCTTACTTAAATATACACAAGTTATACATTTCCTTAATCTACATACTTAATTCTACATAGGAAAAATATAAAAGGTATACAAAGGTCAACACAAAAGTCTTAATCTAGATTCCTCCTTACTCCAAGTATTAAACTATGACAATATACATAATCTTATCTAATTAGCTACCTTTTCTCTAAATCTTATGTATATTTCAAGTTTTATTATACTACTACTACTACTCTAAAATTCACATGGCCCATACATGTGTCATTTTACACACGTGGTCAAACACGTGGACATAACGTGTTCATTTATTTTTGTAACAAAGAAGAAAACTGCGAGACAATCCCAACTAACTATCTACCTTTTCTCTAGTTCTTATACACATTACAAGTGTAGATAGCTTTACTCACATGGCACCTACGTCAATCCTACTTTAAATATTCACGTGTTAATTTCTAAGTTACAAGAAAGCTAAGAGACAATGCTTACGGTACATTGTGTCCGGCCCCATCAGGTAGCTACATTACAAGGGACGGAGTTCGTCTTATTTTCTCACGCCGTTTCGCGCCATATGGCCATCCTTCCATACAAATTTTAATTACGGTCGGGGAATATTAGTCGGGCCCGTAACATTAAGCATTGATTTTAAACTACATTTTATAACATTGAAAAAGGCCGACAGAATATCTATATTGCCGCTATTCATAGAACCCAAAAATGTGCAGTTATAAAAACGGCTATTAAGGATTTTGGCGTGGGAAGTGTCCATTTCTAAAATCACCACGTGAAAGCTCGCCGACGTTTACAGTTCTCCCCCCGGCGCAGCTCGCGTAGCCTCCTTCGTTGACACGACGACGAGCTTGCTCACGGAGCGTCGAAAGGTGCCGGTCCTGGTGCGCACCTCGACGACTCTGATGCCGCCATCCGGTCCGCGATGCGTGCGCTCGACGATTCCCATCGGCCATGTGTTCCGTGGCTCGCCGCAAGGTACCCGTGCGGGCAGGTAATCGCGTAGCCACCGTCGCCAGCTTGCATGGGTCGCACGTCCTCATACTTCGAGAAGCGGGCCGGGATCGGTAGCCAGCTGTCTCGCTCCGTTTCTTTCCTTGTGTGAAGGACCTCCTCGTTCTCTGGTTCCTCCGTCGACGGCGTGGGCCACTGCTCTTCTGGCAGGAGCAAGAAGTCCGGCCCGCGAAACCATCTATCCGTGGCGCAGATGGGCGTGTCGACGAGTCGAGTGGCGACATCCGCTACGTTGCACGCAGTAGGCAGCCAACGCCACTTTTCTTTCTGGGTCAACTCTGCGATCTCTCCCAGCCGATGCGCGACGAATGGCGTGTAGCGTCGTACGTCGTTATGGATCCAGTGCACCACGGTAGATGAATCGGTCCAGTAGGTCGTCTGGCCGATATCGACGCGGTGCTCCCTCCTTATCGTCTCGGCGAGTCTTGCCCCGATCACTGCGGCTTGTAGCTCCAGGCGCGGTATAGTTTGCGCCCGACGAGGCGCCACCTTAGCTTTGGCGGCCACCAACACGACGTTCAGGCTCCCATCGACGTTTCTTATTCGCCAATAGGCCACGGCTGCGTAGGCTTGCTCGCTGGCGTCGCAAAGTACGTGTAAGTCGACGCGCTCATACTTTTGCGTCACGTAACAGCGCGGTAGTCGCAGCTGAGCGAGTTCTGTCAGGCGAGCGAGCCAGGAGGCGAAGAGCTCGTTCTCTTCCTCGGGGATTTGCTCGTCCCACGTCGTCTGAAGGCGCCACAAGCTCTGCAGTATGATCTTCGATCGTATTGTGTAATGGCTCAGCAACCCAAGCGGGTCGTATATGGACATCACGGCGCTGAGGGCTTCACGCTTAGTCGGGGCGCGCGTTCTCGTTCTTACTTCAGCCGGGACTCGGTTCATGGATGTGTTGAACCCCAGCTCATCGCGCTCCGCGTCCCAATGCAGCCCCAGGATCTTGCTCTCAGGCTGCTCACCTCCCAATTGTGTAGGAGAGGTGGCGTGTAGCTCGGTGGGCACGTCGCATAGCACCGTCTCGTCGCTGGAGCTCCAACCTCGCAGCGTGAACCCTGCGTGCGCGTGCACTGCCCTCGTTTCTTCGACTGCTCTCCGTGCTTCTTCGGCGTCTTCATAGCTGGCCACCAAATCGTCCATATAGTGACTTCCTTTGATGGCCTCCAGCGCCCGCGGGTACTCCTGCCCATGTACGTCTGCGTTGTAGTTGCGTACGTAATGGGCCATGTACGGGGAGCTCGCGGCGCCGAATATCATACTGGTCATCTTGTATTTCCTCGGAGGCTCTTGTCGGTCGTCACCTCTCCACAGGAACTGTTGCGCTGGTTGGTCCTCCGGCCTTATCCTGATCCTCAGGAACATTCCTGCACGTCTGCTGTAATCGCTACCGCCTTTTCTCGGAACCTAAACAGGATTCCTGGTAGCGACAGCAGTAGGTCGGGTCCCTCCAACAGTTCGTCGTTTAGGCAGACGCCGTTGCTCTTCGCTGCTGCGTCGAACACTAGCCTATGTTTGCCGGGCTTGTTCGGGTTCTGCACGGCGAAATGTGGCAGATACCAACAGATGGCACTCGCTCGCTCCGACCCATCGCATGGCATCGCGTACCCCTTGTCCAATAGGTTGTTAACCTGCTTGGAGTACTCGGCCGCGAACTGTGGGTCGGCGTCCATCTTCTGCTCGATCTTCTTTAGCCGGCGGAACGCTTGATTGTAGCTAGGCGGCATAGTGACCTCGTCTCGTCGCCATGGCAGCCCAACCTCGTACCCGGTGTCAATCTTCCTGATTGTCCTCCCGACTATGTCGATAGCCCGTTGATCGCTCGCCTTGACTCTCGGCTTGCCTTGTATGCCGAGCGCGTCGATCCTGAAGTGGCCTTCGACTAGGTCGTGGAGTTCCTGGCTGCATGCACCCTTTGTTCGGTCGGGCTCGTATACATGCAGCACGTTCCCTTCTTTAACGATGGTCTTGCGTGGTGCGGTTCCGTGCACCACCCATCCTAGTTGCGTTCTTGATGCTGCTGGTTGGTTAGGGCCGCCGATTCGGAGCTCGCGGGACACTATGCACTCCCAGTGGTCTGTACCCACTAGAAGCCCGGGGCGCGCCAGTTCGTAGCACACCTCTTCTGGTGTCAGGTCCCTCAGGTGCTCGTAGTCCAGCAGCGTGTCGGGAATAGACTGCTGGTGCAGCCGGAGATCCTTCATGGTCCTTGCTCTGACCTTGTAGCTCTCGTCACTCTTCAGACCCTTCACGTTGAGGTTTACTGTTTGGCTGCCCATATCTCGCAGCGACATGTTGACCCCGCTCAGGTGGAGCGGCCGTGATGGCCATTCTGCCCCGACGCTCGTCGCCAGTTCTTCGTCCACTAGCGTGATCTAGGAGCGCGTAGGTCTTGACCTCCCCCGTGGTCCGGATACGATGACAGGGCACATCTTGAGCAAGACTGCCCGTGGCCCAGTAGCAGGTCGGGTAGCCACGGACAGGACCGCTTCCTCCTTCGGTAGTTCAGCCTTCCCCGCGTCTTCGGTCTGCGCTTCGCGTACCGCTTGATGGAGCGTCGCATGATGCGGGCGGCGACATTGATCCACGCCGCACGGCTGCGCCTTGCAGCTTATGCGCCTGTGTTGCTTCTGGGCGCATTTGAAGCAAATCCTATTGGATTTCAGGAAGCTCCATTGCTGCTCTACCGTAAGCGCCTTGTACCGCGGACACCGCGTCAACACGTGGGCTTGCTCGCACTTGGGGCACTTGTCCTTTTCTTCTTCCCTTCCTTCGGTTGTAGTGAACACCCTCGCCTTCTTCTTGAGTGTCACGATGGGTCGAGTTTCCTTTCTCGGTGCGGCGGCGCTTGTAGACGGAGCGTACGTATATCGTAACGCTCGGTCCGCCTCTCGCATCAGAAACCGTGACATCACGACGATTTCCGGACCCGCTGTCCCTTCTTGATCGTAGGCGTAGTCACACCAGCGGGATCGGAGATGCGGGCTGAGCTTGTCCAGTACTTCCCGGGTCATAAAAGGGTTGAACAAATAACCTCTTCGATCGATTGTTTGCAGCACGCAAATTATGTTCTGTAGCTTGACAGCGAAACTGTTGAGTTCTGTGGCCGATGTACCAGGTTTCGGAAGCTTCTTGAGGTCATCCAGTGCCCGGTCGATGATGACTTCCGGTCGTCCGAAGCACTGCTCAAGGGTCTTCATAATGACGCCTGGATCAGTGGCCGTATGTAGAAGGGCGGCCACGGCGTCTCTTGCTTCTCCTTTGAGGCAGCTTCTTAGCCTTTGTACGTTCTCGGCTGCTGTAACCTGGTACATGTCTGTCGAATCTCGTACAGCCGCCTTGAATGGCAGCCACTCGTTGGCCGCTCCGGAGAATGTAGGTAGCTCCGTGTGCCTAGGCCTGGGTCGGGCCATCTTCTCTAGCGTTGCTGCCAAGTGCTCGATGCTGTCCTTCGGTCTTGTGGGGGTCGGCGATCTCGTTCTAGATGCGAAGCGTAGCTTTTTGGATTCTCTTGGTCCCTCCTCCCCCCGTGAGTTGAGGGGATTCGTCCTCAGCCATTCATCCACCATTCGATGAGGCTCTTCGTGTGGACGAGAGGGCTCTGGCTCCCCTAGTATGCTTTCTTCATCGTTGATCGCTGACACCTCCACTGCTAGTCTCTTCTTGACTAGCTCTTCTTCTAGTGCCAGTTGCTGGGTCCGGATGGCTGCTAGCTTCTCTGCAGCCTCCAGTTCCGCCATCCGTAGCCTTGTTGTGACGCTTGTCGTTGACCGTTGCGACCTCATTGTCCTGGTCAGTGACGTCATTCGCTGTCGGATCGCTGTGTTTGTCGTCTGTGCACTGGAAGGCCCCGCTGCGCTGTTGTTCGCTGTTCTCGAGACTGGTGATGCTGGTGGGTCCGGTGAGAGTCTTCTTCTTCGCTCCCGTTCGATCAGCTCCGCTTCCTGGCGGCGCGCCTCCTGTTCTTGGACGCGTCGCGCTTCCTGTTCTTGGATGCGTAGCTGTTCTTCCATCTCGGTTGCGTCTCCCTGGCTCCTTTTGAACACCATCTTGAGTCGTTCAGCACGTTCGGTTTAGCACGACGGGTTGGTACCTCTTCGGGTCGGTACTATGGGTGAAACCGGTCGGCTCGGTTCGGTGAGCCGGTCGGGTTCGGTTGGGATTAAGCTGGTCAGGTTCAAGACCGGTTAGGTTCGAAACCGGTCCTGTTCCGTACAGCTTTGTTCTTACCGCAGATCTTCTTACTTCGTCTGCAGCTCGGTGACAGCCGGGTTCCTTTCTCCGCTCTTGCCGCAGATCTTCGTACTTGGTCTGCAGCTCGGTGGTTCTGGTTGCAGCGGGTTCTTCGTTCTTGTATCCGCTGCTTGATGGACCAGACTGTATTGGGCCTGGTTGCCACGGGTTCTTCGTTCTTGAAACCGTAGCTCGCTGGACCAGGCTGAAGTGGACTGGTTGCCGCGGATTCTTCTTGTATCCGTTGCTCGTAGAACCAGACTGAAGTGGACTGGTTGCCGCGGATTCTTCGATCTTGTATCCGGCTATCGAAGGACCAGACTGAAGTGGACTGGTTGCCGCAGGTTCTTGGATCTTGTATCCGGCTCGAAGGACCAGACTGAAGTGGACTGTATTGTTGGTTCGGTTGGAGACTCGTTGAGGAAATGAAAATACTATCGTGGTTCGTATCTTCAATTTATTCCTTACTTGTTACTCCTTGTAGAGTGGAAGACCGACTGTGTCTCTGCCTACAAGCGGGCCGGCTTTTATACAAAAACCGCTCGGCGAGAACAATGGCGCCCCTTTTCAACCGTATTCAAGCATGGCACCACAGAAATGCCGATTTTATAAAACTTATCTTACTTAAATATACACAAGTTATACATTTCCTTAATCTACATACTTAATTCTACATAGGAAAAATATAAAAGGTATACAAAGGTCAACACAAAAGTCTTAATCTAGATTCCTCCTTACTCCAAGTATTAAACTATGACAATATACATAATCTTATCTAATTAGCTACCTTTTCTCTAAATCTTATGTATATTTCAAGTTTTATTATACTACTACTACTACTTTAAAATTCACATGGCCCATACATGTGTAATTTTACACACGTGGTCAAACACGTGGACATAACGTGTTCATTTATTTTTGTAACAAAGAAGAAAACTGCGAGACAATCCCAACTAACTATCTACCTTTTCTCTAGTTCTTATACACATTACAAGTGTAGATAGCTTTACTCACATGGCACCTACGTCAATCCTACTTTAAATATTCACGTGTTAATTTCTAAGTTACAAGAAAGCTAAGAGACAATGCTTACGGTACATTGTGTCCGGCCCCATCAGGTAGCTACATTACAAGGGACGGAGTTCGTCTTATTTTCTCACGCCGTTTCGCGCCATATGGCCATCCTTCCATACAAATTTTAATTACGGTCGGGGAATATTAGTCGGGCCCGTAACATTAAGCATTGATTTTAAACTACATTTTATAACATTGAAAAAGGCCGACAGAATATCTATATTGCCGCTATTCATAGAACCCAAAAATGTGCAGTTATAAAAACGGCTATTAAGGAATTTAGCGTGGGAAGTGTCCATTTCTAAAATCACCACGTGAAAGCTCGCCGACGTTTACACTGCCATTTATAGATCTTTGTCAATAGAATACTTGTGTTAGTCCATAATAACCAGATGCAGCCAAATACCATTATTTTACATGGATCAATTGCCTATCATGATATCCTTTGGCAAGAAGTGTTGTCAGACTTTTGAAAGTATACCTCACCTCATTAATCTCATCCAGCATCTGAGTAAACAGCTCTTCAGCTTCCAGACATTTTCTCTGGAAACGGCAGCATTGTTTGAGTTTGGTGCAGCAGAAGTAACAAACGAGCTGCGGTCTTCTGTCTTCAGTTACAAACTGCAACAAAACTTGTCTTGAGTAGGTATTCTGTTTTATAAACTAATCTAATAAGAGTTAGCATTTATTGTTAACTGGCTTTGTTTTTTTTTTTTTTTTTTAACCTGGAGAAATGCTCATGCATACTGCGCTACCACGGGGAGACAGCGCAGTAATGTGGGACTCTAACCCACTAAAACTCCACGGTGTCCTCCTGTGCCGCTTATGGCGGGAACAAGGGTACGCGTTAGCACTCACCGCGAACCCGCCGCGGCTGTCCGTCACCGGACCCCCCTCTGGGGAGTACCCCCCATCACTGGCGCACCAGAACAAACTGTGCGCCGTGACCACCCCAGGGACCAAACCAGCACATGGGTGCCAGACGACCCCGTGTATGGCACCCTTGGTCCCCTTGTGACGGGTCAAGGTCAATAGCCCCGCCACCTACTATTTTTCGGCCGCAGGGGACAGGGAGAACGGCCGACGCTATACCGGCACTCCTCCTCCCCTGCGGCCCCACCGCGTCCTCCATCAGACGGTGGCGACCGCGTCTAGGCCGCGGAAGGTAGGGAGAGCGGCGCACCGCAATACCGGCACTCCTCTCCCGCCGCGGCCTCCAACTTTCAGCCGCGATATCGTATGGGTATGGGAGACTCCATACGACATCGCGGCCCGCCTCAGTTGCGATGTCGCCTAGGCAGCACCGCAACCTACATGTTGGCCGCTACGTCGTCGGCTTATCGGCAAAAGACCTGACGAGCGGCCCCTCCTCGGGTTCCTCTTCGCTTCACCGGGGGTGACCAAGGCACGGTTACTGAGCCCCCCCGCATCGACAATGCGGGAACCCACCGGGGGGGTTCTGGCTTTGCCTGCCACTTCGTCTGCGTAGCATTAGTACTTTGAATAGCCTATTAACTTGAGAAATTATGGTTCACCTTACAAAGTTCTACCTCAAAGATGATTTCTGGGTTAAAAACTATCCTATGTCCTTCCCAGGGACTTAAACTATCTCCATAACAAATTACATCAAAATCCGTTCAGCGGTAGATGCATTAAAAGGTAACAACAGCCATATATAATATTTATATGTTTGTTAAAGGAAATCTCTGGAAATACTGAGGACTTAGTGCAGTACTCACACTCAATTGCGTGAACGTAAATGTCAAATTGTATTGAAATTTGATAAGCACCTATCAGGGGGCAGTAAGGAGAAACCTCTTGTTTTGTATACATTTTGACATAAGAGATTGTTTACATCGTCAGGAGTGATATGTTAGAAAAAAAACTCGGAATAAGCACATGATTACATTACAAAAATTCTCACACTGATAGTAATGGAAGCCTTTGTCCAGCAGTGGATGTTTTTTGGCTGAAATGATGATGATGTTGATGGTAATTAACATTATCACTGGCGGTGGGGTTTCTGAATTGAGTGAAGGACCTAAGAATGTGTCAAACCCTACTCTAAAATGCCAGGTTTTCAGGCTAAAGCATTGAGGTAATAATGTACTACGCACTAGAGAAGTTGTAGTGTATCTGTCTCACTCACACGTTCACTTTGCCATCCCCACTTTCCCCCACACAGACATACACAATCTCGTGCGCATCACGTTGTATTGCGCGAGCCACTGGCCTGAGCAGACGTGTTGAAGTGTGGTCATTAAGTGCGTGAACGAGCCTGTGAATTGCCCCATTTACCGGTCACTACAAATGGCGACGAGGGTAAAGTAACATTGTGTAATTGTGTAAATAAAAAGAAGAAGGATTGGGGTAAGTAGATAATGCATGACATGACACATGGTTATTTGTTATCGTTTAGGCACCCACGTTCCGTTATGTAAATAAGATGTTTAAGCAGGTCTCACGTGAAAAAAATGAAAAAAGTATATGGTAAATACCTATTTATTGTGTTAACATCATATGACTGCTTAAATACATAACTATGTAGCGGAAAATAAATTCTGCCTAAGTATTGAGTAAATAACCGTTCCAGATTTTAAAAATAAAGTAAATGTAGTATTACGAAGGTAAATAAATTCGTGTTATTCTAATCAAAGAGCCGAGGGCCATGACTAAGTAGTGTCTAATTACAAAAAAACTGTGCCGTTAAACAAACACCAAACAGCTGTTCTGAAGCTGCGTAACAAAATTTACTTTACTATTTCAAATCATAACATCTGATCAGAATAATAAAATCGATACATTGTTATTTTGAAACCAAATTACTGCGTCTGCAACGCGAATATCTTTGAAATTTTTCCACAGACAATCGATAGTCTACTCAACTAGTCGAACTATTTTATGGTTACCGGTCATAACTCAAATAGGGGTTTCAAATGATCGGGAAATATGTTTTGATTACATATGTTTTATAGCGGCATATTGTGATTTCGTTTCAATTCGGACACATAAAGCTATTTGAAATTGTGGTACATCGATGCTATGGAGTTTCAGCAATTCGGCAGTTCGATTGGATTACTTTGGGGAATTAGCCATCGGGACTTTCGAAATCAAGCAGTAAACCTAAAGATTATAGGCACTCTAGTGCAGTTTGCAGTTACAACCACGCCTATGGTGTCCATACTGGCTTATCTATATAATCTTAATGGAAGGCCTTAAAAACTTTGGTATATATTAACTGTTTATGTTGTGTGTGTACATTGCAGGTAAATATAGGCCGAAATGCCCACGTATTTATTAACAACAATTAACAGTAACAGTAACTTTCAATATCACCAAAGGTGGTTTGGGCAACAATGTAGTGTACATCCTAATGGCCAATACTGAGACTACCCCATATTGAGTCTACCGATTAAAATGTTAATGATAATAAACAATAACTTTTAATATCATCAAAAGTGGTTTGGGTAAAAAAAAAAAAAAAAAAAAAAAAAAAAAAAAAATGTGTATTGTAGGTCTCAAGATTTAATTGAATAACGTCAAGCCACGCTGATTCTAAAGAGCTCATAATGGGCACGTGTAAATATTTGCAAACATCCTAAGGCTATGCATACAATATTCATTTTGGTTACATGAGCCATGCATATGAGTCCAAATTCCTGCTGTAGACAGCGGTGACTCATGCTATGACAGTGCTATATAAAAAACGGGGTTTTAGTTACGTGGTTTAGGGAAATTAAACCTAAAAAGAAAATGAATGAATGATTTATAACAATATAAACAAATTTGTATTTCTATTCAATTTGTAATTACAATATTAGTTAGTTAACAAATTTGTATTAACTTTGAAATAAGTTTTTCAAGACCTTGTTGTTTGTTCATTGCCTACGCAGCATATACAGTACGCTTTGAAACAATATATTAAACTTATTACATTCTGAGCAAGAAAAAAAACTAAATCGCTCGCGCGCAGTTCGAAAATTATCCCTAGTAAACATTTCATTATTATTTACTAAGATGGGTGGCTTATGTGCTGTTCTGGACTGTTGTCTGTCTCTGTGCCGAGTTTCGTCCGGATCCGTTCAGCGGTTCTGTCGTGGTTGGCGGGCGGACATGTATCCGTCCGTCCGTACTTTTACGATTATAATAATATTAAAGTGACGATCAGTCTTTGAGCAAAACACAACTGACAGTTGCCTACCATTCTTCAAAAGGGGTTGAGCTGCTGACCCTATCAGGTATGTATTAGATTTTTCTTACTATATATATACACCAGTCATCTCATGGTGGATTTAAGACGTTCCAAAAAAAAAAAAAAAAAAAACAGTGTCAATACAGGCGCGCAACTACTATGACAATATATAGTTATCTGTGACTATGACCATTTTGTTAATTGCAGTAAGTAGATCATTAGTTGGAAAAAATATATATTGTGATAAAGCAGAAATTAGAATTAACTTTAGTCGCGCATTGTTTACTAATAGAAGGAAACGCAGAATAAAATTAAATGAAATAAATACGAACAATTAAGTGTACTATTTATGAGTTTATTCTGAATTCAAAGAAAATGCTAAATAACTACGAGTAAATGTCGAGTAAATATTCAATAAGCAAATATCATTCGATTTTTATCACGGCGAGATTGCTAAACGAATTGTCACTGACTTTCACACTATAATATATTAGTCTATGACTGTCTTATCAAATCGATGGCAAGTTGTTGCTAAAAAATATATATTTAAGCAAGATTAGACCAAATTGGGTTAGAATACCCGTAGAAGAATTAGTATATGGTGGGTCAGGCTTCAATCTTGTTGATTGTACATATAATTATATTGAGTCATTACAAAATTAATTATTTTAAACTGAAAATTTAAATGGAAGTGTTGTGACACTGAGATTCGCGCCACTATAAAATAATACAACACAGAATTTACATTTGCAGTTTTCGGAGTATTTAAATCAGGACACCTGAATCTATTTGAGAAGACACGATGAGCAATAGCTATCTTTGTACTTTGATTTACACCTGTGTGTGTATGTCTTACAAATACAAAGTTTGAATATGAGTTCTTCATTAACGTCAAACGGACGAAAAGGTTAGTTTATGGACAAACGCAAACGATCAGCATTCATCATTAAAATGAGATGGTTTGCCTGACCATTAAGCGTATTTCAAGCGAAACAAAAGAACGTATGGCATATGTTTGGCTACATCATAAGCGGGTGATGCCATAAGGTATGGCTAGATCCTAGTCGAGTTATGTCAATTTGGGTTAGATTCAAGGCGGGTCATGTTGTGTAATAGTGTCTATTTCATGTAGAATGAGTCTAATGAAAATCTAAACTCAATATACGTAGATAACGATTTGATTTAAAGTGGTGTACAGTTTGGAGAGCACGCTGGATCAGAATAGCCATATGACCACTGCTGTTGTAAAAAGATACCGCCAGGACCAGACAACTATCGAAATGTCAGTTTTAACAAAGTGCCTCATCGATCGACAGCCTTGAAGTTATTTAGCTGTGAAGATATGCAATGTTAACGTTAACACCTTACCCCGAACTGTTTTGGTAAAACCATAAGGGTAAACACTTTCGTAGGTGTGTGGTCCATTGGTGTTGAGGATGGACAGATTTACAATGTCACGGAATAGTTCTCAGTTATAAGTAAACATCATTATGTTGAGGAAACCGTATGTCCAGTTGCCGGTGATTCGGGCACGTGTGACGTCCGCCGGGCAATGTTTAGCTCGTGTGGTGGATTGAGGCCTTGTCCCTGTCGCAGAGGGGAGGTACGCTTGCCAGCAAACGGAGCATTATAGGCTGATTATGCTTATAGGAATAGCTGGAGTGAAAAGACGCTGCCATTTAATTGGTTGGTTGTTGTGTGAGTTTATATGTTTGTGAGCGCGCCCACGATACAGGAAGAAATGCCGAGGTGGGGCAACGTATTGGTGGGTTGCTGCCATTAAATTGGCAGGTTTGGCTACCATTAAATTGGTGGGTTGCCGCCATTAAATTGGTGGGTTGCCGCCATTAAATTGGTGGGTTGCTGCCATTAAATTGGTGGGTTTGGCTACCATTAAATTGGTGGGTTGCTACCATTAAATTGGTGGGTTTGCTTCCATTAAATTGGAGGGCTGTTGCTGCCATTAAATTGGTAGGTTTGCTTCCATTAAATTGGAGGGCTGTTGCTGCCATTAAATTGGTAGGTTTGCTTCCATTAAATTGGAGGGCTGTTGCTACCATTAAATTGGTGGGTTTTGCTACCATTAAATTGGTGGGTTTGCTTCCATTAAATTGGAGGGCTGTTGCTGCCATTAAATTGGTAGGTTTGCTTCCATTAAATTGGAGGGCTGTTGCCGCCATTAAATTGGTAGGTTTGCTTCCATTAAATTGGAGGGCTGTTGCTGCCATTAAATTGGTAGATTTGCTACCATTAAATTGGTGAGATGTTGCTGCCATTAAATTGGTTGATATTGATACCATTAAATTGGTGGGATTTGCTACCAATAAATTGGTGGGATTTGCTGCCATTAAATTGGAGAAATTGTGATTACCATTAAATTAGAGATTTGAGTACATACATGAACTCACACCTTTTTTTTCAATGTCAGTAACATTCTAGAAACACAAACAAGTATCACAAACTAATATCCACGTACTAACAACAACTATAGAAATGGAACACAGTGGAATATTACAGTATACAGAGTTTTGGTGATGGCTTTATTTTCTCTCATTAAATTGAAGAAAAAATAGGAGGGTGAAGGGATGTTGAGATCGTGACTAAAATACAAGAATCTGTCACGTGAAGAACAAACAATATTATGATTACATAAAAATAACAAATATGAAAACTTGTTTGTTCATTCTTACAAAATGAATAAATATTGAATTGATTGATATTCTTAATAAAGATTTTAATGAGGAAGGGATGTAGTGTATCTGTCTCACTCACACGTTCACTTTGCCATCCCCACACAGACATACACAATCTCGTGCGCATCACGTTGTATTGCGCGAGCCACTGGCCTGAGCAGACGTGTTGAAGTGTGGTCATTAAGTGCGTGAACGAGCCTGTGAATTGCCCCATTTACCGGTCACTACAGAAGTCATCACACATCACTACTGCGTGCCGTTCAATTGCGGTTTTCTAGCCGCATTTCACTCATTTGCTTGCTAGATCTTGACAGCTTAAGTCATTTTTTGTTTTTAAACGAAAAAAACGTTCAGACGCATTAAATATGCCGTGGTGTGTTTTAAAATATTGCACTAATAATTCAACTAATACGGCGAAGTGCAAAGGAATAACTTTTCATCGGTGAGTAACTAGATAATCATTTTAAAATATAATTTGAACAAAAAATTTAGTGGACGTCATGTTTGTAACATTTTTCATATAGACTAAAAATTAAGATGTGACAATTGGTTTGTTGAACCAATTTTTTTTTTGTATAAAATGAAAAGATCATATAAGTTTCCATACAAAACTATTTTTAGTTTTTTTTTTTCACTGTAATTACAAAGTAAAATACAATTGAAAATATTTTTTTGAATCCAGTACCGAAAACACCCCGATAGTTTGCCGAACAAATCCGAGCCCGTGTGACGTCACAACGTTCATTTCTACTCATTGTAGCACATAGCTGATACAGTGTTTTGACTTTTAACCGATTCAATCTTGTTATTATCGTCAATATATTGATGAATATCGAATATATTGATCATAAATATCGAACCTTAAAAGTTATCGTGTTTGCTTCGTACCATTATGTACGAATACTACAAAAAGATACCAATTATATGTGATTCGCGCAATAGCCCCTAGTACCTAGCAATCTACAAAATTTGAGCAATGTTCTATGTCTAACTAGATTCCAATTATAATGTGTTAATTCTGTTGTTATCTTGTAGATTCGTATTCAATTCTTACTTTGATCATTAAAGACTGAGAATATGAAATTTTTAAGGGAACTTTCGAGCAAAGTTGACATTGTTTTATAATTACGTAACTTGAAAACATGATTTTTTGTTTATGGTGATATATTCATTATTTTATACTTAAATGACAGATATGGGCGTCAAACTATCATTTCTGTTTGAATTGTGAGAATCGATCGACGTATTTAAGAGATATTTACGGAAGAATTAGTGTAACGAAAATCTACCAAGTTAATATTTTTACGTTTCTGTTCTACAAACTTTTTAGTGTTTGTAAATATATAATATAGACATTAGTGTTCAATATTATTAAGGGATATTGTCAATCTGCCTAGCCTTTAACCCAGTAACTGGGTAACACGGTACCCCTTGGCAAGACTGGCGTCAGATCTCAAGCTTCTGACTACCCGTAACGACTGTCAAAGATCTTCAAATGACAGCCGGGACCAACGGCTTAACGTGCTTTCCGAGGCACGGAGGAAACACGGTATGTTGAAATGGTCACCCATCCACGGACCGACCTCGTCAAGCGTTGCTTAACCTTGATGATCGAACAGCGCGGCTGTTTTTATTTAGCCACGAGCTCCTCTATTAAAGGATATGTAAATAATGGGTATTACCAAAATTTTTATGTGTATGTGTATCATGTTTAGTGGTATCTAATGAAGTTTTTTGATATCCAAAGTCAAAGTTTCGCGCCAATCGTGTTTGTTTACTTTTTATTTTACACCAATATTACCTACCTATATGTAAAAACGATTACGTTATGACAATTATGTTTCCTAATGTACCTGGTTAACAACAATATCTAACACCGGTCCACTCTCACGTATTATTCATTACGACTACTTTATTTATGCTCAAAACTTCCAATTCGTCCATCAGGTGGGTATATTATCGACATTAGCCTTTATAAATCCTTTATCACACATGACTAAATAAAATTTGTTGTTTAATAATATTTTTGCACTAGTTTTCGGATATTTTAGTCAATCTACGTGTAGTTGACACTATAGTATCATGATTTCCTTGAACGTTATGACGTCACCAACATGGCGACTCATTGTGGCCCGTTTGTAGTCACGTGGTTCTTTTCAAAATTTTATCGATTTTCAATTGCTTTTATTAAATTGAAAAAAATATTTAAGAGTTTTTTGAAACGACAATATAATTTAAGTTATGTAAAGTTTCGAAATACATTAAAAAAAACGTATTTTTTTTTAAATTCAACAACCCAATTTGTGTAACAAGTGTAGGTAGAATTAGCTGACGTTTCTTGTTAAAGAGGAAAATAATAATCTAACATATATTAATACATTCCACCCATTCATTCTAATTTTAATTATTGTTATTTTTAATTTTTTTTGTACTCCTGACACTGCTGTGTTCTTTTTAACCCAAAGGTTGACTGGTAGAGAATGCCTTGCTGCATTAAGTCCGCCTATGTATCACCATTGTACATGAAGTTTAAATAAATATTTAGTAAAAGAACTGACTGTGGTTATTCAATGAAAAAAGGTAAAAAATGAAAGATGAAAAACAATTATTACATAATGTAAGACTTAATTTACATTTTGTTTATTTAAGGTTTATTATTATAATAAAAAGCCGGCCAAGTGCGAGTCGGACTCGCGCACGAAGGGTTCCGTACCATTATAGCAAAAAACGGCAAAAAAAACACGTTTCTTGTATGGGAGCCCCACTTAAATATTTATTTTATTTTGTTTTTGTTATTTGTTATTATAGCGGCAACAGAAATACATCATCTGTGAAAATTTCAACTGTCTAGCTATCACGGTTCATGAGATACAGCCTGGTGACAGACAGACAGACGGACCGCCGAAGTCTTAGTAATAGGGTCCCGTTTTTACCCTTTGGGTACGGAACCCTAAAAGTATAGAAGATTTTTACAAGCAAATTGTAAAATTCCCTATTCCGATTTGATATTTTTTTACTTATTGTAAGCGCATTTGACTTATACTTTAACAGTCGGTTAATTCAACTATTAATAAATTTTGAATTTGCGTGTGTGTATGACTAGATGTATGAATGTGTGTGAAGCAAAAGAAGTATGTAAGGATCGTAGGAGGTGGCGTTCTGTAGTTTTTGCCTACCCCTATGGGAAAAAGGCGTGAGTTTATGTATGTATGTAATAAATTTTGAAAAAGTGAAAATTCTAAAAAAGCTTGTTAGGTATAAAGCTATGTCGCTTCTGTAGTCAGTCAGCAAATTAGTCTATATGAATGACAAGGTGTTGCAGAACGTTGTACGAAACGCATAAGCGCCATGAAAATCACGGCGCTTCCGTCTTTTTGGTCGCGAGAAAACTACACCTTAGAAGCGCTCTAGCGCTGCATGTTTATATTGTTTTGTTAGACGACTAATTATTGTTTCAGCGCTGCAGCGAATTTTTAGTTTAAACTCTTGACAAAATGGAGCATGTATTTTGCTTAGGATAGCTTCTCTAGTATGTAGTACATATTAACCAATGAGCTATTATAGAAATTGACAAATTCCAAGACAGAAAGTTCTGTCAGTACTGGCTTCTGCCAGCTGATTCGCCCGCGCGAAAAGTTTTTTCTTATCCCGAAGGAACATTATACCGGGATGAAAAGTAGCCTGTACTATTCCAGGATATAATCTTTATATGTGCCAAATTTCCTCTAGATCTGTACTGGCGTGTTTGAGTAACAAACATACATCCAAACTTTCGCTTTTATAATATTTGCCTGCTATCTGGATGCCACTGAGGAGCTCTTAAATAAGCTTGAGCACTTGCAAAATCTGTGCATCCGTTTTTTTTTTGGTCTGAGGAAATACGATCATGTCTCTCAGTTCCGCAAGGATCTCAAGTGGCTCCCTATCCGTCTTCGCAGGAACACTCGACTATTATGTCTCCTCTTCAACATCCTTTTCAATCCTACATACCCTGGATATCTGCGCGATCGGTTTTCCTTTACTCGCGCTGCCGATGTCCAGTGTATATCCCACCTAAGGCATCATCTTAACTTCCCCTCCCACAATACTAATTTCTATTCCCACTCCTTCTCTGTTCATACAGTACGACTGTGGAACTCACTTCCACCTAAAATCTCTGACTCTAAAAATATGTCTTTATTCAAGAAACAGGTCAAAGAACATTACCTTTCCACCTTCTTGTAATTTTATATATTATACATTTTATCTTTAATATATGTAGTTAAGGTATATGGGTAATTAGTTAAGTTATAATAGTCTATTTTAAGTTTCCTTATTTCTTTCTACACACTGTGTCTTCGTCTATCATCTAACTTTCCTGTCGCAGGTCTGCTGCAAGAAATTTCTGTTGAAATAAGCAGTACCTTTGTGCTCTTCTATCTGTATTCCTTCTTTTCTCTGTTAAGTGTTTTGTGTGTACATAAATAAATAAATTAGTAAGATAATGCAGAATGCCCAAGGAGAAGCTTCTCATGAATAAAATACTTCCAATCATACAAAAACAAGTATGTGGTCAATATGTTTTGTGTAGGAAGGCCTCTACCCATACACTACAGGGAAAGCAGGAGCATTGACCATTGATTAATTCTTGATCAAGGCAGATTGGTGACTAATATTATTACACTGTCCTCCTCTATGGATGTCCGTCAAGTTCACATTATAAATTTCTTGTATGAGGCACATTTAAACCCTATTAATTAAAAAAAAACAACTTACTGGCTTAGCAGTCAGCTCCTCATAGAGTTCATGCAAACTCTTGTTGACCACCACATACATGGGAGCATCTTTAACTAAACACACCCTACACATTTGCAGTTTTTCCATTTTTTACTCGAAAATCACTGAAATACACGGAAATATTTCAATGCTTTATTTTATATTCAAAACGTACGTATACGAGGACCCTGTTCACTTATTTATTCACTTGGTTGATTTTTGTTTGTTTGAGTCAGTGTGATTTAGATTTCGTTCGGAACTTAGATATACTAAAAAATTAACTTAGAACTGAAACCAAAGATTACTATTATATACTACTGAAACTTAGAATGTCCAATTGTCCATTCCATACAATAAAAGTACCTACTCTCACTCTGTGACAGACATAGAATACGGAACACGGGAACACAGACTATGATACGGAATAATAACATTGACAATGACAATTGACAACTAGGGTGAAGTGTGACCAGATTATTATTATTTAGAAAAACCAGGAGCTGCCTCGGGAAAATAATACCCTTTCTACACAGTCGGAACAACCGCCCAACTCAATCTCAACTTAGTTGTGTTCTGGTAAAAAAAAAACACTCAATTTGGTTGGCCAGCCACTGTCTACACTGTAGACACCAAATTGAGCTATCCTTCAAACAACCTTGGTTGGAAGATAGGTATGCACTTGCAACCAAGGGCAAATAGAATAGAGAACGTAGAGAACACGCGTTATCTGCTGTGATTGGTTGAATGACTTTTCAACAGCCAATCACAGCAGGTAACGCGTGCTTGACAATTTGTCACATTAATTCTCCGATAATTTTGAGCTGGGAAACTGAGGGTAAGACTAGGTAATTGAGACATGCCTAGAACAAAGCCAGTACGTAATAAATTTCTTATTGACGGTAATAGTTTCAACATTTTGTTCAGTAAGGATGAGATATCCCTTGTGAAGGACTGCACAGCTGTCATTTTAAGTGTCAGAGCGAGTTAGTATTATAGCTGCTTTAATCAATACTGACCATTGGTTAATTACATGTATTCAGAACAGATCTTATGTCGCGGGACGATTTACAACGATCTCGATCGATTGATTTTCATCTTCAGATCTTAATTCACTTGTTTTGTCGCGCTACAAGCCGATAACAGTATTGCAGCGATGCCTTGTGCGCATATGTCACTCAGTTATAAATACCGGTCCGAGTGGTGGGGCGTTTTGTCCGCGTCATCATGCTGCCCAAGGCGAGAAAGAATGTCCTGAAGCCTGAGAGCTATCGGCCGATCACGCTCCTGCCCACTATCTCCAAGGTGTTCGAATCACTCCTGCTGCGGCACCTATCACCTCACATCCCGCCGCGCGAAGAACAGTTCGGGTTTCGCGCGGAACAT
Source organism: Orthosia gothica (assembly GCA_949775005.1). Classification (NCBI taxonomy): domain Eukaryota; kingdom Metazoa; phylum Arthropoda; class Insecta; order Lepidoptera; family Noctuidae; genus Orthosia; species Orthosia gothica. The sequence continues at coordinate 10,068,590 of OX459055.1, forward strand.
AGCACGACGCTCCAGTTGTCCAGGATGCTGCACCTGCTGTCAGCAGCTATGAACAGGAAAGAGTACGCGGTTGCAGTATTCCTGGACATGGAAAAGGCGTTCGACCGCGTATGGCACGACGGTCTTATTTATAAGCTGGCCACATCCGGCGCGCCCCGTCGCGTGGTAAGAGTAATAAAATCCTTTCTGTCCAACAGGAGCTTCAGAGTGGTAGTAGAGGGCGAATTATCCGCCCCCCGCCCGATATCGGCGGGCGTACCACAAGGCGCCGTATTATCGCCTGCGTGTTACTCACGTTACACCGACGATATCCCCACAACGCCAGAGACAACGCTAGCGCTGTACGCTGACGATGCAGACTACGTTACAACTTCAATGAACGCCAAACACGCAGCTAAAAAAATGCAGCGCGCCCTCGACTTAATACCAGAGTGGCTAGCCAAGTGGCGGCTGTCGGTTAACGTGAGTAAGACGCAGGCACTTGTTACAGGTCTCTCGCCCCTCCCACCTCAGCTGACACTACAAGGGGCCGACATCGAGTGGACACCCCAGGCCAAGTACCTGGGTGTGACCATAGATCGTCGGCTCACGATGGGGTTACACACCACCAAGGTGATAGAGCAATGCAGGGTGGCCCGACACCTGCTCAATCCAGTGCTCTCATCCCGCCTTCCCGCCCGCACCAAGCTGGGCATCTACAAAACCTACCTACGCTCGATACTTACATATGCAGCCCCAGCTTGGTTCGTCCTCACTAGCGAGACGAACAAAAAGAAACTGCGCGCCCAGCAGAGCCTGGCGCTACGACGCATCATGGACGCCCCTCGCTACGTGAGGAACGATGTCATCCTGCGGGATTCAGGTATAGAGAGCCTGGACGAGTTTGTTAGCCGCCTTGCTACAAACATGTTCGCGCGGGCCGACGCTTCTGCCTGGCCTCACATCCAGGACATAGCGCCATGGCACGCGCGCCCGCCCGACAAGAGGCGCCTCCCACGCGATCTCACTAACGCCAAAGTAACCCCATCCACCACCCGGACTTGACGCTTGAGTAAATCGCATCACACTACACGCGATTTACTCATACAATAATACTACCCACCCTACACGACATACACGGCGTGAAGTTTGTTCTAAGTTAATATAGGCAAGCTTTACGTCGTAAACAGACACTCATAACTTTACATTCGCTAGTACACATGCACCGAATAGCGCTGCGGTCGCCGCGCGTTATCGGCTATCATGGGCGGTGTAACTCAGGTCATTGCCGCTCCCACATACATAAACGGCGCTAGTAGTAGCTAGTCGCTTTCACTACCAAACTGTAGGTTCGCTCAAGTCGGTGCTCCTGCCGCTGGTTACCTTAGCTGGGCCTCCCAGGGTACGCCCTGGGTCTCACTCGGCTGGGGTGGACCGCCAGGAGGCCGTGAAGAAACGGCGGACCGTTCAGAACGGCCGCCGTAGCGCGCCTACAGTCACATACAGCAAGCCAAACATAGCGCGCGTTGATATCTTTTGTACCAACAAATTAAAAAGAATTTTCAACGCGCGCAAAAGCTAGGTCCAGAGGACAACACAATGACGGGTCCATTGTTATGGGCCCCGGTGTTGCGCCCGCGGGCTAGGAACAATGTTCCGGCACCGCTCGCATCGCTCCCTGACGGGAGCGAAGCGACTTCCACTGCAGGGCGTTTTGTCGTTATCAGACTGTCGGCCTGTGCGGTAGTGCGTTGGCGAGTCAACTATTAATATTCTATCTAACTATTAAATCAGATTTTGAAGTGTATTACTACATTTGACAACGACTAGAGAAGTTAGAATCCAGCACTAAAACAGCTGCTCTTAATAATCATAAATGACTAATACACTAAAAATAATGCAAACATCAGAATGAGTTACGCGCAGTCCTAGACACAGAACATATAGACGTGTGTTTAATCTCTGAAACGCACTTCACTAAACAATCTTTCGTTAAATTTAAAGGATACAAGATATATAATTCGCTTCACCCTGACAACTCTGCCAGAGGAGGTAGCGCGGTTATAATTAAAGAAAACCTTAACCATTACGAGCACAGTGAATTTGAAGACACTAAAAATAATGGCGTGGAACTCTAATGGGGAGCCCATTAGAGTTACGCCATTATTTTTAGTGTATTAGTCATTTATGATTATTAAGAGCAGCTGTTTTAGTGCTGGATTCTAACTTCTCTAGTCGTTGTCAAATGTAGTAATACACTTTAAAATCTGATTTATCTTAACTTCTAGATTTGAGGGTTGTGTACCTTGTTTTGCAGCCTGAGTATAGGAAATACTTTTGGTGACTTGAACAGGTTTAACAGTTGACTGGAAAACTTATTTCCGTGTGTGTTTGTCAGGATGCCTTATTGTAGAAAACTGTTGGGGTGTTGGCACAACAAGTTTCCTTTTTATGTTTTTGGTTTTCATCATTTGCATCTCTTTGGCTGCTTCACACCCTCTGTAGTTGGCTGGGTGGGGTAAGCCACAGTGGACGCATTTCGGTTTCTCTTGCGGAGATTTAATACATTCGGCTGTAAGGTGCTTGCCAGTGCATTTTTACACACCTTGGCTCTTTTTTACAGTATTTATGATTATGCCCATTTGCCTGGCATCTCTTACACTGTGGAATGAGTTTCGGATTTTTGAGAGTGTGTATTTCAATTTTACACCCTAAAATATGCTTTGTTGCATAGATTTAATTTACATCTTCGTCATTATGAAATGAAAGGACAAACATATTCAGCAGTTCTTTACTCTTCCAGCTCAACTTGTGGTCAACTTTTTCTATTTTAAGACCTTGCGATATTAAATCATCTTTGATTCGATCTGGCTGGCAAAAAGAATGTAACTTTTTCACTACAACTCTCATTGACCTAGCCTGTTTGTTTTCATATGTGTGCCAATGATAGTCTTTCTGTGTCAAAAACCTAACAATTGCTCTATAAGAGTCATCAGTTTTAGCGTTGATCTTCACACACAGTCTCCATTCATCATTTTGGCGGTGAATGATTCAGTTGGTTGGGTTTCAGTCAGTGAGTCGTAAAACATTGGGTAGCTCTTGACTCTCATATAATGATTGGCGGTGGTGCACGCACTTTTTTGACTAATGTCCATGGACGGTTACCGTTACCAAAAAAATACCGGTAAAAGTACCAAAATCATTTCGTTCCGTTACGTTAAATATTTAACGTTAATTATAACGTTATATCGCAGGATTTACCGGTATTTAAATAACGATACTAGTAGCGTTATTTCGCTAAAATCTAGCAACTTCTGGCCGTGCGACGTTGCCAAACCGAAACGTGTGCGGCACACGTTTCGGTTTGGCAACGTCGCACCGTCGTGGCGCCGTGCGTTCGCCGGGACTTCTAAGCGGAGCGGCAACAAAAATATGAATACTAGACGGCTCGCGCTCACGCGTTTAATTTTAATAATCATAACACACATCGCGTACGTCGGACATACTTTTACTGTTTTTATTTATTAACAAGTTTATTTATTTATTGTATTTGTATGTATTTGTTTATTGCTTTATTGTACACCTTAAAATATAATTTTAAAAAGGAACTTAAAATTAATACAAATACAATGGGCGGCCTTATCGCGTTCCGCGATCTCTACAAGGCAACCTGGTATGGACAGTAATTGTCTGGACTTGAAGTGGGGTTGTCATTGGTGTGACATTAACATTGTTGAAATACTATATTATAATAGATACACAGATAAATACATATGCTATGTAATATATACATAAATACATACATACTAAATATAATGGCAATAAAAAAGAATTATGAATGACTCAATCAATCAAAATCTCGATATTTCAAAGACGAATCGCTGGCTGCAGAGTGTCATTAAGCATTAGTCTTCTTGATATATTAAATCAGATGCCTAACTAAATTACTTACCAGCATGATGGCATTTTGGAGGCTGAGTCACCCGCGTCCGTAGGTGAGTACCCCTTTTGTTACCCTACCGTGGTCCTCGGATGGTGCTAATCAGGTGACACAAACTGGTGGTAGGTTTCGGCCGAAGGCTTGCGACAAACCACCGAGCAAAGACGTACCGCCAAGCAGCCTAGCCGTGTTCCGGTACGATGCCCGGTGTAGCCACAAGAGTGGTTGGGTTGAGATAGTTGTTCCACTGCAGGCAGACCACCCTGACTCGCGTTGTTATGGGTCTATCGGGAGACTAGTCGCGGAGGTTAGCGGGATCTGAGGCACGGTGCGTCGCTGGCCGACCGCAGGTAGTTGGGGGCCCAAGTAGTGTGCTAGCCACACACGAAAGGATATCCCGCCAACTATCGAAAAATCGTGCTGGTTGGCGACCAGACGAGAGTGCCCGATGGAAATTCCCGAGGCAGCTAGGGCGTCCCCGCAGTCTCTAGACTAGTCCCCCAATGATGGCATCCTGTCTGCGCGTGTCTGAAGGTTGCCAGCGTGAAACCTTGCTTGTGAGTGAACACTTGCTTCACTCACAGCAATAATGCCAAGGAACAAAAAGAGAAAAGCTGTACAGCGGCAGCACTCACTCTCGCAAAAGGTGAACCTCAGCAATATCCGAGGTCTGCACTCGAAACTTGTCGCAATCCATCACCACTTTTAGACTGAGAAACCAGCACTTTTGTACCTTACGGAGACGCAGACCGGATGTCCGTCGGATGTGGCGTATCTTACCCAGGATTTACACTGAAGCACAAATTCAATCCACGTGCGGATGTATGCATGTACGCCCGTGACGACATCTGCTATCGGCGTCTCCGTGACCTTGAAGACTCAGTGCTATGGGCCCTGGTGGACACAGGTCTGGATAAGATTATCTATGCCTGTGTCTACCGATCACATAGTGGTGATCTGGAGACAACCAGCTGGGCAGATGTGGCCCAGCAACGGTACCCTTCTGCCCAATTAGTGTTACTGGGGGACTAAAATGCCCACATGGAGTTTCTTGTGCCTTATTCTCCATAACAATCTACTTTCCAAATGCACGGTAGAATCATTTTTTGTTACTTGTAAATTTTAATTTATTTGACGTTCAAAAGTGCCGTTTATTGGCCTAGTTGAATAAATATATTTGTCACAATCAGGAATGGCTCTTCCCATACCAGTGTACTGACCATGCTGGACGATAGATGCCAAATCTTTCGCTAGCGCTAAATCTCACTCAGCTTGTGCTGGGGGCTACGAGGGTGCCGGAAGTTGATTTGCATACGGCCAATTGCCTGGACCTTCTGCTGATAACAGATCCAGACCAATATTCAGTGTCGATATCATATCCTTTGGGTAGTTCCGACTAATGTCTGGTGAAGTCTGTATCCGTCTACTCCCCGCCCGATCCCAGCCCAAGAGGCACCCAGCGGGTTTGGCGGTACAGATCAGCAGATCGGAATGGGATGCAATCTTTCTTCGCATACACTTTTTTTGGAAGATCCATCGTCATGCACTGACGCCGTGACTGATGTGTTGCGCCAGGGGATGGAGTACTACATTCCATTCTCTGACGTAGCGCTGTCCGGCGTTGACCAACCATGATTTGGTGCCGAGTGCAAACGCGCAAATGCGGTTAAACACAAGGCTAACCTGGCATGGGTCGACGCTCGAGTGCACAAGGCAAATGACGTAACTCAGAAGAGGAGATCCTTCAACAAGGCTGCCAAGTCCTGCAAAAGGCGATACAAAGGGCACGTTTTGACCATATTAGCAGAATCGGGAACAAACTAGCTTCATACCCTGCTGGTAGCAAAGCGTTTTGGTCCCTGGCTAAGCCGGTTGAATCAAACTTCTGTCGCCCCTCACTACCACCACTGCTGAGACCTGACCCTGACCACTTGGTCACTGGCCCACTCCGCCGAGGACAAGGCAAACTTGTTTGCATCCCTTTTTGCGGAATCTTCACGTCTGAACTCTGATGGCGCGCGGCCCCCTCAGGCTCCTGTTGGATGTAGGACGAGTATGTCTGACATTCGCATCCATTTGAGGAAGGTCTGTAGGGTGTTGCGTAATCTTGACGTGAACAAAGCTAGTGGCCCCGACGGGGTTCCGGCAATTGTATGAAAAACTTGTACGCCTGAATTGTCTCCGATCCTGACACGCCTATATCGCGTTTCGATAGTGAGTGGGAAGGTGCCGAAGGCTTGGAAGCAAGCTATCGTTCAGCTCGTGCCCAAGAAGGGTAGTCGGGCTGACCCGGCCAACTACAGACCCATCTCGGTAACATCCTCTGTAAGAGTATGGAACGTGTGAACAACAAGCTCCTGGCATACATAGAAGACAACGACATCCTCAGTGACCGCAAATACGGCTTTCGCCAAAATCGGACAACTGGGGATCTTCTAGCGTATGCCATTCACGTCTGTAGTGAGGCCATCGAGAGGCATGGGGAAGCGCATAATGTCTCCCTTGACATCTCGAAGGCTTTCGACAGGGTCTGGCATGAGAGCCCTATTGGTAAGCTTCCTTTCTTCGGGCTGCTTAGTGGTCTGTGTGACTGGATTGCTGACTTCCTGAGGGATCGGTCCATCCGAGTGGTTATCGATGGCTGCTTGTCCAGTCAGTTAGGTATTAACACCGAAGTCCCTCAGGTGTCGGTGCTCTTGGCTACACTGTTTTAGCTGCACATTAATGACCTGCTAAAACCCGGTACCTTTATGTACGCAGACGACAGCACGGTTGCTGAGAGATACGTGTGCGGCGCACGGGCTACTGGACCTGAGATCTGGTCTCTACGCGAGGCCATGGTTGAGCGCTTGAACCTGTCTTTGGAGGCATTCTACGAATGAGGTGATGCCAGTCTAGTCAGTTTCATTGCTGCTAAGACCCAGGCGTGTCTTTTCCCGCAAAAAAAGCCTATTCCACCCGGCTCCATCTTTCCCTTTTGTAACCGTGCCGATAACGGACCATCTCGACCTTCTTGGTGTTACGACCCTTAATTTTGGTCCATTAATTTCTTCTTCTTTTCGTGTGAGGTGTGGCCACCTCTGATGTCAGAGTTAATTAAGCCGGCTCTGGGAAACCCCACAGTCCTCTGGCTTGGCTATTTCAGACTGGGATTAACTATATATGGATATATTTGGTCCATTCGTTGAGGCAAAGGCTCAGTTGGCTGCAAAAAAGTTGGGGATCCTTGCAAAGGCGAGACGGTATTTCACGCCTGTACAGCTGCTCAAATTGTATAAAGCGCGAGTTCGGACATGCGTGGAGTACTGCTCTCACCTCCGGGTAGGATCTGCCAAATATCAACTCGATTGACAAACGGGCCAAGAGGCTTATCGGCAACGATACACTGGTCACCTCAAAACTCCAGAGACTTGAACATCGACACCAAGTGGCCAGTCTGTCGGTTTTTTATCGGTTACATTTCGGGAAGTGTGTCGATGGAACTGCACAATTTGATTCCGCCTAGCCCTTCCCATCACCGGACAACAAGACGTACGGCAATGAGCCACCGGTACATGGTGGACATCCCACCCATACGTCCAAAGCGTTTTGCAAATACTTTCATTGTGCGCACAGCTAAAGAGTGGAATTCCCTGCCAGAGTCTTTGTTTCCTGATAGCTACAACAAAGTTAAGTTAAGAGTGAATAGGTTAATTCTAGGCAAGCGTGCTTTTCCGTCGACCACATCATTACTTGCAATCAGGCGAGATAGTGGTCAAAAGCGAGTCTATCGATAAATTGGGTTAGGGCTTGTGATTCAAGAATCGTTACACTCAGTCTTCGTTTAGCTAAAACAATATCAAAAGAAAATTTTGTTAGTGCCATGTCCAGTAGTAAGTACAGTCGGTCGACCTGGACACACGTTTTTGGATACACGTGCACTATGATAACTGCTCTTACTACGTAAATATACCGCTGTCAAGATCAAATTGTATACAGAGATGTGTGGTCAACTGTTCACGTCTAAACCTATATGTTTACTGGCCGAAGTAGCAGCAAAAAAAAAAATATAGAAAATATATGTACTTACACATTATACGGTTCTCGTAAACTCTTTTTAACCGACTTACAAAAAAAGGAGGAGGTTCTATGTTCGACTATATATTTTTTTTTTTTTTTTTTGTTTATGTTCACCGATATCTCTGTCAATTGTGGACCGATTTAGAAAATTCTTTTTTAGTTTGAAAGAACATGTTTCGAAATTGGTCCCATTTTAATTTGGTGAAGGTCTGATGAAGAACTTCGGAGATACACAACAGAACTCTTCAATAAATAACGGCTAAACTCTCGGGATTGCTGCAATCGCATGTCTGTTTGTTGTTTATACCATTTCATAACATAACATCACGCCAGTACGCTCTAAAGGGGTACACAGATCTCTCATTTCACCAGTTATGTTCAGGTTTCATATTATTCGGTTAATCTATTCTGGAGTTATAGGGACCTTAATAAACAACTTGCTATTAGGTAGGTAAAACTAAAAAGGGAAAAATAAAAAAACTTTTTTGCAAAAAAATACTACCGACTTCCAAATGAAAAACTACAAAGTGAAAAATAACTTAACTTTTGGAAGTCGGTGTCCATATCGCAAACAAATGGTACCTACGAAAGACACCGACTTCCAAAAGTTAAGTTATTTTTCACTTTGTAGTTTTTCATTTGGAAGTCGGTAGTATTTTTTTGCAAAAAAGTTTTTTTTAAATTAAGTACTAGCTGACCTGTCAAACTTTAGTCTTGCCATAAAAACACCAAACATTCATCTACCCTACCTACCCTACCCTACCTACCCTACTCTACCTACCCTACTCTACCTACCCTACCCTACCTACCCTACCCTACCTACCCTACCCTACCTACCCTGCCCTACCTATCCTACCCTACCCTAATTTACCTACCCCACCCTACCTACCCTACCTATGTAGGAAAGGTAATTTTTTTTTCATAAAAACCTTCTACTAACAATAACAAACACAACAAAAAAAGAATAAACGAAATTGGTCAAGCCGTTCACGCGTAATGCCGTGACCAAGGGAAATAGGGATTCATTTTTATATATATAGATACGTCGCAGGATGCAGTACAGAAACAATATTTTATTTACGCTGAAGCTAGTCGTACTAACACCAAAATATGCTGGTCTCCCCAACTTCATTGTTAGAAAGAGATAGGCGTATAAATTACCGGTATAACAATTGCAATTTTTACCGGTACTAATACTGGTAATTAGATAACGTTAACTGACATATGGGTATCGTTATTAATATCGTTACTTTTTTATCGTTAACGTAACGGTAAATGGTAACGTTATAAAAAAAATAACGGTAATTCGGTCCCTGCATAAACATCCTACACCAAAATATTGCCGGACTTTTAAACAAAAGTGATATCCTCAATATCTGTTTGGAAGAGCTGCAAAGTAAGGGAAAAACTGTGGATGTTGTATATATTACGGAACATTTTATGACGCCTGAGCAAGAAGAATGATTAAATATACCTAACTATAATCCAGCTATAAGTTTCTCAAGAGATTGGAAAAGAGGGGGTGCATGTATATTAACAAAAATTGGACATCAATGTAAAGAGGTTAATTTAAGCAACTATTGTGTAAAAAATTTGATTGAATGTTGCGCAATTGAATTAACCGAGCATGGTATTATTGTTGTGTGTATAAGGGTCCCTAATTCCAACTTAAATACTTTTTATGAAAAATTGGAAAATATTCTTCATTTAGTATGCATTAAACGTAATAAAAAGATTATAATCTGTGGGGACTTCAATATAAACACATTAAAAAATTTTGAACAGACCCTAGATTTAGAGTATATTTTCATAAGCTATAATCTACCATTGCAATTCTCTCAACCCACTAGATTAAGTAGTGGAACATGTTTGGACAATTTCGCGCACAATATCAGAGGTTGCAGGGGGGAAATTATTGAATTTGGACTGTCAGACCACACCGCACAGCTTTTAAGATGCCCTGTTAAAAAAACTTGTGCTATTAAGTCATGGCGTATTAAACGAAGAAATTATTGCCCAGAATATTTAGATAAATTTAAAAATTGTATAAAAAACCTCTCATTCTCAGACATTTATAATACTTTCGACCCTAATGAGGCTTATGACTGTTTTATTGATTTATTTCAATGCTTTTACGATCTCTGTTTTTCTTACGAAACAATTACAAAGTCGCTAACAAAAAAGTCTAAGTGGATCTCAAAGGGAATAAAAAAATGCAGTAAAAGGCAACGTGTGCTTTTGTGGCAATACAGAACAAAGCCCACCCTCAAGAACAAAAATGCGTTCAAAGCATATTCACATAGACTTAAGAGAATCATATCTTTGACACAAAAATCTCAAAATAACCACTTTATCAAAACATCACAAAATAAATCCAAAGCAGCATGGACTGTAATTAACAAGAGTAAAGCCTACTTTCCTAAAGAACCTATAAGTGAAATAAAAACTGACACAAAGATAATTACGAACCCTATAGAAATAGCAAACTCTTTCAATGAATATTATATTAACCAAGTATCGAATTCAAATCATAGCATAACACAAGAAATCTCTTGAACTCTTTATTCATGGAACCAACTATACCGATTGACATCATGAATCAAATTAGGTCTCTTAGAGATACAAATGGAAAAGTGTAGGTAGTGATGGAATATGCACTAAAGTTATAAAAGCAGTCTCTCAATACATAGCCCCACATCTAAGTTACATAATCAATTTGTGTATTGAGAAAGGCATCTTCCCGGAGCAACTCAAAATCTCCATAGTTACTCCACTATACAAAAAGCAAGACAAATGTCTCATGAAAAATTATAGACCTATTGCTTTGATACCTTTAATTGCGAAAGTATTTGAGAGGGTCATATATGAAGCACTTTATACGTACCTAGAGAAATCAAACATTCTAGTTAATGAACAGAAAGGATTTCGTAAGAACAGGACAATTAACATGGCTATACATGATCTGATACGCCCTATCCTATCGAATGTAGATAAAAGAAATCCCGTATGTGCTTTATATATGTACCTTACAAAGGCTTTTGACTATGTAGACTATAAGCTACTTTTAAACAAATTAGAGAAGTATGGTATAAGAGGCAATATTTTAAATCTTCTATGTTCTATGTTAGGGGGGTTTGGTTTCCGCACTTAGTCCCTCAAATGGACCTTTGTACGTGGGCCATGGCGGCCGTTGGGTGGTCATTCCAACCAGCCCACCTCCCTCCAGAAGTCGACTAGAGCTCCTGGTTTCCTCAAAACATCAGTGTACGATCTGGGTGACCCAAGGGTTCGTGTTCTTATCTGGGTAACAACTGTGCATTCAAAGAGAACGTGCGTAACGGTTTCTTCAGCCTCCATGCATGCCCTGCACAGAGGACTGTCCGTTATGCCTATTGTGTGGAAGTGTTTGTTAAGTGAGCAGTGTCCCGTGATGGTCCCCGTCACCAGGCGCAGGCCATTCCTATCCAGGCGTAAAAGACGCCTGGTAAGCCTACTGTCCAAGGATGGCATAGCTTCTTTGGATTGTCTGCAGCCCGGTGTCGAGGCCCACCAGTTCTCTGCCTGTGTCTGGGTGAATTCCTGTAGCCACCTGCGTATTTGGTTGAAGGGGATGGGCACAACAGGTTCAGGCCCATAGACCGCTGAGCTGGATCCGCGCCTCGCAAGCTCATCAGCCGCGTCGTTGCCCAGCGATCCGCTGTGACCCTTTATCCATTTTAGTGTCACCGTGTTACGACTAGATACAGTTATTTGTTCCAGTGCGTTGTGACATTCTAGTATTAAACTTGATGTAATGTATTTTTTTCGTAAGGATTGGAGTACTGATGCACTGTCGGAGAGTATCCGTATGTGAGTGTCCGTAACCCTCCTATCTTCTAGGGCATGGACCGCTTGTATAATGCCCACACATTCCGCCTGATAGACGGTGTTGAACTCTCCTAGCGGTCTGGATATATGTATATTGAAGTCGTGTGAGAAGACTCCGACTCCGGTACCGGAGTCCGTTTTCGATCCGTCGGTGTAAACTCTCATCTCTTTCGGGCCTGAGTAGTCACATCGTTCTTCTGTGAGTACTATGTTATAGTGCCTATGAAAGTGATGTGTTTTGGGGGCTCTGTCGCATGGTGATGCTAACATTGGTTTACGCTTGATCACATCTTCCTTTATGCGTGTGTGCTTAATTCTGGAGTCTTTGTTTAGGGTACCTGATAGATGGAGTCTGAAAGTGGCCAGGGCTGCCTCCTCCCGCACAATAAGGTGTAGTGGTGGCAGTCCCAGCATTGCCTGTAAAGCGGCAGTGGGTGTGGTTCTCATGCTGCTAGTGATTGCAACGCAAGCAAACCGCTGCAGTTTTTCGAGATCTCTTTGGGCTGTGCTGAGGTCTGTCCTGGGCCACCAGACCAACGAGCCATATGTGATGATTGGGCGGATGACTGTGGTGTATAGCCAGTAAGTGATCATGGGGCTAATTCCCCAATTCCTGCCTAGCAGTCGCTTACACTGCCACAGGGATATGCTGGCTTTTGTGGTGATATGGTTTATGTGTTTAGCCCAATTCAATTGTTTGTCCAAATAGATGCCCAGATACTTGGTTTCGGTTGAAAGGCTTAGGGTTGTTCCGAAGAAACGTGGCAGTTGCAGTGTCATTGGTTTCCTCTTTTTTGTGAAGAGAATTAGTTCAGTTTTTGTGGGGTTCACTGAGAGTTGGTGCTCACTGCACCATTCCTCTACTATTTTCAGGGCTTGGCGCATGAGATTGCATAGGGTGTTTTCATGGGTCCCGTTTATTATTATGGTTATGTCATCCGCGTAACCTACGGTGAAATAACCTTTGTCATTGAGTGTTTTGATGAGGCTGTCAGCTACCAGGTTCCACAGGAGTGGCGAAAGGACGCCCCCCTGCGGACAGCCCTTTGCGACGACAGCCCTTGTTGTGTCGTTAACCGTGACTTGAACCGCTCTCAGTTTGAGCATATTACTGATCCATCCCCCTAGGGTTGGGTCTATGCCGTGTCTGTCGAGGGCCGTGTTTATGCTGTTGAACATGGTCTTATCGAAGGCGCCCTCGATGTCAATGAAGGCAGCCAGTGCTGAGCATTTGTGATCCACTGCGCATTCAATTTTAGAAACCACATTGTGCAACGCGGATTCAGTTGACTTGCCTGTGGAGTACGCATGCTGTTGTTTGTGCAGTGGTTTCTCCCGGAGAGGCCCATCACGGATGTGCCTGTCACAGAGTCTTTCAAGGGTTTTTAATAAAAAGGATGTAAGGCTTATAGGTCTATATGCCTTGGGTTGCGTGTAATCAGTTTTCCCTGGTTTGGGTATGAAGATGATTTAAAAAAAAAAAATTAAATCTTATTGAATCTCACTTACACAATAGAAAGCAGATTTTAGAAATAACACGAATATGCCCACGCACTGGAAATGAAAGAAGATACCGATCTAGTAGTAGCATAGTTAAATACGGAGTCCCACAAGGCAGTGTGTTAGGGCCTCCACTATTTTAACTTATATAAATGATCTACTTGGGGAAATAAAGCATCCTATGGTACTATTTGCTGACGACAGCACGGTAGTAATAAAATGTGACGATCCTAATACATACGTAGCAGAAATAAATATGACATTAAACAAAATAATTACTTGGCTAAATAATAATAATCTAGTCATACATCTAGAAAAGACTAAAATAATGCATTTTTATCAAAGAATTCCTAATATAAACGTTGACATTAACTATTTGGGGACGAAAATAGAGTCGGCAACTGTGACTAGATTCCTTGGTGTTATTATAGATAATAACTTGTCCTGGAAGCCGCAAAAAGACGAATTTGCATATGCCCTCTATAAATTGGCTAAAATTGTAAACTTAGAATCTCTTTTAATGGCCTACCATGGCTATGTTGCATCCGCACTAAGATATGGCATAATAAATTAGGCCAATTCAGTAAATAAAGAGTACGTTTTCAAAGCCCAAAAAAGATTCATCAGAGCTATGTGTGGTTTACAGAGTACTGACAGTTGTCAACCTCTATTTTAAAAGCCTCAAAATCCTAACCTTGCCTTCTCTGTATATTTATGAAGTAAATGTATTTGTCAAAACAAACACCACTCTAGATGAAATAGCTTTTAAAAGTCATTATAGGAAACTCCGTGATAAAAATAAGTTAGAGCATAAAGTACCTTGTGCTGGCACGGCTTTAATGAGCAAAAGCTTCTTCTGTATGGCCTAGAGAATATTTAATAAGTTGCCCTGCTCAATAAATAGTCTCAATTTAGTCAATTTCAAGCATACATTACGTAATATTAATACAGAAATGTTACTATTGTCTCAGTGACTATTTTGATGACAGTTCTTTGACATAATAATATTTGTATACCCATACCATGCCCCATGAAAAATATGTTTATTGATGACTTTGTAATTCTGTGGACAATATCACTTTTAAACTTTTCTGTTAATAATAACTTATTGACATTAAAACTATTTATTACTAACATGATCGCATTTATAATTAATTATTGGTGTGCATCAGGATGGCGGGTGTATGACTACAAATGGTCATGCTATATGCGTGAGAGCAATGTACGAGCAATGTACCGAATGTACGTAAAATTTGAAGCAATGTACTATTTTAAAACCACAGTTTTTTGAAAAAGTATTAGAGTCGCCATCCTGATATCAGAATGGCGGGTGTATTTAAAATCTGAATAAATTACCAACTGGCTGATTGTGAAATGCCTACCGTAGCAATGTATGACCAATGTACGTTATCATATTAAAAGCATAACCAGATGCTATCAACGGTTAAAGAGTTATTATAAAAATCAAGTTTCTTCACATTTAGAGCCTGTTCAGTTTTATTAGCAACTTGTGCCTGCGTTATACGTTGCTATGTCTAAATTACTCGCCGTCCAACCTGTCATTTTACACTTTGACAGCTCAAAAACTAATCATTTAGTGATGAACTATAGGTCTACCAGAATCTCATGGCAAATGTGGAAATAAAAATTTGTTGTGTGCAATACTAGGGAAATTGGATTCAACGATCTTGATACTGTTTAATTTTTATTTATGTATTTAGTATTAATGCACATGAGGTACCTATTTTATAGTAGTCACAGCGGATCTTTGTGTCTCTGAAGTAGGCCCTGCCAATTAATGCGTAAGAACTAGTTTGTCATCGAGTATACTGCATAGAGTAAGCGAGATTAACATAGGAAAAATAAATCAATTGAATATAAATTTAAGTACTAATTTATTATATATCATTTAAATCATACTAATAACTTAAAACCTCATTCAGAACTAGAAAACTAGAATACGATTCCATGAACTCCACTGGCATTTCAAAAACTTGTATCTTTGTAGTTTTATGTCATCTCTCTCCATCAAAATGGTTCTTTTTCATTGGCATTTAACATATTCAAAACCAATCTCTTTATGTATAAAGTCTGTAAGCAATAATAAAATGTATCATGTTACTTATAGTCATTCATCATCATCAGTCTATATATACTTTTTTTATGTAAGTTTTATGGCCTGGTTGCTAGGACCTAGGCTGGTTGTTAGCCACGTCTTTGGAAAGAGTTTTGGATCTTATATTTATTCTTTAGTATGCATTAGAATGCGGATGTAACAGATTCTAATGTTTTTTGGAGTATTTGGCAGCAAATTGTATCGAGTCAGTCTTTCCAGTAAGCTTTGCAGAGGTAGTCAATACTACAATAAAATACTCCGCTCCACTATCCCGAGATCGCTTTTGTCAATGATTTTACAAATTGTCCAGTTGCGGAGACAGTTGAGATACAAAACTACACCAATAATATATCACAATATCCACTAGGAATCAATTTGCAAATAATATTAACAGCCACTGAACTTCACTCGACAAAATCCCGCCAAAAACTCCCGTCTATATACACGTCCGTCCGTCACGTCACTGCAGGGCGCAGATTATTACTTAATATTTTTCTTACGTCAAAGATTCTCAATCTCCGTTAAAATCAATATCTTGTCGAAGAATTAGTAACAGTTACATTACTGTTGCCATTTCCTTCCGGCCATCATTCGATGTGCCCTGACCTACGATTTACCATATAATAGTAATGGAAAGAAATTAAAATTAAGTAAGAAAAATATAAATTAAACTAAAAGTATCAAAACAAGTCAGTCCAACTTACCGGTCCACTCTACGACGCACTTTAAAATCAAAGATTGAGTTTGATTTACGCCTTATTCTTCCCTTATTTTATGATACACATTGAAAACAATATCTCTCGCATGAGATCGAAGTGGGTTTTTCGACATTTTCCCAAAAATAACAAACTTTCAAGATAATATCAAAAAATTTCAGCAGCGGTTGACACATCAAGTACTTTGATTCGACAGGTGACAATTAACATTGCCATATGAAAATCACAATTTAAAAAAAATAAAAAATGCCATGAGATTCTGGTACACCTATAATGTGGTAACCGATTCGATTTCATTTAACAATTGAATTTAACAATGAAACAAATTTAATCGATTAAATACATAGTTATTTTATTTTTGCTTTGATTTTTATTTTTACGCCACTGCCGATGGAGGGTAACGTGTTTATTAGTCTATGTGTGTATGTATGTTTATACCTAGTGGCGTTCTACAGACCAAACGCGTTGGCCGATTTTGATGATTCTTACGTCAATCGATTCGTCTTAACCTTGCGAGTGCTACTGCAATGGCAAGATTAAAATTGGAACATAGAAAAATGCCGGATTTTTGCCGCCATATGGTTGTCCCAAATATTTTATTTTTTTATTTTTCGTACATTGCTACGGTAGGCATTTCACAATCAGCCAGTTGGTAATTTATTCAGATTTTGAATATACCCCCGCCATTCCAACATCAGGTTGGCGGCTCAAATATCTTTTCTAAAAACTGTGGTTTTAAAATAGTACATTGCTTCAAATTTTACGTACATTCGGTACATTGCTCGTACATTTCTCTCACGCAAATCGTATGGCCAAAATGGACATTTGTTCACACAAGAAATCCCTTTAGTTTGAACATAGCAACGTATTACGTAGACACAACTTGTTGCTAATAAAATTAAACAGGCTCTTAATGTGGAGAAATTTTATTTTTATAATAACTCTTTAACCGTTGATAGCATCTGGTTATGCTTTTAATATGATAACGTACATTGGTCGTACATTGCTACGGTAGGCATTTCACACTCAGATAGTAGGTAATTTGTTCAGATTTTAAATACACCCGCCATTCTGATATCAGGATGGCGACTCAAATACTTTTTCAAAAAACTGTGGTTTTAAAATAGTACATTGCTTCAAATTTTACGTACATTCGGTACATTGCTCGTACATTGCTCTCACGCATATAGCATGACCATTTGTAGTCATACACCCGCCATCCTGATGCACACAATTATTGACATTACTTGACATATTAAATTAAACAAAAAAATTGACATTGATTACGGAATTATTATAAAATAACTTACTAAAAAAAATATTTTGAGCTCTTTAAACAGACAGAAAGAAACAAATTATTGATATATTATAATAAAGAAATATAGCAAAAAATGTATTTTTGGTTGTGAAAACAGATTACCTATGTTGGTAGTAGGAGTGTGCTCTCCAGTCAGAGCAACTAGTCACAGGTGTAGAATTTGTTTACCTTATTTCAGAGATACAGACAAGATGTTATGTTTTGGGTACCTATTGAAAAATAAAACAAAATATTAGCATAACAATTATGTAATTAGTTTAAATTATACATATATACATACACAATACATTTTTTTACTAAACAATCAGTATGTGAGCAGTGGTGGCCTAGTGGTTACGGTCCCGACTTACGACTTGTAGGCCGTGGCTTCGAACCCGAGCAGGCGTTTTACTTTGTGTAAATTATTTCATCACCACTGCTCTCAAAACGGTGAAGGAAAACATCGTGAGGAAACCGGCATGTCCTAGAATCAAATATTCAAAGACATGTGACATCTACCAATCCGCACTGGGCCCGCGTGGTGGATTATGCCCACTCCCTCTATGAGAGAAGGCCTGTGTCCCAGCAGTGGGAACATTAAAAAATCTGATGATGTGATTTGTTGTGAATCAGTATTTTGGCTCTTGTTAGCTATCTAACAGCTCAAGACTGGATCAAGGGGAGGGACGAGCAGGACGGATTGCTTGCCCCGGCGAGCTGGCGCCAGCTTCAGGGGGCGCCAAAATCATAATAGATGGGTGTCCAAGCAAAAAGGGTCTAGTCCAGTTCTCGGCATTTAGTCCGAGATATACCTTTACTTGAAATACATTTTAAATACAATTTTTTGGTGAAATTATATTTTATGATTAATGGTTAAATAAAGAACACCCGACATATTGATTCGTTCTGAAAGAGGTATAATAATCACAGCGGATCTTTGTGTATCTGAAGTTGGCTCTGTCAACTATTGCGCACGAAATAGATTAACTGCATAGAGTAAGCGAGATAGAATGATGCGACAAACATAAGCGAGTAAAAGAGACAGTTATACAATGCTATTTTCACTTGCAATATTGACACAAAAATAGCTACTGCGCAGCCTCTTGCACCCAATTCAGAGACACAAAGATCCGTTGTGAGTATTATACAGATTTTTTAGAGCTAGGTAAAAAATATTTTAGGTACATTTGGTCAGCTCGAGTATAATTTTATATTAATACATTATAGTCAAATTCAAATTAAATTTATTTCGTCCATAATGGTACCTACATACAGGTGGTAAATATAAGTTGCAGAAACAATCACTACTGCTACTCAAGGTTACCCAAATAAACCCAAACGATCGAAGCGACTATCGCTATTGGATTATGTAAGTATACAGTGGTGTATTTAAAGATATGGAGCCCCTGGCCGTATAGTATTTGCCGACACACAAATAACAAAAAAAAACACTTTTTACAAAAAAATACAACCGACTTCCAAATAAAAACACTACAAAGTGAAAAATAAATTCAATTTCGGAAGTCGGTGTTCCTGATTTCGTTTCTTCGTTTTTTGACACCGACTTCCGAAATTGAATTTATTTTTCACTTTGTAGTGTTTTTATTTGGAAGTCGGTTGTATTTTTTTGTAAAAAGTGTTTTTTTATTTTTCACTTTTTAGTTTTGTTACATAATGGACCAGTTCTATAGGTTAGGTACCTATAATGCCCAAAGTGAAGCCAGAATTGATTATCACAATAACATGAATCTTAAACAAAACCGGTGGAATGAGAGTATACCAGGGTTAACTGTTCACACCTGCGTACTGCTTTAGAGCGTACTAGTGTGATGTTATGTTATGTTATGTTATGGTAAAAACAATAAACAGACATGCGATTGCAGCTATCCCGAGTGATTTGCCGTCATTTATTGAAGAGTTCTGATGTATATCTCCAAAGTTCTTCATCAGATCTTAATGAAATTTAAATGGGACCACATGACAAGCACCAGCTTTCAAATAAAAAAAGAATCATCGAAATCGGTTCACCCAGTAAAAAGTTCTGAGGTAACAAACATAAAAAAAAAAAAAAAAACAGTCGAATTGAGAACCTCCTCTTTTTTGGAAAGTCGGTTAAAAAAAGGAACTGAGGTTGGCGTGCTTACAAGCAAAGGCGGATTAAAAGTCGAAAACGTCCTATGCAGGCACCTCATCGGCGCCCCTCTAGCGCCCATAAACATAATTATTAAAAACTAAAACTAGTACTTAACCAAAATAAAAACCCAAACCTCTATCATGAAAGCTATCTATTATACCTTTAGTCGTTCTAATTTCGATCTTATGCTTTTATTTAGCTACAATAACAACATAACATTTCTGCTCTTGATAGCAATCAAAGTGTAGTGAACTCTCCAGAAGGAAGGAAAATGTGAAAGCTGCTGGACGAGCCACGGGAAAATTTATATAAAAAAGACCGCAGGTTCGTTCCCGTTTTGTGTAAACTGCGAAAGCGACCTGCATAAACATATGGGCACCACGTTGTGACTTAGTTCCTCTGCTGCTGTATTTATTTTGCTTTTTCGTTATGCATGTCGTAGTTTTGTTATTGCTTTCTCTTTTCTGCTTGTAATATCACACTCCACACAACACTACTCAAGGTCATACGCAACCTCAGTCACTTTTGATTCTCTGCATGCACCGGTACACGCCGGCTTTTTCAACACGTCTCTGCTTTTAGTTTTGCACCTACTTAATTCGCAAAGCTATCTGAGTAATAAATCACTATTTTCTAATATCGCTTATGTCACCATTCTTAACCACTGCCGCTTTAGCTTGATGTTATATCTTTGTTGTTATAAAATCGACTTGGATAGTATTTCAGTAGCTGAGTCTGCCACCTGTATGATTGAGGGCTGCAGAGATATTGCTAATATGCATAAAAATGCTCTCTCACTTCTCTGTCAAAATATTCGCAGCGTAATCAAGAACTTCGATGGCTTGACAACGCTTTTGGAAAGAAGTGATACATCCTGGGATTTAATTATTCTTACGGAATGTTGGCTTTTCAACTCTCCTTCCCTACCTTCAATCCATGACTATACCTGCGCCACTACAAATCGACATGGATCTCAGAATGAGGGTGTGATGGTGTTTTTTCGCTCCCACCTTCAGGTTTCGGTTTCGGAGCCCCAGGTCCAAGATGCGAACTGTTTGTTGCTAACAATTAACAATGATACCGCTCTGATTGCAGTCTATCGCCCGCCTGCTGTTCGGAATGTTACCGCGTTTGTGGACTCTTTGGATTTAGTACTAAAATCTGTATCTTCGTACAGAAATATAATCATAACCGGTGACATAAACATTAATATCTCTGACACCAGTACTGACTCACGTGCAACTGAATATCTGACAATGCTCGCCTATCACGGAATGCTACCAGCACACACTTTTCCTACAAGACAAAATATATCCTGTCTTGACCACCTAATATTAAAAACGAAAAGAGCTGCTTTCTGTTTCATCGCCAATACTTCAGTCACTGATCATGATACTGTTTTATTATTTATGGAAAACAACCCTTCTAATCTTCCTTTGAAAAAAGCTAGACAGACCAGAGTTTTAGATTTTGACAAGATTGAATTGGACCTCCTTCAGACCGATTTTAGCCCCGTTTATAGCACCCCAGACGTTAATGAAGCAACTGACTTCTTTATCAACACCATTAACCATATCATAGTTAAAAACTCTATTTTGAAGGTCTTGCCCAACCGTAAAAGACTAAGTAAGCCCTGGATGACTCCAGGGCTCCTTAAATGCCTACGAAATCGAGACATGATGCACATGAAATTAAAAAAAAATCCTGAAATTAATATACTTCACACAACTTTTAAAAGATACAGGAATTATTGCTCTAAGATACTCAAAACTACTAAAACTAATTATGATAAATCCCTTCTAACTAATGCACAAAATAATAATAAAAAACTCTGGGATGCTATAAAATCTATCACCCGTACATCAAAGGTTAAAACACAGGCTAACGCTCTTCTGTCACCCTCCGAACCGGAGCGCTCTGTAAATGAAGTGAACGCGTACTTTGCTAACATTGGACGTACATTGGCTGAAAATGTTTCATCCGTCACCACGTGCTTACCTCCACAATCCGAGGCTCCTCCAACGTATCAAGACAGTTTCGTCATGCTGGGAACAGACGAATCAGAATTGGATGTTTTGATCGGAAAGCTGAGGGGCGACTGTGCGGTGGGCTCTGATGGCATATCGGGCACGTTTCTTAAGAGATTTAAAAATCTACTCGCCCCTCATCTGACCCATATATGTAATTTAGTTTTTAACTCCGGCATCTTTCCAGATGCGCTTAAGTTGGCAATAGTACATCCTGTGCATAAGGGCGGGGACAGAGATCAATCAAGTAACTACAGACCTATATCCATTTTGCCTACACTTTCAAAATTAGTTGAGAGGCTCATGAATAACAGATTGGTTAAGTACCTAGAGCAAAATAATCTTCTTTCTCCTACTCAATATGGTTTCCGTTCCGGAATTTCCACAAATAATGCTGTGCTTGATTTAACCACTAACATCATCTCCAACCTGGATAAAAAGCAGAAGGTAATTGGTATTTTCTTGGATCTGGCAAAAGCTTTCGATACGATATCTGTTCCCAATCTTATAGCTAAACTGGAAAGGATCGGTATAAGAGACATTCAACTTGCTCTATTCAAGAGTTACCTCACTGGTAGACGACAATGCGTCAGAATCGGTGATTGGACGAGCGACGAGCTCCCTATATCATACGGGGTCATATGTCAGGGCAGTATCATCGGCCCGACCCTTTTTCTCATTTATATAAATGAGCTCTGCGGGCTAGCACTTCCCAATGCATCCATCTTCACTTATGCCGATGATACTGCCTTACTATTCCATGGAGACTCCTGGGAGCTGGTGTTCCGGCATGCACAGTCCGGACTCAACCTTGTCACCAACTGGTTGGCTCAAAACCTGCTTACTTTAAATGTTGATAAAACTAATTACCTAACCTTTTCTTTTAATGCCGCTGGGAAGCCTCCTCCCTCTCTTTGCTCCTTGATTGTCCACTCCTGTATTTCACCTCACCTTGCGGCTTGTAATTGCCCCTGCCTTTCTCGCATCAATTGTGTCAAATATCTCGGTGTACAAATTGACGAATGCTTGTCATTCTCTGTTCACATAAACACACTCACCTCGCGACTGCGTAGGTTGATCTACATCTTTAAGTCCCTTCGTCGCGCTGCGGACACAGCGTTGCTGAGACATGTATATCTCGCCCTCTGCCAATCGCTTCTACAATATTGTATAACTACTTGGGGCGGATCTGCAAAAACTCACTTGCTGAGGCTGGAGCGTGCGCAAAGGGCACTCCTGAAGGTTGGATGGCGGTTGCCTTACCGCTTTCCTACCATTGATCTTTATGAAGCGTGTAGGGTTCTCACTGTTCGCAAATTGTTTATCCTTAACCTTGTTTTGACCACACACTCTCGGACTCCCTACGATCCAAACAAGTTTGGCACTCAACGACGTAAACATACTGTCTGTCCGTCCATCCGCACAAATTTTCGTTCGACCCAACGTAGTTTCCATTTCCTCAGTAGCTACGTCTATAACAAGGCTAATAAAATATTAAATATATATCCTATGTGCAAATCAAAATGTAAAAAAACATTAACGACATGGCTACTTAAATTGGATTATGCAGAGACCGAAAATATACTAAGTATTTCACAATAATTTCGCCTACCGAAAATATTCACCATCATCCATGGAGCGCGTTTCACCTTGTCACACACAGACACACACACACACTCTCGGGCAAGTAAGTGCTCATGCCTGGTGTTCATGGGCGCTGGGGTGAGGACTTATATTGCACTCACGGACACAACACTCTCCAAAGACACACATGGCACATCTCCTTTTGTTTTTGTATAATTATCTCCTCCTCTCAATTTGATACTTTCACATTGTTGTAGTACGTAAGTGCACCATAATATTGTATTTTTTAAGGGTGTGAGCCTGGAGATCTGTCATACAGGTCTCGAACCCAGTATAGACTCCAGCTCTCACTAAGGTTTGAATCTGCTGTAACCTAGATTTAACGACCTTTAACGAAATGTACCTTTTTGAGAGAAATAAACTTCTATTCTATTCTATTCTAAATTTCTGGAAATGACTTTTATAAGCATCTGCTTGAGCTGTATCTTACGAACTTCTATTATGAAATCAGGCGATGTAGGAATAATCAAGAAAGAGCACGCTTCGGAAGCTCTTCATCTCTATAGAATTAAAGAATGTTTTATATTGTTTATGTACTTAATATTGGAACTTGAACTTACATAGAACTTACATGTATTATTTATAGCAATATTAATATCATGTATTTATTTTATTTGTTTAAATACTGCAGCGCGTGCGCCCCTTGTAACCTTGCGCCCCTAGGCACGTGCCTAGTTTGCCTTAGGGATAATCCGCCTCTGCTTACAAGCGGCTTTCAAGTAGGGCATGCATTCCGGCATTTCGATACTCCGGAATTCCGTAACAATATTTATGATTTTACAATTCCGGAATTGGGAGGAAAAATTCCGGAATGCCGATATTCATACATTCTTGATGTTTCGATTATTATTGTATGGAAATGTTAAGACTGGAAGAAGACTACGCAGTATGAAATGTATGTGACACGTGATATATACTACGATTCAAATATCGTGTGTTTTTTATTCATATTATTAATGTGTAATTCTATTGTGTGATAAATCGGGTCCCACAATAATTTACTCAGACGCCTAACATCAACCTAACCTCACTTTCTCCGGACTACTGGCCTAGCTAGGCTAGGGTAGGCTAGCTATTCGCCAGCCGAGTGGCTGGCAAATATGCGTGTCTAGTGTGGCACCGTTCCACCCAGGCCAGGGAAGTAGATGTTACTCTTAACGATACATGCCGTACAATTACCAGCTGCCTCAAACCAACCCCGGTCAACGTACTATGCCCATGCCAAGATAGCACCTCCACACGTCCGAAGATAAGTTGCGAGTGCAGTCGAGAAACAAAAGCAGGAGCATGACATCAGACACCCATTATATTACTATTATTTTACTTCCAAAGCGAAAAAAAGATAAAAACAAGAGGTACCAAATACACCGACTTCCGTGTTAAAGTGGAAGTGGAAGCCGGTTTAATCTTTTATGAAAAAGTTTTTCAGTGTACATGCGAACATGTTTTATTTAATCACCAACCCACAGACATCATATTTATAAGAATTTTAATTAGTGTGTATTCGAACATGTTTTATTAAATCGGCCTTTCGTTTATAACTATACTCACACACTGCAAATTTATAAGGTTTTTCACCAGAGTGTATCCTACTATGTCTTATTAAAGAACTCTTTCGACGACAACTATACTCACACACATCACATTTATAAGGTTTTTCAGTAGTGTGTATCTGAACACGTATTGACAAAGCACCCTTGTCTCTACAACTATACTCGCAGACATCACATTTATAAGGTTTTTCATTAGTGTGTATCCGAACATGTTTTGATAAATCACCCTTTTCTCTACAACTGTACTCACAGACATCACATTTATAAGGTTTTTCACCAGAGTGTATCCTACTATGTCTCATTAAATTACTCTTTTGACTACAACTATACTCACAGACATCACATTTATAAGGTTTTTCATTAGTGTGTATCTGAACATGAATTGATAATTCAAACTTTTGCCTACAACTATACTCACAGACATCACATTTATAAGGTTTTTCACCAGAGTGTATCCTACTATGTCTCATTAAATTACCCTTTTGACTACAACTATACTCACAGACATAGCATTTATAAGGTTTTTCATTAGTGTGTATCCGAACATGGTTTGATAAATCAGACTTTCGAATACAACTATACTCACAGAGATCACATTTATAAGGTTTTTCACCAGAGTGTATCCTACTATGTCTTATTAAATAATTTTTATCAGTAAAAGTACTCTCACATACATCACAATTATAAGGTTTTTCACCAGAGTGTATCCTACTATGTCTCATTAAATAACTCTTTCGACTACAACTATACTCACAGACATCACATTTATAAGGTTCTTCACCAGTGTGTATCTTACTATGTCTTGTTAATAAATAATTTTTAGAAAATCTACTCAGACATACATCACATTTGTAAGGATTTTCCTCATTGTGAATCTTAATATGTCTATTTAACTTATTTCTAAAAGCAAAACTGCTCTGACACACATCACATTTATAAGGTTTTTCACCAGTGTGTATCTTACTATGTCTTTTTAATAAATAATTTTCAGAAAATCTACTCAGACATACATCACATTTGTAAGGTTTTTCATCATTGTGAATCTTAATATGTCTATTTAACTTATTTCTAAAAGCAAAACTGCTTTGACACACATCACATTTATAAGGTCTTTCATTAGTGTGTATACAAACATGTTTTGATAAATCACCCTTTTGTCTACAACTATACTCACACACATCACATTTATAAGGTTTTTCACCAGAGTGTATCATAATATGTCTTATTAAACTATTTCTTAAAGCAAAACTGCTTTGACACACATCACATTTATAAGGTCTTTCATTAGTGTGTACACGAACATGATTTGTTAAATCACCCTTTTGTCTACAGCTATACTCACAGACATCACATTTATAAGGTTTTTCTTTAACATATAGTCCTCGATGCCTATTTACATCATCACTGTCATTACCTTTGTTTGTAATATTATCTTTGCTACTATTAATACAGGAACTTGTATCTAAAGTAGTATTATTTAGACTATAACAATTATTAACTCGAGGTTTTGTATAAATTGAAAATTCTTTAAATTTTGGAATCTGTTTGGACGTACTATTTTGAGTTGTCTGAATAATTTGCGAGTCTGGTTGTTCATTTTTGGTTTGCTCTTCTGTAATAACATCTTCTAGTTCTGTTCTTCGTATAAGTAGTTTTGGTTTTTTCGCAACGGACGCCCCTGTGATTATAAAGCTAGTTAGTACCAAATTCTAATCAAATGTACATGCGTTTGAATGGTTCACTTTGACAGAAGAGTTCCTTTTTATTATTGATCATATAATCAAAAACCCCTCAAAAGATCAAGCAAAATAAGTTACCGTACCGTTGTATGTTTCATTCAAAATCAAAATAGTTTATTTCAAATAAACCTTTATAGGTACTTTTAAATTGTGCACATTCGCAAGCGTCAGTTAGGTCTCTATGAAGAAGAAAGTGAAAATGAAACTCTACGGACACTCTTTTCCATCAATATATTTTAATTACAAGTATTTGGTTACATCATTCTTGTTGGAAAATTACATATATGTGAGAACGATTTATAAAGACGTGTACGTGAAAGCGTCTTGGAGTAAAATTAACAACCTCAAAATAAAATAATTAAAAACAGGCCGAGGCAACCAAGTTATGACCCATTCCATCTGATGGCGCCCGTTCACGAACATGACGCATGGATTGGCTCCACTCAGCTCAACCATCATGAAGGGAGCCGAATGATCCAACACATGTGCCACCATCACAGAGAGAATTACACACTCAACTGCCAGGGCATATACAAATCAACGAACGACAGATAGGTACAGTAAGCAGACGGACAGCAGGGCTAGCTGGTCGTTGGTTTTTTAATCTTCAGTTTTAAGCGATGTCATTCGGCAAAAACCATAGAGCAACACGGACCACCGGCGGACCGGAGGGGAGTAGCCATAGCGTTTTATCCCGATACAAAACTGTCTGTCATTTTTTGCGGGGGGAAATCTGCTCTACCCACACTTTAACAAATTTTCACACAAAAATAATCGTCTGTTACTACGAAACTCACACATAAAAATTAAAAAATACACTAACAATTTTACACACACATGGATACATTCTGTGTCTTAACAGTATAATGAGATGACGCAACTACACTGACAAGTTGCTTACAGCCGTGGTTGTAACTACTGTCGATACGCATTATCGATAAATTCAAGAACTCGGTTTGGGATATACGGTTTAAAAAGTGATACAAAGTTAGTTAGTGTTATAAAGATTGACTTTATTTATTATAAACTACAATAATTATCATCTAACAAATAAACTTAATTTTAATTTTAAAACCAGTGATAGTTGTATCTATCACTGGTTTTTAAAATAGATTAGTTTTGTATAAATATGACGAATACATTTTTGTGGGTCTGCTTTTTTAATTAAGAACGAAATTCTTGTATCAGTATATTTTTCCATTATTAATCTTGCCAGTTCCAAATTATGATTTGTAAAATAATTTTTGTGTAAATGGTAACTGATAGAGGAAATCAAGTCTTTGCCAATAAACTTTTTTAAGGCATGTGTCACGATTTCATGTGTAGAGTGCGCGCACGATAAGTCTGCGCGCGACGGGTGGCGTGCTTAATGTTGCCAGCATAACTGATCTTTTTTCCTTCATTTAATCAATAGTTATTATTGATTACTTAGTAGTACCTGCTCTACTCTAGATGAAGTCAACGCTCCGTCCAGCTCAGATCCGGATCCAAAACCCCGAGAGCTTTCAGCTCGAACTCCAGAATCGTTTCGAGTGCCTAGGGAGCTCCGTGGACGAATACAGCGACGGGTTCGTGGAAGCTGTCCATACGGTCGGGTCTAAGTTTTTCAAGACCCGCCGTACAGATATAAATAAAAAGATCTCTGATCCTACTCTCAAGCTTATGAAGGAGAGGCGTGAGATGATCCTGCAGTCTTCAGACGATGCGTTGAAATACCAGCAGCTTAATAGACGGATCTCAAAGTCCTTGAAAAGCGACCTCCGCCGCTATAATACTGAGCGTATTAAAGACGCAATTGAGCGGAATAAGGGCTCCAAGGTTTTTGCAAGAGATCTGTCTATTGGGCAGAGCCAGCTCACGAAACTGAAGACCGACGATGGCAGGATCATATCCGCCAAACCGGAGCTTCTGAGGGAGATCGAGAAATTCTATGGGCAGTTGTACACGTCAACCAGTAAACCCGTCGCGAATCTAGTAAAAGACCCTAGAGCTAGATTGACCCGTCACTATACCGAAGACATACCGGACGTCAGCCTGTACGAGATTAGGATGGCTCTTAAACAGCTTAAGAATAATAAGGCACCGGGTGATGACGGCATTACGGCCGAACTCCTGAAGGCGGGTGGTAAACCAATACTTAAGGCCCTTCAGAAGCTGTTTGGTGCCGTCATACTCGAGGGGAAAACGCCACAGTCATGGTGCAGGGGTGTGGTGGTACTCTTTTTCAAGAAGGGTGACAATGCCCTGTTGAAGAACTATAGGCCCATCTCACTTCTTAGCCATGTCTACAAGCTGTTTTCAAGAGTCATCACGAATCGTCTCGCGCGCAGGTTTGACGATTTCCAGCCTCCCGAACAAGCCGGATTCCGAAAAGGCTTTAGCACCGTAGACCAAATACATACGCTGCGGCAGGTTATACAGAAGACCGAAGAGTATAACCTGCCTCTCTGTTTAGCGTTTGTGGACTACGAGAAAGCCTTCGATTCAATCGAGACTTGGGCTGTACTGCAGTCTCTCCAACGGTGCCAAATCGACTACCGGTACATCGAGGTGTTGAAGTGTTTGTACAAAAACGCCACCATGTCAGTCCGACTTCAGGATCAGGCCTCGGAACCTATCTTTCTGCAGCGAGGTGTGAGACAGGGAGACGTCATATCTCCGAAACTGTTCACCGCTGCACTGGAGGATGTCTTCAAGGTTCTGGACTGGAGAGGGCTAGGCATCAACGTCAATGGCGAGTACATCACTTACCTTCGGCTTGCCGACGATATAGTGGTCATGGCTGAGACCATGGAGGACCTCAGTATAATGCTCGATGACCTCAGTAGAGCTTCCAAAAGAGTGGGTCTTAAAATGAACATGGACAAAACCAAGGTTATGTTGAATGCCCATGTAACACTCACTCCTATCAAGGTTGGAGACTCTACACTCGAAGTTGTGGAAGATTATGTCTACCTGGGACAAACGATCCAGTTGGGTAGGGCCAACTTCGAGAAAGAGGTCAACCGTCGAATCCGACTCGGCTGGGCAGCGTTCGGGAAATTGCGCGGTGTCTTCTCGTCCAACTTACCACAGTGTCTCAAGACGAAGGTCTATGACCAGTGTGTGTTGCCAGTGATGACCTATGGCTCTGAGACGTGGGCGCTCACAATGGGCCTCGTCAGAAAGCTTACAGTCACGCAAAGGGCAATGGAGAGGGCTATGCTCGGAGTATCCTTGCGTGATCGAATCAGAAATGTAGAGATCCGCAAGAGAACCAGGGTTACCGACATAACCCGAAGAATTGCCAAACTTAAGTGGCAGTGGGCAGGGCACATTGCTCGCAGAACGGATGGCCGATGGGGCAGAAAAGTTCTGGAGTGGCGACCGCGAACCGGAAGACGATGCGTTGGAAGGCCTCCCACCAGGTGGACCGATGACCTGGTGAAGGTTGCGGGGATTCTCTGGATGCGGGACGCACGGGACCGGTCAATGTGGCGACACTTGGGGGAGGCCTATGTCCAACAGTGGACGTCTTTCGGCTGATATGATGATGACCTACTGTTAAAATTGGTCTAACAATGGTCCTGCAGTGGCTAATAGCTTCAATTTCAATTCTATTTTTATTTTCTTCTTCAACAATTTCTAAAGAAACTTCTGCCACATAACACTCTTGAGTTATTTGGGTAACGGTGCGTTCAGAAACGCCTAAAACAAAATAACAATGATGCATTATATTACATGATGCCGGTCCTGTCCTGCTGGTATATTTATGTACCACTCAAAAACCAAACTGTCAGGCACCGATAGTACGAAAATTTAAGGGAAATTTTTGTATTGTGGTATAAAAGTTACCTGTCAAATAAGCAACGCGGGCACTATCTTTGTAAAACGGTACCGTAGGCCCGTTATTGTCTTGTTCACTTCAAGAAAACATCCCTGCCAGCACTTTAAATTACTTTTAGTATAATGATGGCGATTATTTACTTCAGAAACGAATAAAAACACGGAATTTAACACACTCTCATGACACCTGACATAAATGACAAACGATTAGTTCCGATTTTGGCCGCGCACAGACTTATCTTGCGCGCACTCTAGTACAAGATCGTGTAGGTTAATTGTCGTCACTTAAACGTCGTCTTATTTCTTTCTCACAAATCCGGCCATAAAAGTATTACCTATTTTGAAGCAAATAGTAACTGTCCTCTGCTTTTTTGGTGTATTAAACTTTTTTCATCAATCGGCCCAAGCAAGCCTTTTATGCACGTATTGCATTATTTTTTTTTTATATCGAGGAAATACCAAATCCAGCTATGTATTCTACAACTTTTTCGGCAAAAGGGAATAAAAAAGTTAGAGCTTCAATCTCATCAATTAAATCGTTAGTAAAATTGGTAAAATTGACTTCTTCTTTTCTTGATGTGCAATTTAGTATCGTCTTTTTTTCCAATGGAATGCAGTTTGTGTTAATTCTGTATTAACATTTTTTTTTTATTAAATTGCTTCAAACTGAGAGCTTGAGGGATTATCGCAACAACCACCATGACTTCTTACAATCGAAAAAAGAGCTCGATGTGATCTTGATTTATCCTGTGGAGTGGCATATATTTCAGGCCATTTTGTTGGTTTTGTATTATATCTTGGAAGATAGACTTGGTACTCTCAATACAGATCAAAATGCCCAAAAACCTGTGTATCGTGGTGAATCTGTATTTTTTTTTTATAATATGGTAGTTTGCAATTTATTTGCAACTAAGCAGCAACCTAGTTCTGTGGCCATCGCTAAATTTGCTTTTGCGCCGTCATACGTTAATGCTTTTATTTCCACTCCAGTTTCATGTACTAATTCAAAAGCTTTAGGTACAAGCTGAGCTTTTAACTTAGCACTTGTGCCTTTAACAAAAAAATATCCGATTGGGACTTTCCATGGAGTATTAATGCCTACTAATAGAAATACTAGGACATCTGTTGCTTCATCTGTATTATTTGTTAATAAATCAAAACCATAATCAACGTACCCGAATCGTCTATCACCATTCGGTGTGTCATGTGGTTGTGTCTGTATACTAAAATAAATATTACAATAAATAAATCAGAAAACTTAATCTCAAAAATGTCTCTGTATGGATATATACTCCTTTGCCTTGACCATTTTTATCGATAACTATCTACAAACAAACCGGTAACAACACTATCACTCGGTGACAGGCGACTACTCGGAAACAGACTCGGATCAGTTGCTCGACCGATCCGCATATTGTATGAGAGCGAGCGGCCTGTGTTGGTAAACAAATCCGAAACGTCACCGACCGATAATATTGTAATTTTTAAGTTTTATAGAAGTAAATAGTAATAATATGATTAAAAATTGCTTACATATGAAAGATAACGCCATCTTTATGTAAATTTGACGTGACAGATCTCTTTTTGAAGCAAAAAACAGAACAATTCGGCATTTTTTTAGGACTTCGATTCAGTCGCGCAACTAGATTTAGTCTAGTGAGCAGTGCGGCTGCAACTAGTTTTATTGTACGCATAGGACCGCGTGGACTTGTACTTTGACAGAGGGGAACGCCTGCATATGGCTACTCCCCTCCGGTCCGCCGGTGGTCCGTGTTGCTCTATGGCAAAAACTCATGTTATGAGACATTCAGCAGTAAGAGTGCTCTGCAGTCAGGGCAATTATTATATTTTTTTTAATTAGAATTCACAAAACTGATGCACAATATCACATGCAAAAAAAAAGGTACAACACAAGAAGTCTGATTGACAACAACTCGTCATGCACATACAGGGTGGGCAAAAATCGTGGATCAAACGAAACAGGGTGATAGTTGGGGTAATTAGCAGAAAAAAAAATCAACTTAAGGTCCTGTTACTTTAAGACTAACTGCAAATAACTTCAACTATCGCCCTGTTTCGTTTCGTCCACGATTTTTTGCCCATCCCGTATAAAAACATTTACTATTTATATAAAAAACTCTTTTACAAAAAAATACACTACCGACTTCCAAATAAAAAAAAACTACAACGTGAAAAATTACTTTATTAGGGTTCCGTACCTCGAAAAAACGGAAGATAGAAGAAGATCTTACCTTATAAGATCACAAAGGTAAGATCACATTGTTGTCCGTCCGTCTGTCTGTCAAGACCCTTTTTCTCAGGAACGCGTGGAGGTATCAAGCTGTTTTTTTATCAAATACTCAAGTCTACTGTCCCTTAAAGCTGTGAAAAAAATTAAACCTCAAAGCCAACGCAATCAAAAGATACAGCCGTTAATTCTGCAAACTTCTGCAAAATTTCGACACTCGCAAGGGAATCAAAACCGACAGGGTTCTTCCCGTGAACTCAGAATCTTGAAATTTGGTACGAAGCAACGTCTTATAGCACAGATAAAATAATAATTGCGAAAACCGTAAATTTTTTGTCAAGTCATATAATAAAAATATTTGTAATAATTTAAACTTACGACTCCTTTCCTCATGAACGCGTAGAGGTATTAAATTGAAATTAATATTTATTTTATTTAATTCAACAACAACAGGTTATCTCAAGTAGAGATCTTAAGTATAACTACAAAATAATAAGGCCGCCAGTATCATTCACAATACCCCCTGTGCTAGTTGGTACTGTATTACAGTGGGGTATAAAATATCAAATACTCAGGTCTATATACCTTTAAGCTGGGGTTTGTACGGGACCCTCGGTGCGCGAGTCCGACTCGCACTTGGCCGGTGTTTTTTGGATGTCGGCGTCATTCGTAGGTACCAATTTTTTGCGTTATGGACACTTCCAAAAATAAAGTTATTTTTCACTTTTATTTGGAAGTCGGTACAAATAAAAAGTTTTTCACTTTTTATTTGTGCTTACCTAATATAGTCTAAGATCCCCTTATAAAACGACCTTCACCGAGATGCTTATTTAATGAAACGTATTTTATATTTAATTTAATATGTCAATAAATATAATCCATATGGGTTGCCTAGCAAATTTCAGTCCAGAATATGTTTAATTAATAATTAAAAGAAAATATTTTTTTAAACATTTCACCTGTATGATTATTAGATAAATTCTATACCAATCGAAAGTATGAAGCCCATAGAATATGCAAACGTTAGGTTGCTTATACTTTTCCGGTCACAACTATCGGGTTGCCAGGTATAAACAGGTAAATCTGTACTAGCATTTTGCAACGGTCTGTTTATTGAATGAAATTTAAATTAAATTAAAGATTATTTTATTCTGAACACGGTGGTATAGGGTTGCCTGCGAAAAACCAGTCCAGAATTGCAGTTGTCGAAATTTAAAAAGTAAAATATTGCTCCGAGTAAATGTGTGCGACTACGACGACGAAGAGGACACAGCATAGCAGCTGTTCAAAGTCCGCCCACTTAAAGAAAGAGAGTGCGCATGCTTTTTGGGCTTGGAAAAGAAAAGGATAGCGATAGACTCGTATATACTATGCATCATTTTGGAGTAGTTTATTATTTAAATAGAGAAATAGTTTTTTTTTTTATAAAAATAAATAAATATAAATCTATAAATGTAAACAGAGAAATTGAAATCAATTGAAACTATTGGAAAAAATTCAAAACCCATAAAAGTGATTTTTTTTTTTAATCAGGGTAGTCTTGCAAATTTTATTTTTATTGTAAGAAGACAAAATAAAAAAACAAAAATTAAAAAATTACTTCTATTTATTGTAAAAAATTAAAAATACAAAAAAAAAAATATATTCAGTATCCGAGTCATCGGACATAAAACTACGATCTTCAACTTCTGAATCTTCTTCGTCATCACTCTCTGTTTCACTTTTTTCATCTATCATGTCATCATGTCTTCTATCTTTAAAGGTGTATGATCCCCAATGAATCCTACTGGTTTTAAATATTCATCTAAGAACCATCCGCAGTTCTCAGGCTCAAGTTTCACGCATATTGGATCCGTTGCATTAAGCCACATGGAATTTACGAAAATAGTTCGTAAAATTTTCTGAGTTAATGATATCCAGCATGGTGGTATGGAGTTGGAGTCGAAGCCTCTTGATAAGAATAGTTGATTGAAAACATCCTCATTAATTGTTACAAAAAAAAAAGGAAATCAGATCATTTTCTTGTTTAATTTATAAATTACCGTTTTTAAGTACCGTAATCTGGTCCTACTTTGCTCCTAAGGTGGTAAAAATGCTCCACTTCCGAAAAAATATTAAATCTGATTTTGCGCACTGATACTTTACTATTTAGTAGAATCCAATATTTTTATCTGAAAATATTGTTCTTAATCTAGCAACACCATAGTTGACAGATGTCAAAGTCAGCCATTATTTTTTTCTGTGTGTGGTCGAAACGCATCGCTCTTCGAGGTCAAAATTTTAAAAGTGAGTAAAATCTATTTGCATCTCCTAAACTTGTGATGACTTGATCTCTCATAAATAAAGGTGATTTTATAACACATCTAATTTTTTATTACCCTGTACTATCGGAGCAAAGTAAAAATGACTAAACAAAACTATGCTCCATTGAAAAATAAATGACAAACCTGTAAAGAGAAATTACGGTGCAAAGTTACCCCCTGCATAAGAACTACTTTGCTCCAAAAGAAATAAAAAAAATAAAATACTTGGTCACTAAATACAATAGTGTATTTAATGTCAGGTTAAACTTTAATAGTACTATTATAATACACAATATATCACATTACTGATTTAGGCAAGATTTAAAAAGATGTGGATTAAAAAAAAAAGTTGGAGCAAATTTTGGTGCAAAGTAGGACCAGGTTACGGTAAATTACAAAAAAATTATGTGTGTCGAAAATTAACAAAACCATAGGTGAATTTTACTAACAATTATTTAAACATGAAAAAAATATAGAAGATTTGTATTAGCTAAGATAATTTTAAAGATTCAATTATTATGTACTTACTGTATATTCAGCACTAAAATTAAGAAATTCTTCGTTATATTTTTTATTCAAAACGGTCACTTTTTTGTAGCACGTGGTATGATAACCTACAAATTGAAGAGACGCACTGGGTAGCTCAACAAAATTGTATTTATAGTGTTTTTTTTTACGAAAAGCTAACTTTAATACACAGTTTTTTAAAGTTTCATCATTAAAATCAATTATTTCATCATCTGATCCACACAAAAAACACTTTTTTGCCATTTTTTCCAACAATAAATAGTAGCACGTTTTTTCAATTGTATTTATAGCGACACTCTACTCCTAAATGATGCATAGTATATACGAGTCTATCGCTATCCTTTTATTTTCCAAGCCCAAATAGCATGCGCACTCTCTTTCTTTAAATGGGCGGACTTTAAACAGCTGCTATGCTGTGTCCTCTTCTATCGCATGGGATGGTCGGTTGGGACCTCTCAGTCGCACACATTCACTCGGAGCAATAATTTACTTTTTATAATTCGACAACCGCAATTCTGGACTGATTTTTCGCAGGCGACCCTATACCACCGTGTTTAGAATAAAATAATCTTTAATTTAATTTAAATTTCATTCAATAAACAGACCGTTGCAAAATGCTAGTACAGATTTACCTGTTTATACCGATAGTTGTGACCGGAAAAGAATAGGCAACCTAACGTTTGCATATTGTATGGGCTTCATACTTTCGATTGGTATAGAATTTATCTAATAATCATACCGGTGAAATGTTTAAAAAAATATTTTCTTTTAATTATTAATTAAACATACTCTGGACTGAAATTTGCTAGGCAACCCATATGGATTATATTTATTGACATATTAAATTAAATATAAAATACGTTTCATTAAATAAGCATCTCGGTGAAGGTCGTTTTATAACGGGATCTTATACTATAAGCACATTTTGACGGCTCGC